>RDRW01000340.1:0-464005 GCA_007896445.1 Puccinia hordei
GCCCAATAGACCGGTAGGATCAGCGGAAGTTGAATTGTAAACAAGTTCCGCCACTCGTCAGCTTTGAGGCGGCCAAATGAAGCTTTAACCCAAGATGGTATGGCACGTTGATTGAGGTAGGGACGCGGATTCGAGGAAGAAGGCGATTAATGCACGATAGCATGTCTCGGTCCAAGATGATTTTCCCATCGCTCGGGGCAGTCCATGGTCCTCCCAACCAGCGTCTCCAAGGGAGGGTATGAAGGTATCATCGCTTGACTCGTTTGAACGGAACTCCATGCGGTCGAATGGAATACTACTAGTCGTTTCGGTTTCCAATTGGGTGGGGCTGGTAGGTCGAGGCGCATTGGGTGCTTGTCGATTGAGGGATGCTGTTTCAGCCAACAATCCCATGAGCTCAGTGGTTGGAATGGCTCTTGGGATCTCCTCGTCATCGATGTCGGACATGCACCAAAACCTTTGGCAATGCCATTTGAGCAGGCCAAGTAAGAGATTATGCATTGAATCGACAACATGGTATTTGATGATATCCCAGTAGGGCAATTCAAGCATGACCGAGTAACGTACACCTTGTTCCTTCAGAATTTTCTTTCGAGTCTTTTGGTCCTGGGAATCTCGTGACTGAATCGCCCAATATTTGTGATCAGTAGTGGTTCTCATTGGCCAAGTTTCAGAATTGAGATTATCGATTTTTGATTTTTCAAGGAGACAATATGAGCACATTTAGTGGCAGTAGGTCCTGCAAATCCAAGTGCACGTCGCAGGGCCGGAAGATCGGCAAAAAAAGGAGGACCGCAGCGAAAATGCGACGACCCTTAGGGTAGCAATGGGTTCGAGAAAGGGCAAGACCATGATTCCATAAGAGTTTGAGATTTCCACCACAGGTTTTATTATCCAATTTGGTTTGCTCGAGAGACGGCTCCTTGGGCCCGGGAGCGATTCCAACAAAGACGTTTTTGAGGCAAGTAGCGGATGTTGATGGGGGAGAGAAGAACAAACCAAGACGATGAAGGTGATGCTGGCATGCTTTCCCAGCTTGTCGGTTACCGTAAGGATTTATACCATCCATAAACATTCCAAACGTAAGATTACAGCTTGGCTTGTGAACTGGGTCCCATCAGGTCCAAGAACTCCTTCCATAGCTTCGAGTGTAGAATGTCAGAAGCCTCACGGTCCGGGTCATAGGGTTCTCGCGAGAGTTTGGCACTGGCTTCAAGGGCGTCTTCAATGTCGGGCCGGGAAAACAGTCGAGCAATCCAATCATACAGGTTATGAATTGCATACATTTTGACTGGGGAGAGACCGTTTTTAGTCGTTTGAAATAAATCGGCTCCACAAACTTGAGGTCAAATCGATGTCCATGTCCTCGGGCAAGTCTGATGTCGCTGGGGTCGCTTCCTCTTGGAAGGGAAATATTGATGAACGCATTGCCGAGGCGTATCAGAGTTGTTGAGATAAAGCGCGAAGCACGTCGGGCAACAAACTACTCGCACTAGCAGCGGGTCGGGTCAACTTGTAACCACTTGATGACAGTACGAATGTCCGTGGGAAGCGAATTGATGACGTTTTGCTCTCGATAATGTAGCTCTCTAGTGCTTGATGCGCCTATTGGGTTCGAGATTATGTTTGTTTGTGAGTAGATCACGGGCAGATTTAAGTAAGAACCAGGACGAGGTGGAGTGGGAAGAGTGGCCAAGAAGTGAGAGCATAGCAGCCAAGCCAAAGAGTGACACATGTGAGATGACCGGTTCCGCATGCATCAGGGAGAATACATGAAACCGATCTGCCAAGGTTAAAAGGTCAACATTGAAATTCAAAAAAATGTTATGTATCATAAAATTGATCCGACAACACTTACCACAATTATATTTCTCTATGTTGTCAGGCTCTGCTTCATCAGGAGTGACACAATGTGAGAGGAGGCCGGGTGTGACTGAGGTTGAGAGATTGATGTTGGAATCTGGATGGCGTGGTTGGTCGGTAGGCGACCCTTGTGAGCCCTCATCCTGAGGCTGTACTTGATCCTCTGACATAGCATCATGGCTGCCATCGCCATCGCCATTGCCATCGCCATCGCCATCGCGTGAGGCATCTAAATATCATCCATGGTTAATAAATAAATACAAGGTTAATAAATAAATACAAACAGGTAAAGAACAAAATTTACATGCCTTCATTTCCATAAACCGCAGACTGTCGGGCGTCGGCCAAGATGTGTTTGTCCCTAGCTCCGCGTGAGATTATGGATCCTCCAGTCTGCCAGTTGCCATGTGCGTCTTTGTATCTGAGCTTGTTGCACCTGTAGGTTCGGCAGCTGCATACTGTTGGGGCTAGTCGAGTTTGAGACATATCAATTAACGTAGCAAGGATGGAAATATCGAGTGATTGAGGAAAGTGGGAGAGAAATGATTTCAGGATAAGTGAGAGGATGTGATGGGAAGTGATCAATGATAAGTGCAACGGGGGAGAGATATGATCGAAGTCAGAGAGATAAGATCAAGGTATGTAGCTCATTGCTTGGCTGCAGTCTGTAATGAGGTCAGAGGGCATGGTGATTCACTGATGTGCAGCAGTAGATAAGATGGACGGTGCTTACGTTTTTGGATGCTATAATGAGTGGTAAACAAACTTTGAACCTTCGAAAACACATGCAAACTCCAAGGTGGGAGTGGTATGACGGGAGATTGGCGGGCAGGCCCTAAAAAATTGGTATGCAATAGGAATTCTTAGGAGGGTCATGTTGATGTTGGGGAGTTTCCTCCACCGGTGGTTTCCTCATGCCAAAGGTGACACAACAAGCACGGCAATTAATCCCAGTGCCTGTTATATTAACTTGGACGTAAACAGAAGTATTTGTAGATGATAAGCACTGCAATATCAAAATATGCACTCGGTGGATGCTGACTACTTACGCTGACATCGGCAATAAAGAGAAAAGATAATCATGACGATTGCACTTCTTAAGATCCTCCCACTGGCAACTCTGATCAGCTGCCCCTTGCATCACAGAAAATCTTGTGACTCCGTTTGACATCGCCCCTTAGCCCAAATATTTCATTTGATAGACTATTGTCAAGCCCTTCACATTAGGTTCTTTTAATGTCTTCCCATCCAAGTATAAACAGTGCGTAGATTTTCAGTCTGTTGGCTTTTACCAAAGCGCTGACAGTTTGACATGTAATTCTTTATGTAATACCGACGAAAGCCTCCGAAGGCGAAAGGTGTTTCACCGAGTCGGAGCTTGACAATATTTTCAAAGTCCTTATGGTCAACCCCGGCGTTTTTCAAGGAGTTTTAAACGCCATCCAATTCCAGCAGATCATTGCTAAGCTTGCGACGACTGGCAGCTTTGGCCGACTCATCCAAATGGATTTTGTCAAAGGTCCGGATGACCCCGTTCCAGCTAACCTATTAACGGAGACGCTTATCAATCATTGGCTGAGCGTATCTGGTGGACTTTGGAGCGTGAATTCAAATCTTGTACAATTTGTAATCTTGCGTAATGAGGACTATGATGGCGCTGGCGGAAAAAGCTGTAAGTGACGCCAGTCTAGACGTTTGGATATTCAGGTCTGTGTGGAAACCCCATTCTATGTCTGACATTTCTGCCATATGCAGGCATGATTGCGTTTTTTAAGACTGAAGAGCCGTCAACTTGGACTCTTTACAACCAGAACTACAAGCTCTTGAGTGCGCATCTGTTCTTATGAGTTATTTTCATACATATATGAGTTATTTTCATACATATAAGTTATTTTCATACATATACATAAGATACAAGCTTAAATTGTTTAGACTTGTTATCAAGGATAAGTAAAACAAATGTGATTGTGGTCGAGGATAAGTGGGAGAGCAATGAGCTTATCCAATCAAAGATAATCAGGTATGGAGTTCCAAATCATGCCCGGGAGTAATACATGTTTGCCCGGGAGTAATACATGTTTGCCCGGGAGTAATACATGTGGAGTAATACATTTTCATAGCCGGCAATGATAAACAGTCCGTCAAACAAACTAGCTTAGACAGGATTGATTTCAACATAGAAATATATACAAGCGGAAAAAATGCAAAAATTTACAAGGAAATTTCATTTAAGAAATTAATATATATACAATAAAGATTAACAAAAGAAGAAAGAAAAGAACTAAAAGGAACTAAAGGGAGTTTGACACATTAACATTCTAGCTCTGAATTGGATGTGGCAACGCCCTGAGGTGCATCTTGGGTCAAGGAGGAATCGGACGTGGTACAGCCCTGAGTGACATCTTTGGTCAAGGAATTGTTCCTGGAGGTAGTTGCCTCTGGCGGAGTCGGAGGCTTAGATGCTTGAGGCAGCGGAGGTTCAGGAGGTGATTGAAACAAAGTGAGAGACTGCGTCGTGGAATCCTCATCCGGAATAGCCAGCAATGCTAGGACAGGCTGAGGTTTCATGGTCACGTGTGGAGTCTGGGATTTGTTGCAGGAAGCACTACTAATAGAGGTGGAAGTCGGGCTGGAACACTCATGCTGGTGAGGTGCTGGAGTTTCAGATATCACTGGAGTTTCAGATATCTGCTTGGGTTCAGACGTCTCCAGAAAGTGGGATAGGATTTCCGAAGCAGAACTGGCAAACTGGATCTCGGAGCCGCCATCGTGATCGTGAATTACAATTGAGGCAGTCTCATTATTACCAGGGCGAGTATCACGGCGTCTTGTCTCGGTGGCAGTTGCTGCACTTGGGGCGGGGTGGGTGGGTAGGGGCAGAGTGTCGCGAGAGTTTGCGTGTGACTTTAAAGGAGCAATATAACGTTTTCCGGCCATGGACGTCTCTTGGGGAAAGTGAGGTGTTGCCCCTGAAGAAATACGCACATGTTTGGAACTTGGTGTATTCTCAAGACCTGAGACGCTGTGATGGTAATGGGTAATGGGCAAGTCAGATTAGGTGAAGGATAAGGTATGAAGGACATAGTAGTATAGGAAAATGAACTTACTGCGTTGACTGATTTTCATAGTCAGTCTCTTTCTGACCATAATTGACATCTGAAAGACAAACAGATGTTCCCAGCAAGGCTTGATGGGACTGAGTGGAACTTGCGCCGGAATTACCACTTTGGAAAAGGGTTTGCGCACTTGCTGACGGGGGAAAAAATCTGAAACCTGAAGAAGGGGCTTGGCTTGGATGTGATACGGGATGACTAGATGTAGATGTAGGAGCTTGGGTTGACTTTGACGAAGGAGCTTGGGGTGGTTGGCTTTGCTCAGGAGGAGCTTGGCTTTGCTTAGGAGGAGCGTGACTTGGCGTAGGTGCTGGGGTTTGACTTGGCTCAGGTGGAGGAGCCGGGCTTGCCTTAGGAAAGTTCGGAGTAATGTGACCAAAGGTGAAAGGGGCTGGATTAACCTTCGTCGGCTGACGGTTTGGTGGGGGTGGGATTGGCTGCTGAAGGTCGTTTGGGGGAAGTGGGACAGGCTGGTGAGGGCCATTTGACGGCTGACGCAGCTGAGGATCGGCAAAGGGGTTATTATACCATGGAGTACCGGTATTTGCACTCGCCAAAAAGGTCGGGTTATTTGCACTCGCCAAAAAGGTCGGGTTTTGGCTTGGCTTAGGTGGAGGAGCCGGGATTGCCTCGGGAAAGGCTTGAGTCGGGTTCAGAGTATTCTGGCCAAAGGTGAAAGGGGCTGGATTATAATTCAGCGGGAAATTTGTATGAATTTTGTTAGATAAGAACTGAGTTGGGTTTTGATGTGACAGTTGAAACATTGGAGTGGGTGGGATAGGCTGTTGAGGAGCGGTGACTGGTTGACGCTTTGGTGGGGGTAGGATTGGCTCTTGAGGACCGGCGAAGGGGTTATTATACAATGGAGTACTGGTATTTGCACTTGGCAAAGAGGTTGAAAAGGTAGTTGGTCGAGTTGAAAAGGCCGTAGGTTGAGCTGAAAAGGCAGTAGGTTGAGTTGAAAAGGCAGCAGGTCGGATTGAAAAGGAAACAGGTTGAGTTGAAAACGCAGTGGGTCGAGTTGAAAAGGCGTTTGGCTGAGAGGAAGCTTGAGCCGTTGTTGCTGAGGAATAGATGTGGTTTTCTAAAAACGCAACAGGCGAATAGAATGATCCAGAATCTTTACTGCTTTGTGATTGAGCTGAGTTAGCCGGTTTTTCCTCTTTGGCAGGATTATAGAACTTCACATTTGAGTAGTTGAAACGGTGTGATTCGGCTGGTTCATTGCCACGGGGCGACCCAAAAGAAGTTTTTCCAAAAGCAGGAGTGGCTTGCGGATTTGGGGAGTAGTTGAACCTGAGCGGCTCTGTTTGCGATGGAGGGTTATGATTGGAAGGGAAAGTAGTTTGCAAAGAAGAAAAGGGCTGGAATCTTTGTGACAGCGGGTTATATTCCTGGGATCGTGGTGACGGAGGGTTATATTTGTGGGACGCAGACGATTTTGCCGACGAAGCGAAATGCGAAAATCTTTGGGATGATGGATTGTAAGTAGGTGTTGAAGCAAACTGCGTGAATCCTTGAGACGGCGGGTTATAGTTTGAGGTGGAAACAAATGGTAATTGACCAGGCGTGAATGTTTGGGACGGGGGGTCGTAGGTTGAAGTAAATACCGGAGGGTTACAATTAGAGGTTGTGAAAGCCGGAGGGTTAGGATTTGAGGCAACTGCCGGACGATCTTGATTGCCACGCGCAATGAATGATGACCTTTGATTGCCATGTGACTGAACTGAATTGTAATTATGGCCGCGATGTGGAATACCTTTCTCGATCATGTCAAGAATTTCGTCAGAACCAATTCTGGATCTTGGTTGAGGTAAAAAATTGAAGTGACCATAGTTGTCTTGATCATCAGAATCGGACTCAATGATGGTGGTATTCTTGGACCGTCGTTTCTAAACAAGGCCGACATTAGGAGTTGCATCAAGAGCCTTAAAAAGAGTCCAGTAGTCCAGTAACTTACTGTTTTGAAAGGAAGTTGCGAGTCAGATGTCCGAATGGGATTATGAATCGTAGGAGGGGGGCATGAAGCACTGAGATGCTGGTCCCGTTGTCCTGATTGGCGCAAAGAACCTGTTCGATTTGACCTCTTGGACCGTGGAGGCGAGTCTTCCACATCCCACAATACATCTTCACCGTCTTCAAAATGAACATGGTTAGCGGTACGTTTCTGTGATGATTTGTGTCCAACGGGTCTTCGTGCTGATTGTGAATAATCCTCCACGGGTCTTTGTGCTGATTGTGAATAATCGTCCTTTGACTGGTCTGAGTAGAATGTAGCGTCGCTAGCAGACTGTGAGTAATCTGGCTCTGATTCTGTAAGATCCGTGTTGACTTTGCGCTTTGGATTTACAGAAGGCGCCTTCTGGCTTGAAGGAGCGTCGATCCTCCTTGAAGTTCCAGAGGAAGTTTTCCCCCCTGACCGAGATGGTTGAGGAGCAACTGGACGTTTTGCCGAAGCGCGAACCGGCTTAGAAGACTGAGGCTTACCGGGCTTGGGTTTTGGCACACTGATTGATGCTGGTGGTTTGGAGAGAGGTTGTTTAGATGCACGTTGATAAGGGGTTTTTGAGGAAGGACGAGGCAGGTTGAGTGGCTGAGCAGCTCGAGCGGCTTTCTTTGGGGGCTGAGGAGCTAAATGAGCGTGTTTCTTGAGGGAAGCTTGAACAGGTTTTTTAGTATGAGCAGCCTGAGAAGATTTGGATTTTACGGGTGGTGGATCCGATGGAGGCGGAGAATCTGATTGTATCGCTGTCAGATCGCTATCGGGTGGCACGTTTTCATCGACTGCTTTCTGGCTTCTTGGTGCAGCAGAGGAGGAACCGGCGGAGCTACGTTTGGTTGTTGGTAATCGTGACGCCATGGTTTTTTGCCTCTTGTCGGGAACATGGGCAGATTCTCTAGATGCGGCTCGTTTGGGAGACCTGGTAGCTGCCGTGCTGGTGGAAGCCGCGTTGGTTGGGTTGTGATTGTGAGGAGGCAACCATGGAAGAGGTTGTAGATTCTGGATTGTTATGGTTGCAAGCCGAGATTGTAGCTTCTGGATTGGATTGCACTGAAAGTTTGGCAAATTGGTTGAAATTAGTAATTGGACATTTTCGTTCAGCAGATAAGCAGAAGATACAAACACTTCTTGGTTAATTGACGGAGTTCGGGGACTCGCAAATTTGTGGGGACATATATGTGAGGGGCGACTCGATAGATGTAGGCATAAAGGTCGGCTTTGTGGACGGATTTCGAGTAGGGGTCAAATTCTGTTTCTTCGCTGGGGTCTTCTTCGGGGTCTTCTTCGCTAGGGTCTTCTTCAACGGAGTCTTCCTCCACAGGAACTTCAATGAGATCTTCCCTGAGGGGTACTTCTTCAAGGGGTTCTTCTTCGAATGGTTCTTCGTCGAGAGGTTCTTCCAGGGGTTCTTCTTCAATGCGGTTACTATCTTTAGATTTGGCCATAATGTTAGTGAAAATGATAATGAGTTTCGTGAGTGGACACTTCAAAGAATAAAAAAATATATTTAAACATGAATAAAAATATGGATGGAAGACGGACTTACATGTAACTTGGGTTCAAAGGCCAGTACCTAGGTGATCGAACCATTGGCCAGCTATACCTACGTAATCGGTGATGGCTAGACGGCGAGTTGATGGCTAGATGGCGAGTCGGCATCAATGTAAATTTGATCACCTGTATGTTTGGCCAAAGTGTTTGGCCGCCCAAGTGCATATGTACATTTCCAACCCTTGCCCGCGGCAAGGTCCTCCGCGGCCGACCAACCACCGACCAACTTCTTTATCCAACCGACCAACTTCTCTATTTACCTGTTAAGGTTTCGTGGGTCAGAACGGGTCCCCTTCTGGTAGGTACATCATACATGTAAGTCTTGTTTTTCTCTTCTTCTCTCAAAGGACTTACCTAAACTAACAATTGGACACCACAACCCCAACGCACATAAACAACAGGGGACACCACAAATTCTCCGATCAACAGTCACTGCCAACCACCAATGGACACCACCTCGTCACCTTCAAAGACCGCCTTTCATCTGCCAACAATGACAGGTTCCAATCGCCTTAGCGAAAGCAATCTGCCGAAATTCCCTGCTGTTCAGACTTTTGGTGACGGTATATAGCTGCTTGGTGAGTTCTGAGCTTCTCCCTTCTCAGCTGGTCCCTTCGTCGCCTTCTTCATCGTCTTAACTAGCTACTTCGGCCACTGAATATTTTTTTCTTCATTCATAGGACTGGTTCCTACTAGCTTGACATCTTTTCTCTTTCATTTGAACCACCCAACTTATCTTGACCCATCTCGGAAACCCATCTGCGCTGGCGATCACTCCTAATTAAATTGATTTTCTAACTATCCCATATCTCGTATTGTCCAGTTGACTTTTTTCTTTACATAGGACGGTTTCCTATCTTTGGTTTTGACATATCTTGGAAATTTGGTCGTGACCTCATCCTCTGCGTCTAATTTTTTATTTTTATTTTTGAACCATCCAGTCTTTACAATCTTTCGTAATTCCCACTCTTATCTTCCACGCCTTCTACTGCTGTCAATTACTAATCATTATCATCTAACCATTCATCACAGTCTCAATCAGTTAATATGAAACGCCCTGTGCTTGATCTGGACCTTTGGGAAGGCAAGTAGTATACCCTTTTGCTCGCATCTAGTCTCCGGCTTGTCCTAACAATTGATTTCCCTTACAGACCCTACCAAATCGTGTACTGTGGCAGATCTTCGAAAGGTTCTAAATACCTTTGGTGTTCAGTTTGACGAAAACGAGAGACAGCCCCAAATTTTTCAGCGCTACGTTCACCTTGCAATGGTTGAGTCTCCTGATTCAGTGAGGGCTTGGATCGGGCATGACCCTGATGGAGAATTGCCGCGTGAGTGGTATCATCTTCAAATCAATATATTATATATGGATTTTAATATTTTCATTTTCCCAAACTTGCTTAGCTTCGGGCCAGCTCACCTGTAACAAAATGAAGATTTTTCTCGCTATCCACAAGATCGAATTCCCTAGCCACCCCATGCGTTCATCGTGGACTAAAGCGTACAACTTGATCGGACGTAATCAGGTATCTGTGAATGGCTCCTCCCTTACGTATAAGAAGAGAAAACCAAATCCTTCGGTAATTCCACCGAGGCCTTCCACAATTCCACCCAAGTCTTCTACACGTAAATCACTATCCGCTTGCAAGAAAAACACGCGCATCAAGGCGATTAAGGCAAAAAAACGGGTCAATGGATCCAATCAAGTACCCTCGGCTCCCCCCCTTCCCCCTTCCAGAAATATACCACCAGAACTGCTCGTCCAGCCTCTGAACCTTATAGCTCAACGCATTCGGAAAGAATTATCACCATCAGCCAGTGATGGGCCCGGAAATTCGAAGAGAATGAAGTCTGTTGTTATCCCACGCCGACGATCGCTCAGGATTCAGTTGCGCAATGAAAGCATATCGGGTTCCCAATTGTCACCCGCTACTCATTCGCCTTGGTTGGGCCGGGGAGCACCATCATCTTGTTTCACGTTCACTCCTTTAGGGAGCCGCCCAGTTCAAAGCCGCCTAGGTCAATCAGGCACACAAGAGCAAGTCGCCGCCTTGACTAGCATTGACAAAGCTTCCCAAACGGACAAGCAAGAATCCACTTCAGACAACAACCGATCGGCCCCGTCCCCCGATCCAGAACCATCGGGCCATTCCTCACATACTTCTTCCCACGCCCCAAGCCCTGCGACATTTCCCCACCCCCCCAGTCCTGGGAAATCTTCCAACCTGCCAAGCCCTCCGAGCCCCTCCAACCCCTACGTCGTACAAGATCTTTCTCTTCCCCGAGCCCAGAAAGATCTTCCAACCCTCCGAGCCCTGCAAGATCGAGCCCTTCTTGTTCTCCCTCCGGAAGCTCTGCGAGATCTTCTTCTCACCCGCCAAGCCCAGGTTCGTCTTACCAC
This sequence comes from Puccinia hordei, assembly GCA_007896445.1. NCBI lineage: Eukaryota > Fungi > Basidiomycota > Pucciniomycetes > Pucciniales > Pucciniaceae > Puccinia > Puccinia hordei. Next base: position 10,931 of record RDRW01000340.1, read on the forward strand.
CCTAGTCGTTCTTCGCACTCCCCGAGCCCTGTTGCTTCTTCCTGCCCCCCAAGCCCTGACAGCGAGGGTCATAGACACAGTGATCCCTCAATCCCCGGTAGCGGTAAGCAGTCACAACATTCCTTTAGTTACTTATAACGAGAATACTGACCAATTGGTCAACTGTCTCACTGTCTCATTTACACAAAGTCCCAGAAGTTTCAGTTCAAGCTCCCCCCGCAGCCGTCTCAGATCATGAGGTACCAGAGCCGGAAATTGACTGCGGCGATCCATCAACCCATTCCTTGGATCGTGACCATGACTCCAGCTCTTCTAGGTCATCGTCTGGCAGTCGACCACTTACAAGGTCTGAAACTGCAAAACGGAAGCATGCTACTGGCATGAGGGATTGGCCACGTAAGATTTTGCTTGTCAAGCCTTGATAACGCAGCCTGCTGACCTTTACGATATCTTCATAGACCCTTTGGAGTTGTCTATTGACCAGCTGAAAGAATATCTCGACCAATTTGGCGTATCGTACCAAAGCCATGACCGCCCACCTCGTTTGATTGCCCAATACAAACTCTTACGTGCAAACTGCTCGGGTGTTTTCGAACCTAGAGCCCAAACCAAACGCAGTCGAAAGTCAGGACTTTCTTCTGATCGAGACGCTGGACCTTCTGATAGCAGGCGACGTCAACGCACCAGTTCAGTTGCATTGAAGTCAGGTCGACGTCGTGCATTGAAGTCAGATCGATGTCGGCGCACCAGTTCAGTTGCATCCAAGTCAGATTTCAACTTCGTTCCATCTCAGGTGTTCAATTTTCCTTCCTCGCGATCTGCCGGAAAGAAGCCCAAGCAAAAACCTCAGAGAAGATTTCACCCGGTAGACCAGGATCAATTTCCAAAACCCCCCATCCACTTCTCACAACGTAAGTCAAGATGGCCCGGTGGACCACGTTTCACCTTTTGACCCAATCTCCCCATCACACTTCACCCTATCTCGATCTTCTGCGATGATACCCCCCATCCCTCCCCCCATCCCTCTCCCCATCCCTCCCCCCACACCCACCCCCCTCCCAACCACTTGCACCCCACAACCCCCCTCCGTCCCAACTAATCACACTCCACGACCCGCCCCCCTCCCAACCACTCCACCCCCGAGGAAGCGTAAACGAACTAGATGCAGCCCTCCTCAAGCTCGTTCTAAACGACCTCGTGTGGACCCAGCTGCAGAAGATCTACCCCGTGGAGCACCCCACAATCTACCCCGCAGAAGACCCCATCGCCATAGAGAGAGGAGAGTTCGAGGAAATAGCTATCAGCCCCGACCTTCTTTTCGTGATCCAGAAAATTATGAATATGATCCGAATGATCAGCCCCACGATCAGTCAAACCATCAGGCTCAGTCGCCCTCTTGTGATCGACATCCATCGTTGCACACCTTTGAGCAACTTAGGAGTGAAAGCCCAATTGAACCTTGTAATATTCACGCCTGGAGAGATTCTCTGTTCGCGCCCCAATTTCAGCCGGACGGTGGCCTTCTTGCTAGTCTTGAATCATTTGCACAAGACTCACGGGGCCAGGGCACTCAAATCCTCGTTGATCTAAAACAGATCGCTACCGACGTTAGCCTGATGAGACAAATGGCAACTTTAAAAACAGCAACAATCAAGCAGGGCCCTCAAGAAGGCAGGCTCCAAACCCTCAACGCGATAACACCCTCTTGGTCAGCTAACGTTTTCAATTCTTCCCTGTCCTTATGTTATTGATGCTTATCCTTTTCTCACAGGCAAGAATACGGTTTCATGTCCAAGCGCTCATCGGTCAAGTGGAGGTACCAGGGAAATTACCTCACCCATCAACTGCATCAGAAATGGCTAGTTGGAATCGGCAAGCATCCCCCTCCGGCGAATCGGAGGACCATTACGACGTTGATTCCGATGTTGAAGACCCTTGTTTCCCTTTCCCTGGCGGGCCAGGACATCTCAACGCATCGACTCAGACACTTTCGATCATGTGGGGAACTATGCAGAAAGTTGGGATCAAATCCTTTCGACCCGACTGGACCAAGTCCTTCAACGAACCCAATAATAAGCTCCTATGGGATCTTGCTTTCTCATTGTTTTTAAAACTAGTGAAAGCAGGGGAATACAGCGACATCGACTTGGAAATGATATCTGAGCAAAAGATTTATTCCGCTTTGAAGAATCACGTCACTAATCTCGTCAAGAAGTAAGTGGTGGTCTACTTCATCCTTCATCTGCTTGTGCACATAGTAACATCCCATTCCGAAACCTCTGTGCAGATATCGCCGACAAGAAAATTGGACCGCTGAACAAAACTCGAATCGTGCTTCACAGCGTCGCCGTGCTACTCGCAGGACAAATGTAAGATGAATATCCTCCATTCAATGACGCTCAAGCTCATGCCCTGATCACATCATCCATTAGCGCACTGCTGGGCGTATAGGTTGTGTACTGGGCCAGCCAGCTCTCACTGGCTTGATAAGTATAATCGAGAAATGTACGAGCGATGATGAAAGCGTATACGAAGACAATTCCGATGACGAGGAGGAAAAGAGGTTTGAAGTCCTTCGCATGCCGTGGCGCCACCCTCGGATTTTACGAATCATGAAACTGATAGACCAATTGATTGAAATTCGGAAGGAGTCTCGTCCCGCCGCTGTTGGGGGCCACCGCCCAGCAGAAAGGATTCGACCCAGATACCCGAATGACAGCCACATCAACTGTCAACATGGCTTACCAGCCGATTGCTATAACGATGATTGGATCGGAAGCCAGACTGTCCCACATGTATCTACTCTGTCCATCCAGCCAGGCCCTTCGCTTGAACCTATGGAGACAATTCTAAAATCTCTGGTTAGATAGGTCTTTAGTCTAAATATATTTTCTCTGATTTCTGTAAATATTTTTTCCATTCTTTGTCGATATACTTGATTTCTGTAAATATTTTTTACATTCTTTATTGATATAAATAATTATATTCAAACAGGTTGAGGTTGCTTGAATTATGAATTCCTGACTGTATCAGATAGTGTATATACAACAAAAAATCTGATTCCTTTTGGAAACGTACTTATAACTGTGCATAGCGTTTACAAAACAATGAGATTTGAAAAGGATGGGAAGTAGAAAGAGTGATTGAATTTACAAACCAAAGCCAAAATAGTCTGGAAGAAATCAAACAGGCAATTAATGAGTGTGTGAAAAAGAAAGAATAGGTGAAGGCCAATAGAGCAAAAAAGGATAACTGAGAAAGAAAAGAAATAAAAAAGCATGAAGATTAAAGAAAATTAAAAGAAAATTGTAATTGAGCACTAGTGACTAAAATTTATTGAGCAGCCTGAGCAGACCTAGCAGACTGAGCAGACTGAGCAGTTGCACAGCAGTGACACCGCCGTGACGGATTCTGTGAACCCCAGCATGAATTTCACATGAATATTTACCTTGGTGAAATGAAATTGCGCATGTAGTGCGTCCCGATTCATCATTACACGACTGAAAGACTCGTATGATGGGATCCTAGGGATGCCCTGGATCCGCCAATATGGACACCGAATCAATTGGACGAACCGTGCCCTATGGACCCTGGACATTGCGGCCGCTTCGGCGGTTTCGTCTATTCCAAAAAACACCCCAACCGGCGAGTCGGGGAAAGCTAGGAAGATTGACAAGGGGGTGTGTGTTTTGAACACAATAACGCCCCCGCAATGTGAGTTCGACATCCCTATCCCCCACATCATTCCCGAAACGGCTGGCAAGCTTGTACACCCTGTAGATAGACCCCAGAACCCCACATGGAATCCCGAATCCCAACACCCCAACCACGTACCCGATGAAACCGTATCCAACCAAACTTGTGCTACTGCGGCAGCAGTATCATCCTACCCGCCAACATCCCCGCAGAAGGTCGAAAGGCCCATGGGGAAAGCTAGGATTAGTGACGAGGGGGTGTGTGCTTACAGCACAATAACACCCCCGCAATGTGAGTTTGACAACCCCCCACCCCATACTTTACTGCCCGAGACAGCTGGCAAGCTTGTACGCCTTGTAGATAGATTCTCAAGCCCCGCCAAGAACCCCAAGACTCAACACTCTGACCAGGTACCCAATGAAATTATTGCTACTGCCAAGGCAGTATCGTCCTCTCCGCCAACATCCCCGCATACGGTCTACAGGCCCATGGGGAAAGCTAGGATTAGTGACGAGGGGGTGTGTGCTTTTAAAACAATAACACCCCCGCAATGTGAGTCTGATAGATCTCCCCCGCATTTGAATCCCGAAACAGCTGGCAAGCCTCTTTTCCCCCTAGGACATACCCCCGCAGTGATCAGCACGGCCAAAACATCGTGGTCGACATCGGCCCGATTGGCAGCAAAAGGGAAAGCCATGACTACGGAGCGGACTACGGAAGAATTAGTACCGCGGTGCTACCACCGACACCTTGACATGTTCCGGAAATCAAGTGCCATGAGACTTCCCCCGCGAAGAAAGTATGACTTCCGCGTAGATCTGATCCCAGGAGCCGCCCCACAGGCCGGAAGAATCATCCCGCTATCCCCAGCCGAGAACCAGGCACTTGATATTATGATTGCCGAAGGACTGACAAGCGGGACCATTCGACGGACCACATCCCCGTGGGCGGCACCAGTACTATTCACTGGAAAGAAGGATGGAAACCTGCAACCCTGTTTTGACTACAGGAGACTCAACGCGGTAACGGTGAAGAACAAGTACCCGCTCCCACTGACAATGGACTTAGTTGACAGCCTTTTGGATGCGGACACATTCACAAAGCTCGACCTCCGCAACGCATATGGAAACCTCAGAGTTGCGGAAGGCAACAAAGATAAGCTGGCTTTCATCTGCAGGGCAGGACAATTTGCCCCGCTTACCATGCCCTTCGGTCCCACGGGAGCGCCAGGATACTTCCAATACTTCATGTCAGCCTCCCTGATGCCAAGGACAAGTCCTTCTAGCTACAGGTGGTGCAAGGATAGATGGAAAGAGTTATATAAACTCTGGGTAAGGTAAAAAGTTACAATTCCCAAAAGGTATGGGGGAATTGTGACGTAAAAAATTGAGAGAAAATAGGTTAATAATTATATTAAATAAATTTAATATAATTAAAAACCAGAGGGGCCTGATAAATCAGGGGTGGTTTAGATCCCTCTAAGGTATCTTACAAATAAATGCAGAGGATTTAGGTACCTGGAACACTGGGGCCTGTTGGAACAGGGGTGGTTTAATCCCAGGAATGGAAATGGGGGAATATCTTCAAGAAAAAAGGGTTATTACTTACTAGTAATAAACCTTGAGGGATCTTGGGGATATTCTGGGTGGAACTGGAAAGTTTGAAGCGCTTGTATGGATGGATGGTAGAGCTGGATGGGCACTGTGAAGTTGTTGGGGAAGACAGGGCTAAAGAATAACTACTAAGAAGCTTACCAGACTGTGTTATAAAGATGTATATATCTAATAAGAAGTGGGTAAGGTTGTTAGTGGGTATTGGGAAGCATGAGGAGCCTTCTTTGGGCGGTTGAGGAGCTCCTTAAATAGTCTAGAGTTCCCCCTGGGGACCCTGTAGGTATTATTGGCCAACTTGTGGGATCTTTGGACCACATTTTGGCCATTTTTTGCTTTCTTGGTGACGCTTCAGCAGCCCTTGCTTTGAATACACATCACCAATTGATTTTATTAATGTATTTTTATATTTATATTGTCTTACAGTCTGTAGTACATCAGTACTGGTTGTTATAGATTTAATACTAGTGGCTTATTTGTATTTTATATAATAAGCCACAGTATTGTTTGTACTGTTTGTTCAGTCAGTATATTTTAATTATATGTATAAATAATAATACAATCTAGTATAATTAATTATTTAATCCCCAGTAACCTTTATTACATATGTAACATATGTAATGAGGTCACTGGGGCGTGTTTTTACTGATTTGGGTGTACCTGAGTGACTGTGGAGTCCGCGTGCCAAGCTGAGAGTCTGTAAGGGGCTTAATGCTTGCGCGGGGGCTTGTATCCTAACTTTGGCGCGGGCTTTCAGACACGCGGGTTGAACTTCAAGTTCTGCGGACTGCGGTACGCGGGGTTTGAGTAAAACACGGTGTATTTACACTATCTCTCCTAATTTACACAAAACCTCATTTCCGTGACTGGAAATGGGGTTTAAGCATATGTATATATATATATAAGCATTTAATTACGGCAATTACTTTTTATTTAAAAGGTACTTGCTAATTCTTCTTTGCTAATTTACATAGTGAAGGAGTGGTAATTAGGGGTACCTGTGAGTGAGGTACCCTAGGTTAAATTTAGTTTAGATTCAGAATATCAAATAATATTCTAAATATTATTTTGATATTCTATATTTTTTTATAATAATTTTGTGGGGAACTTGTGACAGGTTGCTCTGTCATAGTAGCAAGCTGACACTTCATGCAAGACATCCTCCTCGGACGGATTGGGAAAGACACCGCTGCATACCTAGATGACATCATGATCTACACGCGGAAAGGGTCGGACCATGCGGAAGCGGTGGGCAGTATACTGGACACATTGAGCAAGCACCAATTGTGGCTGAAACCCAAAAAGTGTGAATTTTCAAGGCCGGAAGTGGAATACCTAGGATTATTGATATCATGCAACCGGATCAGAATGGACCCCGCAAAGGTGCAAGCAGTAACCGACTGGCCCGCACCAAAGAATGTCACCAAACTTCAACGATTCATTGGGTTTGCTAATTTTTACCGCCGATTCTGTGACCATTTCTCAGGAAAGACCAGACCGCTCCACAACCTGACAAGAGTAGAGACCCCCTTTGTGTGGGACGCCAAGTGCAACTCTGCATTTGAATCCCTCAAAACCGCCTTCACATCCGCCCCGATCCTGAAAATCGCGGACCCGTACAAACCGTTTGTCCTCGAATGTGATTGCTCCGATTTCGCGCTCGGCGCAGTACTGTCCCAGGTTTGCACCAAGGACCAGGAACTTCACCCAGTAGCTTACCTGTCCCGATCCCTTGTACAGGCGGAACGCAACTATGAGATCTTTGACAAAGAGTTACTGGCTATTGTGGCTGCCTTCAAAGAGTGGCGGCAATACCTAGAGGGGATCCCACACCGATTGACGGCAATTGTATACACCGATCACTGTAATTTGGAAAGCTTCATGACAACCAAACAGCTCACAAGAAGACAGGCAAGATGGGCGGAGACCATGGGATGTTTTGACTTCGAGATCATATTCCGACCAGGACGCCAATCGACAAAACCCAAAGCCCTATCCCGCAGACCGGACCTCGCCCCAGCACCGGGAGAAAAGCTGACCTTTGGTCAACTTTTAAAGCCAGGTAACATCACCGAGCGGACTTTTGAGGAGCTTGCGGAATGTGCGGAATTGGACAGCTGGTTTCTGGACGAATCAATTCAAATGGATGATGGGGAACATTGGTTTGAGGTGGACGTGATGGGGACTGATTTGGAAGATGCGGGAACGGACGACCTAGTGTTGTCTGACGCCGAAATCATTGCCAGGATTAGAGAACTGACCCCACATGACCCAAAATTGGCTGACTGGATTAAGCTGTTACAGAAACCGACAGGGGACCACAACAGGTATGCGGAAGCCGACGGGGTACTCTATGACAAGGGACGGGTAGTGGTACCAGCGGACTCGGCATTGCGGACAATAATGCTCAAAAGTCGACACGACACAAAGTCCGCAGGCCACCCAGGCAGATCCCGCACGTTGGCATTAGTACGGAGAAGTTTTGTGTGGAGTGGAATGAAGAGACTTGTCAACCAGTACGTAGACGGATGTGATTCATGCCAAAGAGTCAAATCTAGCACTCGACGGCCGTTCGGAACATTAGAACCCCTCCCGATCCCCGCAGGCCCATGGACGGCCATTAGCTATGATTTGATCACTGATCTCCCTGAATCCCGCGTGAGTGACAGCATACTAACAGTAGTAGACCGACTGACCAAGATGGCCCACTTCATCCCATGCAAGAAAACCATGAACGCGGAACAACTAGCGGAACTGATGGCAGAACACGTATGGAAACTCCATGGAACCTCCAAGACAATTGTCTCGGACCGGGGAAGTTTTTTTATCTCCCAAATCACACGTGAATTGAGCTCCTGCATGGGGATTAGACTACAGCCATCCACAGCGTACCACCCAAGGACAGATGGACAATCCAAAATTGCCAACAAAGCAGTCGAGCAATACCTGCGGCACTTTGTTTGCTACCAACAGAACGATTGGGCCCCACTCCTCCCAATGGCCAAATTTGCTTACAACAACAATGACCACACCTTGACAGGAGTTTCCCCGTTCAAAGCCAACTACGGATTCAACCCGGCATATAGCGGAACCCCCTCAACAGAACAATGCATCCCCGCAGTAGAGGAACGACTCCGCAAACTTGCGGAGGTCCAAGGAGAACTCAAGCATTGCTTAGAAGAGGCGCAAGAAACAATGAAAGGCCAATTTGACAAGAAAACAAGGGAAACACCGGAATGGGACGTAGGGGACGAAGTATGGCTAGATGGACGCAACATTTCAACGACCCGCCCCAGCCCAAAATTGGAACATAGATGGCTGGGACCTTTCTCTATCTGTAAAAGAATCTCAAGATCCGCGTATAAGCTAACACTACCTATATCCATGCGGGGGGTACACCCCGTATTTCACGTATCAATACTCCGCAAACACAGAGCCGACGAAATTGTGGAACGACGGAGGGAAGACCCGGAACCAATTACAGCGGACGGTGGGGATGAGTGGGAAGTCGAAGAGGTACTGGACTGTGAAAGACGACGCGGGAAGACCCAATACCTGGTCAGCTGGAAGGGATTTGGAACGGAAGACAACTCATGGGAACCAACGGAAAACTTGAAGAATTGCGAGGAACTGGTAGCGGGATTTAATTCAAGATTTCCGAATGCGGCAACTACTCATCGGCGGAGGCGGAGAAGGAAGTGAGGAACAAAATTGATAAGAGGTGGAATTTTTTCTTTGTTTCTTGATTGGCGAATGAGTGGAGGATTTAGCATTAAAAGGGGGATAATGTCATGAGCCGTATTGCGGGCCTGCCCGCACCAAAGCCCGCACCACATGTAGATAGTCTATCACGTACATGTCACAGGCAGACCACTATATAGTCTGTCAGGACGAGGATCCACATCTCTTCCCCATCCTGCAATCTACATTATAGGATCCCGAAACCCCAGAAACCCCAGAACCCCAGAGCCTTCCTCTCCACAGATCAGACCATAACATTCAAAGATCTTGCTCATACTCCCTTTCAACAGAATCAAGATCTTATGAAGAAATATAATATCCCTTCCTTTCCCAATCTTTCTTATGGTGAACTTCCTGAAGACAGCACCTGCACTCCTCACATTACTTTTACTACAAATGGTTTCTTCAATCCCCCACACACCGATACTGAAGAGATATCCCAATTTGCCTTTGTTTTATTTCTCCCCACTCGCACTTCTGATTATACCCTGGTAGACTCTTCTAACTATGATATCACATCTGGTCCATTCATTTTTCCTGATCACCGTATTGGTATTGATTTTGATCATCAGCATGGTATTGTTAAAATGATTTGGCAAGCTAATAAGTATACTCATTGTACTATGCCTCATTCCATAAGCTCTCCTTTCACTCGTCTTGGTTTATCTATTCAAATCAATTTTAGTCTTGCTAATACTTGTAGTAAATATTTGAAGGGTTTTTATCAAGATTCTGCTCATTACTTTGCTGATCATTTTTATTGTATTTTTCGTAGTATGGCTAGAAGCACATTAACAGCTAGTTCACTTACAATCTTTTTTTTATTTACTATTTTTTCCTCTTTTTGTTTCTGACTTCTAAACTCTTAATTTCCAAGGCTTTTACCATTAAATATTGAATGTGTTATTTTGTGGTTTATTCTTTTATATCTAACCAGTTAATCATAATAAAAATCAATTCAAGAAGGGGAACAGAGCCATGGTATTAGTAACAGTAAGCTTGGGAATTGATTTTAAGAATTAAAACAGGTAATAAAAAATTACCAAATGGAATGTGCCTCAAATAAATATTCAAGCAGGGAAAAAGAGTCCTGGAATTAATAAGCTTGGGAATTGATTTTAAGAATTAAAACCGGTAACCAACAATTACCAAATGGAATGGGCCTTGAATAAATAATTGCAGTGTGTAGATTAGTTTTCTGTCAACAGGGGGAATTGAAGATGATACACTGTTTCTATTTGCAATAAACATCCGACGTGGAGCTCAACTTCAACAGGAGACTTTTTTCAAATCCGAACTTCAGAGTCAACTCTCCAATTAATTTCTTGTTGTTAAACCAAACGTATCTCAATCTAGTCAACCAGCAACAATGCCCAATCAAGATGGAAATATGTCTGATTCATCAGGTGGCCATACCCGCAGATCTTCACGAGTAACCACACCAATAAGGCGATCCGGAATGATTCATCCCTCGCCAGATTCACGCCGGTCAATTGTGCCATCATTTTTATCACAAAGAAGTCACATTTCATCAGCATCATTGGTATCGAATTCCCAATCAAACAAACAACAAGGCCCTGCATCAGAATCTGTATCAAATTCCCAATCAAACAAACGAAAAGGCCCTACATCAGAATCTTCAATTGAAGAACAAAGCCCTCCACTCCCTGGAAAGAAACAGAACAACAATAATCTGAGTCAGCCCTTATCGACCTCCGAAGTTCCAAGCTCACAGGTGATTGATCTTGCTCAAGACTCCAATGACGAAAACACAAAGGCAAAACCCAAACGTAGAAAGAAAAACCCTGAATTTGATGATGCAAAGGATTTTTTTTCCAAACCAACTAGACGTCCAGGTGATGTGTGTAATTCTTGATAGCTAAGTGTTTGAAATGAATGTATACTAATATAACTGTTTAAAAAAGCCTATAAATAAAGTGCCATCAACATATGCCTGCTTGTGGTGCAAGAAGGATGTCAGGGTTTCTTTAAGCAGCTTTTCAAATCTTCGAACTCATCGCGATGGTTCCCGTCAAACAGGAAGGATTTCTCTTGGATGCCCCAATTGTTATCAAGCAATCTCTTCTGGCGCCAAGCTTCCACCAACAGCACTTGAAGAGGAAAGAATCAAACAGACTACCCAATCTGGATCGCTCACCAAACATTTTTCCCCTGTTGAAAAGTTTGACAATCAGGTTTTCAATCAAATAATAACTCTATGGCTTTTACGGCAATCATTACCTTGGAACTGTGTTGAAGACCCCTATCTCCAAGCTGCCTTCTCCTATTGTCAAACAGGAGCAAATTTGTTTAAACGAAAGTGGGCTGCAACTTCTGGACGAGTGGTATACTTGGATTTACAAGAGGCTATGATATGCCAGTTGAAGGTGAGTGATACCATTGCGTTCAATCAAATGTAAAAAAATATACTTATTTCCCTTTAAACAACATTTCAGCAGGATTCTGAGAGCAAGTTTAACTTGATACACGATGTTTGGACAACAAAAGGAAATCGCTTTGGATTTATTGGAGCTTCTGTCTCTTTTATTGATAAGGATTGGAACTATCTAGTGCTGTATCTGACTCTCAAGCTAGTTGCCTGGCACCATAAGGGAAGAATGCTGGCTGAACCTGTTGTGAACGTATTGAAGAAACATGATTTACATAATAAGATAAGCACCCTTTGATTCATCACTGGTAATCTGCCAAAAACTTATTTATTTTTTGTCCTATAAATACATGCTTTGCCAGACAACTGATTCAGGATCAAATAACAACACAATGGCCAAAACAATGCACTCCAAACTTGTTGCCCTGCCCCAAACCACGGATTTGGATTGGAACTACAAGACAATGCATATCAAGTGCTTTTGTCATAAAATGGCGCTTGTTGTCAATGCTGGATTGAAATAATTGGGCCTTGAAGCTCCTCCTCCACCAAAGCTCAAAAAGTCATTCCTCGGAACTTTCCCTTTTTCCAACACAATGGACCCAATAATTGAAGAGGACGAAGAAGAGCAATCCGTAGAATTATTGGTTGAAGACAGGGTGGAAGATGAGACGGATGTTGATGAGGATGAGCTAGATCTTGAAACTGACGATGACAACAATGATGAGGGGACTGAATCTGGATACGAAGACTATGATCAAATCACCTTAAAGAATAAAAATAATCATAAATTATTCTAATCATTTGAATGAGTTAACCAAAGCGGTAAGCTGGATATTTTATATTTTTTTTATTTTACTAGCAATCAATTACTGAATCTTTCCTTCTTATTTTTTTGATATATAGCTGGACTTTGTAGTACGAAAGATTACCTCATCAAGTGCATGGAGAGCTGAATTTGACCGCCGTGCGGAGGATTACCAGAAGCAAAAAGGGGGAACAAAAGTGAATGGTCTGATTTCTGGTTATGGAATCCGCTGGAACATCAAATATCAAAGCCAAGAGCGGGCCTACAGGGCAAGAGAGGTATTTCATTAAGCTTCACCTCCAAATAATGTGTTGGTACTGATAGACATATTGGTAAACTCAGGTTATTGATGCAATGCTTCGTGATGAGTATAGTAAATTCCAAGATCAAATTGTTCGGTCCAGCCGCAAAGAAAATCGCAAGAAGTTTGGCTACTTCAAAGAAATTCAGTTTACCAGCAAGGAATGGATAATGATCAATGAATTGAATAAGGAGTTAGAAGTAAGATATATTCATTCCACAGATCCACTTATATATTTCATACATAATGCTCATTTTTTTTGATAGCCGTTTAACCGTTTGACCAAGGAGATGGAGGGAAATGGTCCTACAGGTGCTTTTGTATTGCCAAATTACTATCAAACAATCTCTAATTTAAAGAAGAAAGAGGCAGGATGCAATCGAGGGCATCCATTACATCCAATGTATGTGAAAATGATACAAAAGCTTGAGGTCTACCAAGAAGAGGCGCTTGAATGTGAAACACTTGTAATAGGCCACCGTTCTTCACCCAACGTTTCACATCAAAATCTTCTCTCATTGCTGGCCTGAAAAAGCAGAGGAAGCCGAAGCAACTTTGGACCGCCTTTTTTCTAAACGAAGGGATTTGTTGAACAAGAAGAAAAAATCAAACATTGACATATTGGACGAAAATACTTCAAATGTTGAAAAGGATAATATATTTGATTTGTTCAACACTCCTGAAACATTGGATGAAAGCAAAGAGCTAGAAGTATATGTCAAGAACATGGATTGCTTAACCGGTCCAGATGGAAAGGATCCCAATAGTATTTTGAGGTGGTGGAAGGTATAGCTTCTATTTGTTCTCAGCGTTGTCCACTTGTGTTTGTTAGCTCATATTGATTACAACAATGCTAATTCAACTTTTCAGGTTCATTCATCAACATATCCAGTTCTTTCATCATTAGCCAGGGACTACTTGGCCAGCTCAGCATCATCTTGTGCTGCAGAGCGTACATTTTCTTCTGCTGCCGATGTTTGCTCAAGTGGCCAAGGAAGCTTGAACCCACGGACAATTGAGAGGTGTGTTAGTAGTCACATGTGGTTGAAAGACGGTATACAGGTGGCTGGAAAGTTTGCACAAGCTCAAGGCATTGTTAACAACTATACAAATTTTTCCCAAAAAAATAATGAAAATAAATAAATAAATAAAATTCTTATTGCTCTTGTTCATTGGTCTCAATATTTCTTCCTTGTTTCATGGATTAAAGAAAAAAAAAAAAAAAAAAAGAATCGTATATACAAATAGTTTGCACAATAATTGCTATCTGACCGCCTTCATATTATTATTATCCTTATTCCCTAGTTTTTTTTTTTTTTTTTTTTTTACTCCTTAATATTGATTTATGAGAGCCTCTTCTGGTTCACTATGGGTGAGTGGTATAGCTGAGCAGAGGCGCTACACTAACATGTAGCGTAGCTGAAAAGAGCGCTACGCTAACAGTTAGCGTAGCTGACAAGAGCGCTACGCTAACAGTTAGCGTAGCGTTTGTTCCAGCTAACACCGCTACAAGTCAGCCAACAGGTAACTCCTGTAGCGTTAACTTTTTTTTTTTGAAGTCGCTCACGCTACGCTACAGCTATTTTTTTTTTTGACAAAAATTTTGTAGTGTTAGCTGAAAAAAAAAACCGCCAACAGTAACTTTGTGTTAGCGTAGCGATAAAAGCTAACATTACGCTACGCTACAGCTATTGTTAGCGTAGCGGGCCCACCGTTGCCCGTAGCCCACATTTGGTAAGCCCTATCTAGCCTTGCTTGCACGTTTAGATACCTCATTCCATGCATCCAAAGTGCTTAATTTATGTGTTTGTAGATGTTTTCACATGTGTATATAGGTTTCTCTGCACAGATTTTCTTGGACTGCATCTGTGGTGCTATATAATTAGATGTTTGATGCTTTCAGGCAAGCAAACTGAATTCAATTTAGTTTTCAGCCAAAATCATCATGACCTGATGCACTCATGATTTAGTCTAAATACATGGCTCTTAGGGTTTGGCAGAGCTAGTATCACGAGGTTAGGTTATGGTTATATCCAAGTACATAGTTTACACAACCTTGTCTCTCCTCTTAAAAATTGGCTTCTGGCAAATATTAATAACATCCATATTTCAAATAGTGCTTGGGAAGATATATGAGTTAGGGATAATCAGTCACAAAGTTAAACAATTACCAACCATCTAAACAAATACTTTTTCAGATACTACACACCTGCTTGAATCATTCTCCAACTACACATGTCAACCTGTGGCTTTTAATTTCATTTAGCCAGAAACCTAACTACATAGCTTATGTACCCAGGGAATCATATACACCTTAGCATGGGATATTTAAAGGCTTCTGCTGGATTGAAGCTTATCTTATGCTAAATCTGTAATTACATAGAGCTGTGTTTATTTTAAGAGAATACAAATTAACTTTGTTGATTATAAGAGAATACAATTAACTGTGTTAATTATGAGAGAATACAATTGAACATTAAGATAGGTCCAGGATAGTCTGTTGAACATTAAGATAGGTCCTGGATAGTCTGGCAGTAGCCATCACCCATGGAAGCTTGGTGTCTCCCCTGTGCAACAAATCATATCACTCCTGAGAGATTTACTAGTCCAGTGCTCATGTCCCAAAGAGCCTAACCCCTGGCTGCCACCCCTTCCAACCCAGGACAACTACACCTCACCCTTCAATTTCAAACCATTTATTAGTTGTGCCCTTCATGAACCCTCTTTCTCCAACAAAACCTCTCTCTCACTTTCAACACCTGTTACCCATACCCATTTACAAACTAGCCTGAGAAGTTTACAAACATCACACCCCCACCACAGCCCAGTAGATCAAATTGTCTAGATTACTGTGTACTCACAGAAACCTATGTCCTCATAAAACTAAGGCCCTGTTTGGCAGCCATCATGTTATTTAATATTGGCAGCTTACATAAGATGATATATATAACTCACATTTTATATGTTTTGCAAAATAACCTGATCGTTTGGCCACATCTTCAACAATCATATACATTGTACAACACCTGGACAAAGCTTTTGGCCAAGCCTAATAACAATGCTGTTAGATCTCCCTCAACACAAAAATATCACCAACAACAACTCGGATGACAAAGCTCACTTGGATGACAAAGCACTCCTTGTTCACTTGTGACCTTGAATTCTTATGATGTTATCTACCAACTTATTTAAACTCTCCTGACCGCTCTTGGTCCTTACATGATATCAAGTCAAGAAAACATTTTAGAAAACATTTTACTTAATTTCAGTTTCTGATAAAGCCAAAGGTGCAACATCTGCTTCTGCAGGTTTTGTGTTTTTGATGGTTGACCTGTTTCAGGTCAATCAGATGGACACTCCTCATGATTTTGGAAAAGACCAGCTCAAGGGATGGTGGAAGCTGATCAACTCTCTATTGGTCCTGAATTAGATACAGCAATAGGAGACACCGGAATCAATGGACAAGCCATTTAGACAATATTTTAATTAAACTTAATACTCTCCTGACTGCTCTTGGTCCTTAAATGATGTGAAGTCAAGATTTTCTTTTAATTAAATTCATCTAGTTTGTTGAATCTACAATACATTTTTCTAGCCATAATAGATGCAAATATTTGTGTTTGATTGACATTTATAAAGCAGCCCAGCGTTCAGAGTAAAAAACATTAATCATAGCCAGTTGTTGTGAATCTTCAAAGTCTGCAGCCTTGTTATCTTGAAAAAACCTCATCCCAGTCGCACCTTGAGTCTTCCTTGGTCCAGGTTTATTGAGTTCAATAAGTCTTTCAGGGCACCTGCAATTCGCAACCCAGTTGACATTCTGCCTGCTGTACGATGAACCCGTGGAGAAACTGAAGCTTCCAACCAGGATGTTGACTGATGGCTTTTGGATTGCTGAGTATTCTGAGATAAGTTGATTGATGGATTTTCTTGTAAAATGGTTTGAGAAGAAGTATCAATTGAGATTGATGACATTTGATTCACACCAGTTGCAACTACCTTCTCAAAAATCTCACTTAATAATGGCCATTCCGGGAATGGTTTTCCCTTGAACTTTTTGCCCTGCGGGTGAGACTGTTCAAGAAATTATCAGTTAAAATTATTGTTGATTTTAACACATAGCATCCTGATTAACTCACAGTAAGGTAATTATTCCAAACCTGGCTGATGTGGTGACCTAAAATGTATCTTCATTCCAGCCAAAGCCACTCTGGTTTTTCAGCTTGAGAAAAGTTTTGTATTCCTTTTTGAATCCCTGAATGAAATGCAATGAGTTTGAATCAGTAGGGTAACTTGAGCAAGAAATTAATGTGATGACATGTGTATCATACCTGATTATACTTTGACTTCACTTTTTTTTCATCCAGATCAACTGTTGGGAACTTTAACTGCAAGATGGATGCTATCATTGTCAGATTGTTTTCCTTCATGTACTGCCTGGACATAGAGCTCAAGAGCATCTCACTCCATCTCCTATGTCCAAAAGAGCTTTGATGCTTTGCAAATTTTTGGAGTGCTTTCAATGAGACACTTTTGCTGAGATGGTTGTAGAGTTGAATCTTCTTCCATTTCCACATTGGAGATCATTGAATGTGAAGACTAGTACAAGGGTCAAGTAGCGCTGGGTTGATTGTGATGAGGTTCAGGATGGCTTTATGTTTGGGAAGGTGCCTGATATAACACCAAATACACCCGCAGGAGGTCTATTTGAAATTAGGCAGGGGGGATGAGGAGTGATATCAAAAGTAGTGCTATACATCACAACTTTTGGAAACTGCCAAACATGTGTGTGAGGCCCAGTGATACAAAAGCAGCCAATATTACATAACATGACAGCTGCCAAACAGGGCCTACGGACTTGTTACAACTTAACAAATTTGTAGTTTGAGACAGATTATATGAATAGTGTGCAATGCCAATGGCAAAAGTACACTTAAAAAAAATGATATAAAAAAGCTTAATTGTCCTGTGTGGCAAGCAAGAGGCCACGAAAATAGATGGAGGAGTTGAAATTAATACAGATCGATAAGTTTTCCCGAGTTGTCACACTAAGCTTGTCATTTGAAAATCTACTTTGGTATCCTTCGTTTCTCTTTGAAGCCTTACGTAAGAGGATGGCTTCTCCCCAACAGCATCAAACTGGGGTATCGATGTTCGGGTAGTATACAACGTGTTCTGAATTAACAGGGCCAAAATTCTGCAAAAATCAGAACCCAATTAGAATAGGATCTCTCCCCTCGTACATGTAGATCTATAGGCTATCTCTTTTTTGTCTTGGCTGATCTAGCCATGCACTTACATGTTTCCAATTATGGCGGTGTGCACATGGGTGCCCTACAAGGGAGAAAAATCCTGTTTAGTCATCAATCAAAGTGGGACAACGTACAACGTAGGGTATTACACATACAAGTTGCTCTAGGATCATCCAAGTGGTGTCATTGAAAAACGAGGTTCCTTTGTAAGTTAGCTTTTCAAATTTTATTGAAAATCAGCTGTGTCACATTCCAGGATATGAGTTTTTCAGCATTTGCCGAAATGCACAGTACGCACCATGTAGCAGAGCAGTGGGCAATACAAGATGGTATCCAAGTAGAGCAAATATGAATGTTTTATGAGCCTCTTTCTGACGCTTTCGAGCGCTGCTCTTTCTCGTGTAGGTCCATCATTCATCAGTTTCATCACCGGGGTTTGGAAGTTCGACATTTGGGCATCGCCGTAATTTTTTGTCGTTGGAGGAGCTGTTTGCTTGCGAAGACCACGTAAGGCAAGGACCGATGTGGGTATGTAGAGCTGGAAAAAATCCATTCTTGATTTCTATCAGTTTCTATATCTCTATCGAGTCCTTGGAGAAAGACTTTCCATCGAAAAGGCTCTGATGGCGACTTACGGCCGTGGCTACTAGCTGGAGTACCAAATATAGGAATAACATTAATTTGGCATCGTTGGCGAGATGATTCTGTGCAAGAGAAACATATTTAGGTGAAGCATTGTAAATAACATCTCGGGTGTATCGATTGTAATCTTCGATTTTTGGCAACACTGATGTGAGGGAGTCAAACTTAACAGTATGAATGGCAAAAACCTGTCCGGGCTTCAAGATTACAAACAGTTTCATGACGTTATATGTTTCGGGCCGATACTTTGGGGCCTCTTGATGAAGGCCCGTCAAGATCTCTCTGGAAGCTATCTCTATTGCTTTCATGTCCAGGGCGGTCCGGATGGAGACCCATAGGATGAAAGCTAAGAACTCGACAAGATTTCAAAATTTCAAATGAGTATCTTGCGCTTTACTCGAGGACCATACCAACGATCAAGAAGCAAACGTACCACTTGGAACTATCACGACTGCCAACATTGAGCCGTTTGCAATGAATCGGACCCAGAAGGATAGTTTGATTGATGTTCCTGCTCGGGCTTGTGCTCTGAGCGAAGTGTGGGACATGATCGCCTCGATACTACAGATCCACAGAAAAACTTGTAATTCAAGCAGCAATTCATGACAGCCGTTTCCGATCCATGCGATGAACAAATCAGCTTCGAGCGTGACGCATTAGAGAAATTTAAAAACAACTGACACCTGAATTGCAGAAGTAACAAACATTTTCGTCAGCAAGTCTGGACACGCAGAACAAAGAGACGAAATTGCTTGCCAACAAACGACCGCTGTGATTGAAAACTTAGAGGTGCGCAAGACCAGCTTGCTGGAAAATTGGATAAGATCTAGTTCGACTAGTTCTTGTGTTACTAGATCAACAACAGCGACTGAAGTACATCAAAGCCGTACGTAAAACCAAAGTTAAGTGAAGACCCTGAACCGGAATTTAACTGCAATCCAAACCTGCAGAAAATATGAGCATAAAAAGCACAATCTCATTGAGGACCTCGATACGTATCAGTCCAACTGTTGGGTAGAAGAAAAAAAAAAGGTTACATAAATCATACTATATCATTGGTCATAGACTTCAATTTGAATTCATAGTTCACGGTTGCACTGACGTTTGTTGAGTCTGAAAAACTTCAACCTGTTTGCTTTCTTCCTCAGAAACAAGACAGTGATACATTGGCCACATAATCTTTGCAAAGATGAGAGTGAAATATGTGCGGGAAAAAAACCCCAGTTCCAGAGGAAATGTATGTGAGCTCGATTATTATCTGTAACTAGGACTCTTGAGTGAGGTGACTAACATGCAGAACTGAACTGCTATGATTCGTCGAAGAATACGGCCCCATAGAGGAGGAGTGGGTACCTGATGAAAGATCAAAAGGTTAACTTGTGTTGAACTTGAACCACATGGATACAGATATATCGTGCGCCAAAGCCTGTAGGTCGTTGACGTCCGACCTACTTGGGTTAGGTGCCTAATTTTTGTAGCGACTGCCTCATACGGATTGATTGAGAGTGGCAAGCTAAGGACGAACTTGAAGATTTCTTCGGTTGGGTCTGCCATGAGGGATCTGTGACAAGAAACGAGCGTGCAATGTGATGATTAAGAACGCGGATGGTGAAGTAGAGACGCGCGCTAGCATTACAGCCTACAGAGCTCAGCCTATGCACATATCTCTTTGAGAGTGCAATCTCCACCCATGCTTGAATGGAAAAATGGTTTGAGCTGATTCCACGACGGTCGTATGCGCTGGGCCTTCCAATCTATCAAGCTGCTTTAGTGGTGTATCCGATCTTGCGGTGGCCTGGTGGGAGAGGGAAGCCAGAGAGAACGGACCGATGGCCAGACACCTGTCTGTGTCCTGGAATTCTGAGGGAACCGAAATGCACATGGGGACCATACGCGCGTTTGAAGCTTTCTGGGCGTGGTCCTCTCGAATCCATAAGAAAAACCTATTGTTGCTTGAGAAATCCTTGTGAGAATCTTACATATAAAGCAGGGGCAGAGGAGTCAAAGCGAAAGCTATTCATCCCGGGCACAGGGGAGTAAAAAGTACGATGTGACAATCGGGCTATCGGCATTCTCAAGTAGCTTCGGGCCTGCCTCTGGCTCACGACCTATTTGGTGATTCGAGTTTCTTGATCGGATGATTGGTGTCAATGACCACGGCAAGCTCAACAAAGAAACTGGGGAGTTTCTAATTCAGACCTAGCTGTCTATCAAAAGATAAATTCAAATTTCAATGTTGATAGTAGTTTTGAAACACAGTAGTTCTATCAAAACTGAGTGCTACGTCGATACGTATTATTGAAACGGTTTTGTAAATTAAAAGATACATCATTTGCTTTCCCTGTGTTATGACTACTCATTTTGAAAATATCTCCTAGCTTCTCGAACATGATATCTTTTTCCGGCTAAACTTGATGCGCACCGTGCATCAGGATTGCGATACCCACGAGTAAAAGTGTGGTCAATGGCCTGAGAAATCAAGACACAGTTAGCAGTTCCGAAAGCTGAGGAGCCCCTCGAGCTTACGTGATAAAGACAAACGACCAAAACAGCAACCTGGAAACTAGTTTTTCCAAATCTTCATCCTGTTCTGTTGCCATTTGAGACAGTGTGATCGCGGGTGGTGCGCCGACCAGCAGTACAGTCGTCAACAAGAAAATCGGATCTGCGAAGATAGCCACTCGTGCGAATCTCGCTAAAATGTACATTACCGGTAGCAAGACTAGTGGTGTGATCAAGTGACGCGAGACAAGTGCTAAAGCAATTGTCGTGGTGTGATTTTTAGATGGCTCTTGCGGCGAAGCTTCGGACTGTGAGGCGCGTTCGATGTCTCGTGCCAATTTTTTTGAACTTTGATAGGAAGTCGGTGATGAGAAAAAAGAACCTGAGACACGATGATTTAGCCTTGTCAGTCATCTCGGGCCTTCATTCAGCTATGGCAGAGCAAATACCTAAGACAACCAGCGTGATTGGAATGGATGCGTTCCCGGCTGAGTTCAAGAAACTTGACAAAACAAGAGGGCATCATCAGAATTATGACCGACACTACTTGTGAACAATCGGGCGAAACCTCATACTTTCTTAAAATCTGAAGCCCACTGAGCCAACTTTGAAGTGGGGGGATGCAAGCAATCACGATAGACAACACAGAAGAAATCCTGTAGAAAACGAGCATACGTGAGTGTCGATGTTAAGTGAGGGACTCCAACTCACTGACAATGGTGGATTTATAAACTTTTGAACGATTTGTATACAACTCATTATCCCTGAAGGAACCCGAAAGCTCTTGGCGAAATTTGGTTTCTTCCATCGCTTGGCATGCTGTCCCTTGCCAGGAAGCGCTGCGGTAGCTTTTTCAGGCGCTGATAAAGAGCTCGCCTCGCCACCTTCGCCGGGTTGATTTTCGGATATGGGCTGTAGTCTTGGTGGCTCATCAAAAAAAGCTGTGACCTCGTTAAACTGGCAGGCGTGCGTTCCTGGTATGCTATTTTGGAATAGGTCAATCTTTCTTGAATCACATTCCAATGTCGGTAGTAGACAGTACAACTAACGTCATTGACCCATGATGGCACGACTTTCTCCGCTCCTTATGTGTGTCGCCAGAGATATCACATCTCGTTATTTCTGAATCAACACTGAAGGTAGTTGCAGAGCTCATCCTTAGACAGCCCTTCCTTGTTCCATTTGGTCCGAGAAGATTTGAATAAGCGCCTGCAAAGGCCGTTGGGTAGCTAAATCTGGCATTATTGGGTTTTGAAAGGGTCCCAAGATCCAAATCAGAGCTGCAGGTAGTCGCAGAACTGATTCGATAAGCCCCTTGAGTTCTATTCGGCACCGCCAGCTCGATAGAATGCTGTATTGCCGCATCCTCGATATGAACCTCGGTATCGTGGCCTACTGACGAAGGAAAATCGATCTTCTCGCAGTCTTTGCTGGTGTAAGATTTATTGGAATCTATTGGCTCAGTACGTTTTTTCGCCGGAGGCTGCAATAGTTTGACTCCGTAAGACCATCTTAACAGAGATCCTAAAAGTGAATAAACGGCCAGGTAGGAGAATGCTCTTCCTAGTTCCTGCGTAGTTCAATGTCCTCATTGGGTTTGATAAGCTTTAATTAACTGCCTGATATATTTTATTTTTTTGAAAAATCTTGCAGTTACCTTGTCTGGGGTATCGAGAGAATTTATCTTCAACTTCTCAAGAGATAAAGATAAACTTTGTATTAGGGCTATAGGAATTGTATTCGTGTTCATGAACATGGCCCCTGCCAGGGTAACGTTCAGGTGTAATCTTGACAGTCGAAAAAGCTTCGCCAAGCACCATGCCGATGCAAAGGAGACAGATGTGATAATGACAAAAGACACTGGTATGACTGTATCCCATACATAGATCAGTAATTTTCAAATCAAATTTACACTGAAAGAAAAGCGGCCCCGTACCCCATAATCCTGCCAACTTCTCAGGCGTTAAGAAGAAGGCAACTTTTCCGAATACCAGAGCGGGTGTGAAAATGGCGCTGAGGGTGGAGCGACGATGAAGGAGTACATCTATCAATGACTGTGACGTACTGTCGGTGGATTCAGGGGAAAGAAAGACTTACATATTCAGTCGATTGAGCTGTCTTCTACATTTACAATCGACGATTCCTCGAATTGCTGCGATGTAGCCTGCAACCTAACGTGATTGTTGAGGCCTTATCAACTCAACTATTCAGTCGGGAGGTAGCCAGTGCTAGACAGTTGGTCGACTTACACAAAATGCAGCAATCTATGAGAAAATTTGATTCATTTAAAATCCGAACTCAGTAAAATAAGAATGGGAGTCGATTGAAGCATAAAATGACATAGGAAACCTACGTGAACTATGGAGGTAGTAACAGTTCTGCAAAATAGCGAGCAATAGTTAAGCCAGGGATCAGCTCACCGTAGGTAATTGTCAGTTGGATCCAGCGATGAAATACTCGGTCGAGACGACTTGAGAGGGAACGACTCACAAGACGATCGGGATAACGTCTAGGGCCATCAGCTCCTGGCGTGAGCCTCAAGAGAATGTCGAACGAAAAAGTCCAAAGGAAATGTCAATCAGCATCATTATTTTTTCATCGGAAGATAGAGCCTTCCTACAAAGATCAACCCACCCCATGAAATTTTAAACAGCAAGGCCAGGAATCTAGTTGATCGGATGGCACGGGTAAAGTGAAATATCTCCTTGACAAAGTGAGTGTCCAATGATTTAACTGAATCACGTAGATAGAAACTTGCGGAAGTAGCTTCGAGGTGATGGATAGCGCTGAAATAAAATATTATCTTATTAGGGCGCGTGTAGTGGGCTCCACTACCAGCACCATTGCAAGAGAAATCAGCAGGCGTTGAAAAAAAGAAATTATTCTGCAAATATTATGGAGAAAGAATGTATCTCAAGAATATACTGACACCAGAAATTAGGCAGAAGCCAGGCTCCGTTAATCTATGGATATGTATCTCGAACGGTAAATAATAGATGATGCACATAGGATGGAGGATAGGTAATGAGAGTTACATAGCTTGAGTGAGGTGGAAACTATATCCCCCAATACCTTCAGAAAAGCATCTTTAACTTTTCGGTATTAATTGATGCGGGAACTGGCATTACTACCAACAGCCAAGCTTTAATTTGTGCTTGAGCGTACTTGTCCTTACGAACCCTTTCGGCGCGTTACTTTGAGGAAGACGAAAAGAAGAGCGTCTGGCGGATCATGGATGACTTGGTGTCCACCCTCTCATGTTTGAAATTAGGAATACCAGTTTTCATGTTTTGGGCATAGGAAGACCCCATAAGAGTGGATCAAGCTATAGCGCCAGATAAAAAGACTATCAGCTCAATCATGAGGTCTACATGATCTCTCATTGCGTTGTAATTTGTAAATATTGTATTCTCCTCTACAAGAAGATCCCTGCAGTGGTCGGGACTTCTCAAAGGTGATGAGGATTCCAGCCTATAACGAAATCTTCATTCTTGTGTACTCCCGATTAAGCTCAACCCTCTTTCCTCTTCAATCGCAGCAAATATGGATCTGGTAGGGGGTCGGTCGGATGACATTCGATTTCTCTGTCGTAGACTCTTATACATAAACTCCTTAGCAGCTCCTAGCCTGTCCCTTATGGCTTTTTGCGTTGATGGGTCATGTTATGTACGATGAGTGCACCTAGCCGAATGTTTTCTTTTCTTTTTCTATATTCCTATAGGTTCATCTACTTCGGCAGGCTGGCCGATGGATGCCTCGAGGCTCTCTCTCTCCCGAGTCCTTTGAGGATCTTCTTATTAAAACTGCTCACCCCCCATGTCATCTTCTTGCCGCCGGGCTGCACCCGACTGGCTACACACTTGCTGCATTGGAAATCCAAAAATACACAGGTGAGTTGTGAGAGTAGAATTTAGGGTTCGTTCAATGCAAATACTTCAAAAGGAAAGTCCTTCGACTTCCTTCATTTGCTGAACAGCGGGAAGGCCCAATCATCAGATTCAGTAGCATATTTGAGTACTCAAAGGCCGATTTCTCTCAGAGGCTATGTCAATAGGATAATTGACGTCACAAAACACCCAAGTCATGTGCATAGTTATCATCCAATGTCCACAAAAATTCAAGCAGGTGCCGAAGCTGAGTTACAAATGGCGGTTGATAATCAACTCAAGTGAACCGAGACTTGCAGCAGCTGCAGGCGGTCATGAATTTTTTAACATTGAATGTAGCGTTACTGCCGGGATTTATTTTTTGTTGCGCATGTATGCTTCCGCGTTGAAAACTTTGCCATCACACACCGAGCCAAACAAGCAATGACCCTCTTCAAGGTACTGCAAAATGCTACAAATGTTTATAGGTAAGAGCCCAAGATTGATTGTGGTTAGGGAAACCGTAGAGGGAAAGCAATACAAGAAAGGCTGCCGGTTGATTATTACCTCCGAAAACAGTATGAAGATAAGCAAGCGTTGGTCATGTTCAAAGCTAGATCATGTTGGTAGTAACAGAAGAGTTGGGCGCGCTCAACAATACTAAAGGAATTATGCTTAAAACTTCAAGCGGCCTCCCACCTTGCGACCTGCTTAATTGGTCTTTCCAGCGGAAAATGTGGTATGTATATTGATGAACGATTTGAAGTCTAAGTTAGTTTTTCATGTTCTTCAGGTGTGAGAGTTTTGAGACTGAGGGCATGAATTCCGGCTGAATTGTTTTTCAACTCGGTGTCGAGGATCTTGTAAACGAGTCGATGACGAGCAATCGATGGTTTTCCCACAAATTCGCCCGATACAACCTTGACCGAAAAATGTGTCTCTCCCGAGCCACCGCCTAGGATAAATGGAAGCACAAATTTCAAACCTAAATCAAAAAACATGTTGGGTTGGGTCAATTAAAAAAAAGCGTAGACTGAAGAAGATACCGATAGATTTCATGGCTGCATGGTGCCGGTGTAAATGCGAGTCATTGACGATATCCAGAGCTACCGGCTTCAATTGAGCGTTCAACTTGAAGAGGATGAAAATTACAAGTAAGATTAACATCAAGCTCTTCAACTATTAATCTCCACATTCCAGGACATACTGCTAACCTTCTCACGCATGGCTGTTTCGATCGGTCCAATAGTCCGGCCTGCCGATGAGACCTCAGACATCGTTCGCGCCAAGTGATTTCGGAAATCTCGGGAGAAAAGCTGAGGTTGTTGCTGAGCCCTTGAGCCAATTTTTCCGAGTACCTGTGAGGTTATTCTTCGGCCGAACCTAATCATTTGGTCTTCCTCCCTCGCTGCTCCAGAGTGTCCATCAGCAGCCGGTCGACTGATTGGTAGGAATTCCCCTCGGGTACTCTCACCCCGGCCTACGCCCCAACCGGGGCCCTCCGCTGGCACTGACCCCACCGAGGTTTCAGTGGAAGTGTTTGTAGTGACTTGTCCCAGAGGAGACAGAGATAGTCTCCTCTTGGATATCCATTGCTTTCTTGGTCCAGAGGCGGCTTTGTGATGTCATGGTGGCTTTAGTCATGTTGCTTGTTGAGCAATGATGGGAGGTCAGCTGGTGGATGGGCTATATGCATCCCAGGCGAGCCTCAGACCACTGTCACTTGTGTTTACCCTGGGCCTACAGCAATAAATTTGGACTAGAGAAGATTACTCATGCATGTGTTTTTTTTTGGGGGTTTAAAGAAAAAACCCCATTCTATAAAAAAACATTGATGAGCTGTTGCAAGGATCTCTTTTTGTGTATCTGCGCACTCACAGTTCAAGATGCTGAAAAATCCAGACACATTCCCCATCCTGAAATTTGTCATCTTTAGGATCCAGAACCCTCAGAGCTCTCATAAAACTCGGATCCTATCTGTCTCCCCTGCAAAAGCAGGCTGGTAACAGAAACCTTTGCCCAGGGTGCTTCTACTGCATTCTGTTGAAACTCAACGTACAGCTATCCTGTGAAACATGCATGAAATCTGAAAACCACATTTCAAGACCTCCACCGGTATCCATCAGTCATTAAAACCTAACTGAAAATCAACCGGTACCCACTCTCTTAAAAATCATAAATCATCTTCTCTTCCAACAACCCCTTCCTCACTCAATCTTGATCATCAATCATCTCCTCTTTGACAAATCCCTTCCTCACTCAACTCCTCTCTTCAAATCAACACTCAATCCCATCCATCAAATCTTATCCTTTTTTCTCTTCTTTTCCCCTTTCTTTCTTCCTTTCCTCCTTCTTCTCTCACATCTAAAACACTCCTCAAAAACTTCTCTCAATCTATCTATTGTAATTAGATGTCTCGTCTGAATCTCAACTTGGTGAGAAGTGAAATCTAGCACCTCAAGGAATCTCAGTTAACTAATCAATCATTCATTTCCCAGTCCTGTGTCTTCTTTGTCCTCTCATCTTATCTCTAGTTGTCTGTTAGAATTTGACTGTTTCTAATTGGGTATGATTATCTCTCTTGTTTTTTTTCTTATCTTTTCTGTCTATCTCATCTAATCCTTGTTGTTTTCTCAGATCTGGTTTTAGTTCTATGATTGGAAAAGACAAGTGGTAAATTTACTTGATCTAATCAATCTCAAGGAAGCTATTACCTCCAACACAGGTACTCTATCAGACACCAACAACAAGCTTGTGAAATCTATATTTGTTGCAAAACTCAACTCTTCCGTTCAAGCCAATGTGATCAACTCCGGTAATGAAGAACACACTTGACTTATTTGGGAATCAATCACCAATTTTTTTGCCTCAACTCAATCCTCAAACAAGGCTTGAGTATTCAGATTGTTTATCCATTCTCCCTACACACCATCTGAAATCACCGGGTTCATCACAACTATGAAGACTTTTGAAACACAACTTATAGAGGTGGGTTGGGATCTACCAACAGGCGCAATTGGACATCTCTTCATAGAAAAGTTTCCAGCCAGCATGCACAACATAGCCGATGCTATGACTCACTCGACCAAAGAAATAATGTTTGACTCTGTGATTGATCACTTACGTCTACACGCTGATAATCAAGAACTCAGAGCTAGCGGCAGTGGAACCGAATCCAACCCTATCTCACTTTACACGGACAAGTCTCCAAAATGCTGTTGGAAAACTCAAAACTCTCCAGCGGCTCACAACCTGTTGGCACCTCACTCAGAAGCAAATTGCTGGATGCTCCATCCTGAACTTTGACCGGCTCACTTTCAAAGATCTCCAAGAACCAATTCACAATCAACTGTTAGTAGTTTCCACTTGTCTCTCTTGCAATCACCTCATCTCTTTATTCTGGACTCAGGATCTTCAGCGCATATGGTCTCAAATACTCTTCTTTTTCACACTCTAGAACACAAAGAATTAGGAACGGTTCAAACTAGCTCAGGAAAATACAACCTGCAAATCAAAGGCATTGGATCAATCAGACTAAAGAACAAGCACGGAGAACTTTTTCTAAACTCTGTCTTGCATATTCCCAACCTTGTAGTCAATATATTGTCTGTTTGCTGTCTTGTAATTGATGATTTCTCAGTTAAATTCAACAAAAATGATTTCAAAGTAACAAAGAAAAATCACACTCAGATGTCTGGATGTTATATTGGCAACCTTCCTAGCCTTGAATTTGAAAACGTAGCTCATGCAAGTAACCTTTCTAATGCTGAGTTTTTACACAAGTCTCTTGGGCACGTTAGTTATCATAGACTGAGAAAGAAGCTAGGCATTCCTCTCAAGATTGTTCAAAACTGCAAATCATGTGCTGTTGCAAAAATTACAAAAGCTTCATTCAAGTCCAAAAACTTGGCTGCCTCTAAACCATTCAAAGAATTACATCTTGACCTTATTGGTCCAATCTCACCATTGTCCCACTCGGGTCATCAATACAATCCTCATGGTAGTGGACAGCTGCACTTGATTCTGTGGAGCTATACCCATCAAACTAAAAAGTGATGTGCCCAGTGCACTATCTCAACTAATTGATATTGAGGCTAAGCAATTTGGTCACTATCCATCAACTCTTCACTCGGATAGAGGATCAGAATTTCTTAACTTGAGCATGGAGAAATACTGTGACGCTCATCTAATTAAGCAACACACTTCAGATCTGTATACCCCGCAACAAAATGGGTTGGCTGAATGGTTCAATCAAACAATAATAGAGTCAATGAGAACTATAATAGAAGATTCTAGAGTTGATAGAAGATACTGGAATGAAATTGCGAAAGTTAGTTCACTCACCCTAAATCAGATTCCAGCTCATTGATCAAAAAAATGTCCATATGAATTGTTCAAAAATTGTTCTCTACCTCTTAGCTATTTTCATCCAATTGGGAATAGAGTTTCATATCTTATTCAACCAGCAAATTCTTTCTCCAAACTTAAACCAAAAGGAGAAATGGGAGTCCTTTTGGGTTACACAGAAGAACTTTGTTCTTATTGGATCTTGTTGGACAATGGGAAGGTTGTCAAAACAAAGAATGTGCAATTTTTAGAATACTCCACTCCGGCTGAAAGGAGTGAAAACTGGGATCTAACTGTTGATGAAGATCAAGTGTCAAGCAACGTTGAAGAAGATACCGTAATGGAGGAAGTTGAAGAAGTAGAAGAAATTCAAGAACTATTGGTTAAAGAAAGTGATGAAGAGATTGCTGTTAGTCTGGTTCCTAGAACTGAAGAGACTCCAACCGGACAAGTTCTTTGAGATCAAACATTGCAAGTCAAACCCGTCAAGTATACATATCTGACCACTGATCCTACGTCCTTCAAGAAAGCGCTGGCTTCAGCAGAAAAAGACAAATGGTTAGAGGCGACTGATGAAGACCTGAAGAACATCGAGCATCATGAAGTTTGGGAAGACATGAACTTGGTTCCTGAATCATTTCTTCACACTCTTTGGATTTTCAAAACAAAGCCACCCATGTTTTCATCTGCTGAGAGAAAGAAAGTGCAACTCTGTATACAGGGATTTGCTCAAGTGGAAGGTCAAGACTACGGTGAAATGTTTGCCCCCGCGGGGGAATTCACTACTCTATTAATGATTCTTCTGTTTGGAATAGACAAAGGCTTACCAATGAGGCAATTTTATGTGAAAAGTGTGTTCTTGTATGCACCACTGAAAGAAGAATTGTACATAAAAACACCAGAAGGTTCATCAAGAAAAGCACCTTTTCTGTGATTAAAAAAATCTCTCTACGGCCTCAAGCAGGCACCTCTTAACTGGTACAAGACACTCACCTCTTGGTTTCAAGATATCAACTTTCAGCAATAAACATTTAGGTCCTTTACATTCACCCAATAACCATCAAGTACAGGAAAAACTATATTAAATTCAGTTAAGTTTAATGTTCCCAGTTGATGGCTAACTCAATAAATGATT
Organism: Puccinia hordei; assembly: GCA_007896445.1. Lineage (NCBI taxonomy): Eukaryota > Fungi > Basidiomycota > Pucciniomycetes > Pucciniales > Pucciniaceae > Puccinia > Puccinia hordei. The sequence goes on from RDRW01000340.1 coordinate 41,220, forward strand.
AAGAGTATTTTTTGATCATTGTAATTTTGCCCACCTCATTGTAACCTCTATCACCAACTCAATACTTGTTTACTTTTAAAATAAATTTCTAACAGAATAAAATCCTTAGTTTTGCACAGTATTTTTTTGTTTGTTTTGGGTGTATCATGAGAAAGCTTTCATCCATTTCTAACCATTCACCTCAATCCCCAGTGAATTTTTACAAAATTGGTACATTTGAATTCTGAACAGTGCAAGGTGTTAGAGCTTTTACCACTGTGAGATCTGCTTAAATTTCCAAAATGGATATTGCAAACAAGCACATCATGTTGAAACTCTTGCCTCATGTTTGTATTGTGTGCTGCAAGCACATTTATTGATGCTGCGACGACAGATGATTTCATCTAATGTAACCTAAAAAATTATCTCATAACACTCGCCTACACATAAAACAGCTCATTTTCACTTGGCAACAAACTTATTGCATCAGCCTCAAGATCTTGTTCAATACTCAATCTGCTGCTATCACCAAAGTCATCTCAAGAAATCAAGGTGCTCAATTCCAAGTTCAACTTGGTGAATAATAATCATCAAGATGTTTCCTATTTTCCCTACTCGTCTTTCTCATTGCTTTATATAACTAACTTGTATCATTTCTTTGTATAGTCAACTTTACTTTTGTTTACTTTTCATATAAACTCGCTCAATATTTAGCGCTCTGTGTCCTATTTCTGGGTTGTTTCTATTTTCAACTTTCTCTCTTTGAAAACCTAAAAATCAACTAACATGAAAATTATCATAGATTATTATCAGATTTTTTGTCCTGCTCTTTCCATTCCTCAAGGTTTCTTCATTCTCATAATACTTTAATCTCAGGGTCTGTTATTTTCCTCCTCTTTGTTATTGTTGTGATCTATTTTCTTATCTCTTTGTTCTGTCTTTAGTTCTGGTTCTAGGTTTTTGGTAATTCAGTCATAAGTCAATACATCACCATTTGAATTTGATGTATAAGTGATGATCTAACTATCAAATTTTCCATGTTCAATCAAGTGTTTGGTAAGACTATTGATTGAGTTGATGAAAATTACATTGAAGAATTTATGGATGTATCCAACACCTTGATAAGTTCTTCTCAATTTATACATGAATTTGGGCCTGAAAGTGTCCATCCAAAACTCCAACATGACCCAAACAGCACCTGAGCTTGGGTTGATCTGGGTATGAATCTGGTTTTGAATCTTTTCCCATGTCCCAGTGTAACGATTGAACCCACGCTTATTGAAGAATAAGATCATAGTCTCAACCATATAGAATGCTCTGTCTAGTTCTGAGCCAAGAGTGCCTTCCTCCACTGGGATGGGAATCATCACACTGATCATTTCAGTAAAGAAAAGGTATGTGTAAATTAGTTTTGACGTCTGAGTCAAGTCTTGAGCTGGTGTAGCAAGAGAGCCTATACTCTCCTCCATATCAGCAAAAGTTTTTCTTGGTGTTTCCCGCCGTGCTGACCAATGTGCATACCAAGATTCTCTGTTGGACCAAAGTTTTTCTTGAGAGGTCTCAAAATGCTTTTCTAGAGTTGTGTATTGCGGTTGATGCTTTCCGCTTGGGGGTATGCCTTCCAAATCTTGCAATCCTCCACGCCTACCGTTTGGATATGTAAGGAATTGTTCTTCGGTCATGGGCAACGTTCTTCCTCGATCGGCTGTGATATCCTGAATCAAGCCAAGAATGTTCTCACTGATGAATCCCCGTCTGTACGATGCTTCGGGGATGCCCAGCAGTCCAGAGCTCGACTGGATATGTCCTGGGATTAACTTCTTCGCAATTGAAGTTGATGAAGAAGGTGTTTCGAGTTCTGTGTCTCTGAATTTCTTGTAAGGCTTCTCTTCCAGCTTTGAAGGTGAAGGTGGGAAGTCGGCCGAGGGAGGTCCAAGGCGTAAGCTGGCAGTCAATGTATCATCAGCGTTTTTCCGCTTGGGATTCTGATACCAGTCTTGATTTGGGAGTGAGTTTCCTACTGGTAGCCCAACGGAATGCGTACTTTCATCGTCCGTTTCCACCGTAGGTTCTACGTTGAGATCAAAAATCAAGCCGTCATTTCTTCCCGAATGGTTTCCGGCAACTTTCGGGATGCCGCTACTGATGTTTTCGTGATACACATCGGGAAGTGTCTCCTCGTGCCCAATGCCCGTAAGGTGGCAAATGTTTCGGGAGCAGTGGGTGATCACAAGGAAGCTAACCCAAAAATTATTCATGCCGGGTTGCAACCTAGCGCTAGTGAGTAAAATTGGATAAGTTATATTTGTGTAGATAGTTTGATGATTGTGAGTCTAAACGAAGGTTTTTTTCTTTGTAGTTTGATTTGACATTTGCCGGGAAGAGTCCAAGACATATCTGGTATTAAATATGTCACCTCAGCTTTCTGCTGGAAACGTGTGGTACATATATCAAACACGCGGCCAACCCTAACTTAACTCGAGGTAAGTTTCAAGTTTCAATTCGACGATCGGTTTCGAGATTGATGGATAGTACGCTTCAAGTTTGAAAAGAGGAAAAGAAAAAAAAAAAAAAAACTCATTCCGATTGCCCACCAGTCTTTCTGAAGGGCTCGGATGAATCCGGAGATTGATATTCTAATAGGTCAGTCCTTACACACCGCGTCGCAAGGATGATACCATATCCCACACAAGCTTATATTCATTTAACCGAATGATCGGTTGATACATACAGTTGGGGCAGGTGCCGTTGGGGCATTCTATGGATCGCGACTGCACCAGCCAGAGAATGGGGTCAAGGTCTCGTTTGTCTGCCGTTCTAACTACGAAGCAGTTCAGGCAGATGGGATAGAGATCTTGAGTAAAACGTTCGGAAGATATAGGATCAGGCCGGAGAGGGTGTTCGAGTCAATCGACCGGGCAGCTCAACTGGGTCCTTCAGGAACCGGTGGTAGATGGGACTACGTGATTCTCTGCACGAAAGTCTTGCCAGATTTAGTCGATGACCCAGCGTTACTCTCGCCTCTCTTCGAACCGCCTGGAGATGGCCGCCATCTGCCCACATTAGTGCTCATTCAAAACGGGATAGGATTCGAGGATGCTCATCGTCAGAGACAGCCTAAGGTCCCCATCCTAAGTGCCGTCACCGTCGTCAATGCTGAACAGGTCAAGCCGGGCTTGGTCAGACATAATCAATGGACTCGGATCAGTATAGGTCCTTATCTTAATTTCTCCTCCTATCTTGAACATCCTCATCCTTCAGTCGATCCTCAACTTGAGCTCCATTCTCAATCTCGATTGGAGCTTCTGTCCAAACTACTTCGAAACGGCGGGATCAATGACGCCGAAATTCATGGCGAAAGAGACCTCCAAATCCTTCGTTGGCACAAATTAGCAATCAAGTCAGTACGTCATCACTATTTTTTCTTTTCTTTTTCAAGACAAAAGCGATCATTTCATACATAGATGTATAAGGAGACCCGATGGGACTGATTGATGGATTGGGAGTTTAAAATCAGTGCTTCGATGAATCCGAGCTCCATCCTATCAGGGGGAATACCATCATCTGAGATGGTGAAAGATGAGGGGCTGAGGGAGCATTTGAAGGGATGTATGGAAGAAATTTTTGAAGCAACGAAGAGGATATTTGGGATAGCGAGTTTCCCGACGGAGTTTGCGAGTATCGAGCGGATCTTGAAGTCGACTGAGCGAGCCGGTGAACGGGCGACAATCAAGCCCTCGATGTTGGTCGATTGGGAACTTGGTCGGCCGCTCGAGACCGAAGCCATCCTCGGCCTTCCTATCCGGATCGCCACCCGTGCTGGCTTCAAACTCACCCGGATCCAGTCCATGTATGCTTTACTGACTCAGCTTCAACTCGCTCGTTCGAAGAAGGCCGAGTCAAATCAAGTGGGTGTTTGACGCTTCGTCCATCGACTATCTATCTATCAGACCGAAAAAAAGAGCAGGATAAAGGTGTACACATGGCCGATGGCCAAAGAGATACTCTTGTACCATAGCTAAAGAAATTTAGCAGCTTCCATCTCTCTCTCTCTGTCTGCAGATGTTCGCAGTTGAATAATCTTTTGAGATTCTTGATCCAATTTGTCATGTCGGAAAGACCACAACAAGATCCAAAATAACATGTCAACAACAATAACAAACTGAATAAACATAAACAAAAGGTACGTAAATTAGACAGACAAAATCAAAGAGGAACAAGATGGATGAGAAGGAAGATTAATTTGATCATTGATAAGATAAAGAGGAAGGGGATACCCAAAGCCCAGCACAAAAGCATCTAGACCTAAACTCTCTGACGGAGAAATCGAACTGGGCGAGTCTATTAAAGAACGAAGGGGGATTGAAGGAGGAGGAGGTGAGAGGAGAGGATGGGGCTAGAAGGTCGTTGTATGACCAGGGAAGGACTAGAGCTCTAGCCCGACATTTCACACACTCCTTAATAACTCCGAGTTCCTCCCCCCCTCCTGCTCCTCCAGATAATGTGTTTTTGTAAGTCCCTTCGCGAGTACGTTTAGGAGTCCTAATAACATCGGCTAGTTTAACGCCAGTCAAGAGGTCGTATTTGAGTAGATCGTCACATGGTCTGATGGTCCGATTGATTTTTTTCAACGTCGAGATGGTCGAACTACTAGAGAGCCATGGAGCTCCACTTGTGCAGGCCGATGGCGGCGGAGGTAGTGTGGCTGACGGGGGCGGCAGTGAGGCGGGCGGACTGGCCGTGGGAGTCGTGCTTGGCCGCTGGGGCGGCGTAGTTGGGTCTACAGTCGAAGCAGGAGCGACATTGAGGACCACCTCCGGGCACGAAGGAGGGGGACCAGGTTTGATCAACGTCGGGTGACGGGAAACGTGTTCTCTCAGTTCCCGCACAGACTGTTGCACTAGGGCCGGGTCAAGCGCTATCATTGCTAACGTGAAACCTTGCGTATGTCGGGGAGCCACAGCTTTCCAAAACGAACAAATATAATCAGTTTACGGTGATCTCCGAGGAAAGGAGAGAGACGGAAAGCCTCGAGAGAAGGGAACAGACAAAATGACTGACTTGATAAGTCAACGGCCTGTTTAGGAAACATCGTCCGACCTATGTCCTGAAGTAGCTTGCCAAAAGTTTCCATATGGATGAAATTCTCATGATCCCAGAGTTCAGCAAAGACGACTTTAGCGATCTCCACCTGATCTTCAGGGGCAGCGGGAGGGAAGTTCTCGACGAGTGGGTTCGATGACGGATGGGCGGACTGACTATGACGGCGGTGGTGTGGATGTAACGAGTGGGCTCCCATGATCGGCGTCATTGAGTAAGAGCCGGCTAGCTTCAGCCAACTGTTAAACGCAGAGACCATCATTGCTACTTTGAATAAAAAGTAAAACGAACAGCCGCTCATCGCTACCAGACACAGATGTGGGGTCTCTGAATCTATCCAATCCGCTTTACTATGTCAACAACACATTTTAGTTGTAAAGGTTCTCCTTTCTAATGTGGACTGACCTGAATCAATTGAGCCGATGATCCTCTGACAAAGCCTCAAATACCATCGGGAAAGACCAATCATCTGCCACACCGATCCTATACACACATGTATATTAAAATTTTGTTTGCCAAGGTTTCATGAAAAGGATACAGAGATGGAGTGTGAGAGCCAACCTGAATAGTTATCAGCCTTCACCATCGTTCCAATGCCGAGGACGGCGACTAGGTGTCGCCCGATCAGAGCGATTTCAGCCGCCGGTTCATAACCCTGAATCACACTGATCGACCAAGAAAAGGTTAGACAGAGAGTGAAAACTAAAACAACACCAGATGGAAGAGGGGATTGGCGAACCTCCAGAGATCGTAGGCCAGGCTCCAAGAAGTAGATAGATAAGGATCCAGGTCGAAGACTCTACAGGGAGTATAGAAGTGGGTGATGAAGAGGCCGACGTCACGGAAGATGTTGTGATGAACGGGGCCGATGCTGTCGGTAGAAGGCTCGCCATTGGTTGAAGATGCAGTCTTGAGAGTGCGGGAGGAGAAGCCTAGTAGTCGAGAGATATCGTCTACCGGTTCACGATTGTGGAGCGCACTGACAATCAGCCCAACGATAGTAGCCGAGTCGTCGGCTGAGACTAAATGACAAAGATTTCAGTATACTATTTGCAGGGTTAATTGCGTGGGCGAAATCTACTCGACCTACCTAAGGGGGATGCGCGAACTTTTCCAAGGCGATCAAGCGTGCAACACCATATCCCATGGTACGAAAGAATGGCTTGCTCGAGCTCGCCTTCGTCTAGGCGTGGCAACGGCTTTACGGCAACCGTCGATAAGTCCTGACTGTTTTTTTTTTTTCGCTAGCTAGGTTAGCTAACATACTCACATCCGGCAAGAAAATGAGCACAAGGAGACACTTGCCCGTCCAAGACCCAACATTCATGCTCCGTATCCTCCTCTCCCTCTCTCTGTTCATCGTCGTCGCCAGCTCCCAAACCTTCCTGATGAGCAAGAACCTGAATAGGATGTTTTGTTTTTTCGACAAATAACAAGAAGCATCCTACGCGGACCCTCCATTCTGGGATAAGCTTACAGACCCTTATTGGTCCAGAGGATGGATGCACGATCGGTTCGGCAGAAGACGGCTCTTGGTGAATGAGAAGTTTTCGATGGGCAACTCGGTTGAAAACCTGGATGGTTTTGTTAAAAGAAGAAGAAAAAGGGGAGGGTTGGTCAGAGAGAATCGGAAGGGGCTAGTGGTTTGAATGGCAGATGGGAAAAAAGGAAGAAAAAAAAACCCCTAACCCATTCAGCTGGTCCTCGTAACAAATCGGCAGGAGAAGAAGGATCGGGGATCGCAAGAGATTGGTTACGGAAGTCGTTAAAAGACTCGAGACTCAAGAATCCGGTGGACAGGTTGGTGAACTGGAAGCGGACGTCCCAGGCCTGGACCTGCTCGATCAACGTTCGAGTCCCATCTTCTCTGCCTTCGCTGGCCTCCTCTCTCGAGAAGGTCGCAACTAATCGTAGCGCGTCATCAACAGGCGTATCAGAAGGACCGTTGGACGTGCAGTTGACAAATGAAAGATGGCGGAGGATAACCTGTGAGTCAGTGGCGTGGTCGAATGGATCGGTTATCGGCAAACATGGGATCAAGTGAACAGTCACGTCTGTTTAAAATAGAGATATGTCAGCTGGATTTAGTTTTTGATGTTGATGGTGGGTGGGGACCCAACTGGGGATGATCGAGTGATCGAAATCGATGGAGAGTTCGACTAGGTCGATGAACCCGAAGGTGGGCTGATGAGGTAGATTGTCGAGGATGAGTGAGGAGGAGTGATCGGGGGGTGGGAGGGGTTCGAAGCGCCTGAGTGTAAGATTGAGAAGATGTTTCTGAGGTTCGGGGGATGGTTTGGGTTGTTGATCGGCTGGTTGGTCGTTGGTGGGGGTCTTGGTTTGAGAGTGATCGGTATTATTGAGGGGGTGGTTAGGTTGGGTTTGGGTGGACGGACGGTCGAAGGCATCGTCGAGATCTCCGATACCGGTGATATAATCGTCAAGTTCCTCCTCACCGATCGGGAAGGTTGATCCACCTTGATGGCGCGAGAAATCGGGAGGGGCCTTGGGTGCGTGATCGGTTGGGATGAGGGTCTCTTGTTTGATCGGTACTGGTACGGCTGGACGGATGTGACTCTGGAAGGCGATCAAGAGCGAAGGTTGGTTCTCGGGCTGGTTTGGTGAGCTGGTTGGTCGCGAGGGTGGGAGGCCGATCGAGGCTATTCTGATTTGTTTGTCGATGGGAGCCGGATTGTCGTGTTGATGGGTTGATGGAGTGGATGATGGGGTAGGGTTGAGTTTGACTGAATCGATGGGATGGTCGAGGTTGGTGAGTAAGGTATGAGGGGGTAGGTTAGATCCAGGCGGTGGGAGATGGATGATGAATAACTGTTAGGAATGAATTGACCAGAGTGAGTGTTTTTTTTTTTTTTCTTTAAATCTGCAAGTCTAGTTTTTGTTGTTGCTGACCTGGTTGGTATTGAAGACTAGGATGGCAGTCTGTCCTTTGCCGTGTGCAAAGCTATTGATAGCACTGGGGGTTGTTCGTCTGAGTTGATGATAGTGATTGGTACCGATGAGGATCGAATTTTGGTTTTGTTGATGATGAGTATGATAGATTGGTTCTACGAATGACTTTTGGAGGGAAGGATGAGTGATATGATGATTCTGATCTTGAGATGATTAGTTTAGCTCACCCTACGAGTCTGATTGATGAATGTTAGTGCTTTGATGGTCGAGTTAGTTTGAAGTTGATAGTCCCATTCAAGTTTCCATCGATCAGCCTTTGATTCGGATTGGTTGAGGATGACAAGTCTGAGGTGTGGTTTTGAGCTGATGACCAAGAGTTTAGTTCCATCTGGTGAGAATAGTAGTTGATCGATCTGAGATGGTGGTGAATGAGTAGGTAGTTTGAATTCGGTGGTGGGTGTGGGTCTGTTGGGGATAGTAATAAATCTGAGTTGGATGGTTCCTGGTTGATGAGTGGTGGTTGCGATGATATGTTGGGATGAGTAGGCAATCGGTCGACGATGGGTGGTGGTGGTTCTTGGTGACATCCTTTTAGGGTCAACAGGCTTCCTTCGACACGGTCAACAGGCTTCCTTCAACACGGTCAACAGGGATCTTGTGAGGGGAAAAACTTAGAGATTATTGGTTTAAACCTATTTAAATACTGCAGGGTGTACAAAAATTAAATATTTATGATAAATATCTACAATAACTAACAACAAATCAATCTCTAATTAAAGTATTCTGTTAACCAAGTCTATGGAGAAGATACAGATTATAAGCACCAACTGAGACTGATATCAAGTTCAACAGACACTTACACTCAGTTTTTGTTGGTCGGCACCAATCAACTCACTCACCTTGAGACCATCGACGATGATTTGAAAGGTTGGCATGGCTCGAACCCCATGAGTACGAGAGAACTACATAATAACGAACAACAAAAAGATCATTTGAAATCCAAAGTCTTTCCTTACTTTGAATGGTTGACTAACTTCAAAACCGAACGAGTTATCGTCTACATCGACTAAGAGGAACGTCATCTGACTGGTCTGGTTCGATAATCCTTCGAAGGTGGGTGTAATATATTTACAGGGTTCGCACCTGTTTCAAGAGCTTAATATTTCCAAATTCGTCTTCTCTAATCAACTTCTAACTCACCATGACGCCCAGAACTCGATAACGATGGGTTGACGAATCAAAGACTGTATCAACCATCCCAAGAGATAATTAAGGTCAGCTCAAAAAAAAATCAAACCAGAAGTTAAATCAACCAACCAATTCTTCGTATTGTTCACAAGATTTTAACCAGGTTACAGTCATCTCGATCTTCTTGGAGGAAGCGAGTTGGGAATGTGAATGGTTTATGTAAGGAGTTAGTAGTTAACAAGCGAAGTTGGTTTGAATAAACAAGCTGTTGTTGTCTTAATCACTTTAACTCTGGAGAGCTGGATCAAAAAAAAAAAAAAAACTTATCCTTAACCAACAACATCACATCATGCACTCAAACGACCAACAACGTCAACCTCGACCACCAACCAGTATTAAACGATCACTTCGTCCAAGACGATCATCGGTAGAAGAAGACCTCAAGCAACGTAGACTGAGTGGATGGGCAGTCTTAATAACTGAACAAGAACAAGAACAAGAACAAGAACAACATCAACATCAACATCAACATCAACATCAACATCAACATCAACATCAACATCAACATCAACATCAACAGGATGATAATAATATCAACAACAGATTTAGCTCACCAACTAGACCGTTCACTCAAGAACCTCAGTCAATCGATTATAATGAAACAACAGAACCTTCACTCAAACCAACTACCATCTTCAAACTACCCAACTCGTTCCGTAGAGACTTCCGAGTCATCCTCAAATGCTCGATTGCCTATCTCATCGCATCCCTCTTCTCATTCTACGACCCACTCTCAGACCTACTCGTCCTACCCTTCGGATTAGATGGTCCCTTCTCAGGCGCACACGTCGTTGCTACCATCGTCACCTACTATCGACCTGCAGCAACCGTCGGTGGAATGATCGAAGCTAACCATCATGCCATCTGGGGTCTCTTCTGGCTCGCCGTCATCATCGTTGGTTCAACTCTCACCTCCGTCCTAATCCAAAATAGGTTGATCTCTCATACTATCGTCCTCATCGTCTTTGTCGGTTTTGGATATGGCTCCATGGCCTGGGTCAAACTCAAATCTCCAGGTATTTATACACCCTTAATCACTCCATCCTTCATCATCACCCATTCCAAATTATGTAAGTTTAACACTCGGACCCCCCCTTAGGTTTTGCCTCAACCTGCAGTATGATCATCGTCATCTCATCCGTCATTATCACCAGGGAAGGATCGATCCATTTTGGATACCTCGACTTTAAGAAAAGTTTGATCTATACCGAAATCATCCTCATCGGAATGTTCATCAGCAACCTCATCTGTCTAGGCTTCTGGAAGGGTAGCGCAACCGATAGTCTCCAGAAAGATATCAACAACACCCTCGACTCCTTTGCTACCTTGATCAGCATGTTAACCAAGACTTTCTTACTCGACGAGACCATTTACACCGACCAAGACCGTCTCAAACACGCCATCGATCGCCACGATCTCTCCTTCATCTCTCTCAAAGGCTCACTCGATGCCGCCGTCTACGAGTTCTTCGAACCCCGTATCCAACGCTCTCAGGACCATTATCGTGAACTGGTGGCCTCAATGAATAGACTTGCCCAACATCTCACCGGACTCAGAAGTGGTTGTAGTCTCCAGTACGAGCTATTGGGTCCTATCCATCATTTCCGAGCCCATCGGCCCACTCAAAACTCATCTCCCGGTGTCCGTCCGATCGAAGATGTGTTTATAGCATTCTGTGAGGAGGTTGGCCCGAGCCTGAAAACTCTGATGGTAAGTCTCTCTTTCTTTCCATATAGATCCCCCTAGATTTAATCCAAACTCCGACGAAAACACCTTTCTTTTTTGGGGGCGGTAGGCTACCGGCGCGGCATGTCTTCATGCGATCAAGACCCCAATTCATCCTCCCCGCAGCACTCTTCCCGTCGATCTGGAGGCTTCAGCAGATGGGATCGACAAGATCGTCCATATGAGATCCCAACTAGCCTTGGCCATCCAAATCTTCCAGGAAAGCCATAATCTTGCCATGAAAAACCTCTACCATAGCTTCATCTCTACCGCCGACCCCTCAGCCAATCTCCCCTCCTCTTCAATCCCACCCTCTTTCTCTCCTATCCTCGAACACTCCCATTCACATCAACTTAATGAGGAAATATTTGTGATTTGTTTCTTCTTATTCAACATGGTTAGTCAATGCTCCTTCCTCCTTTCCCCAATCAACTCCCTCTCATCTGAATACATATATACAGCAAACTCAAGATGGCTGATTTCTTGTTTACACACAAACGACAAATCAAGGAAGAATTCATGCGTGAACTTTGTCATCTCTTGGATATTTTTGTGGATATTCGAACAGATGAAGAGATGATTCAGTACGAGTCACGGCTACGCTGGCGGCGGATACGACGGCGACTGGATCCGCGAAACTGGTTGAAGAAAGGAACTTACGAGTACGCCGAAGGTCGACGGAAGCCTCGGTCGCGACGACAGCGGCCGAAACTTAGTGAGTCAAGCCAAGTCACAGCTCGATATAGTCGCTCAGCTGACCAGGGGTCCTCAATAGCCGCGGTTTTACCGTTAAATCCGAAAGCTCAACGGCCCTTTGGATCCTCTGTTGGCCGCACCCAACAGGCCCGCGAGGGCGAACAAAATGCCTCGTCGATCATTACTAGTCTTGATCGAATCAAACGCTCCATTTACGACTTTTTGCAGAAATTTGACGACCCTGATGCTAAGACTGCTATCAAGATCGGCCTCGGTGCCGCCCTGTTGTCGTTTCCGGCTTTCTGGGACCGAACTAGACCTACATTTCATCATTATCGCGCACAATGGGCCATCGTCACCGTTCGTCTTTCTTTTTTTGATTTGTACCAGGACAGGGGCAAAGTGAATTGATTCTTTTATGGTAGTATATGATCGTCATGGCTTCAACGTTGGGTCAGGTAAGTTTAACGTCGGATTTGTCTTGATGTTTGAGTGAGCAATCGACAAGAAGGGACTGAAATCTTAGAGAAATGTAGACGAACTTTTTAGTGATCACTCGAATGGTGGGAACATTGATAGGATCAGGCGTAGCAATTCTCGCGCAATATGCGTTCTGGCAAGACCCGCTAGTCCTTCCAATCATTGGGTTCGCATTCTCCTTGCCCTGCTTCTGGCTCATCGTCTCCCAGCCCCCGTACGCCTCGACCGGCAGGTTCTTGCTTCTCTCGTACAACTTGGTGTGCCTTTACTCCTTCAACGTCCGTGATAAAAACGTTCATATTCTCGCCACTGCCTATAATCGTATTGTCGTGAGTCATTTTTCTTGTTTGGGGGAGGGGGCGAAGGAGCTTCTTCCACCACCCTCTTCTTTTCGTTGTTTGGCTTGCACTGAATTGGAGCTGGTTGGTCGGATGTGGGGAGAATTTTCTAGTGCGTCTTCGTCGGCGTCCTCGTTGGGTGGGTGATCAATAGCTTTGTTTGGCCTTACAAAGCACGGCGAGAGTTAAGGAAATGTTTATCGGAGTAAGTTCCCAAAAACCCTTCTAGGAGAGATAGAGAAAGAGAGATGAATCAGATTTATTGATGAAACTTGATGATTATCACTCACAGGTTTCTCCTCGAGGCCGCATTCTTATACTCATTCTTAGTCAAGCATTATTCGAGTAAACCGACTGGGACTGGGGATGAAGCTGAGGAAGAAGAAGATCGTGGGGTGCCTAATTTGGCCACGGGGGCCCATGAGAATTCGTCCTTGTTGCTCGGTAGTCATGCTAAAGCACAGTTGAAGTCAAGGGTGGATGAGCTATCTAAGATGGAAATGTTCTTACAAGTCAAGGTAAATCGAAGATTTCCCGGTTTGTTTGATTGAAGTGGTTACTGACTAGAGGGAGATAAAACGAGACAGTTAATCAGATTGTTTGGTCTATTATCGGCGACCCGACACGAGCCCCGCCTGAAAGGACGGTTCCCGAAAGCACGATACCAAAAGATGTTGCAGGGATGTCAGATGATGCTGGACATGTTACACTCCTTACGGGCAGTGACTGTTCGAGAAGAATGGTTCGAGCAGACGGTCCGCGAAGACTTCTTGCTTGCCGCACGCGAGGAACATCGCGAGCTCGTCGGAAACCTTATCCTCTTCTTTGGTCTACTGTCTTCGTCTATCGAACTCAAGGCTCCCCTTCCCCCTTATCTACCCCCCGCTGCTGAGGCTAGATCTAGACTGTTAAACAAGATTTCTAGCAGACTTGCATCACCCAATCTTGATCTCCTTCCGAATCCTACCCAAAATCAAAACTTATCTCACAATGATGATGATGATGATGATCCGATCAAGACTCGCAACAAAGAACAAAAGAAGAAGGAGAACCAAGAAGAAGGATCTTCATTATCCGACCTGCCTGCCGAAGAAGATCTAGAATCTCCATCAACCCATCCAACCATCCAAGACTCATCAAACAATCATCTTAATAATCGAAAGATCAATTACTCGTTGTTCTTTGCATTCATTGTCGCCATCAAGCATATCCTCATCCAACTCGAACTCGTGGGCACTGAGGCTCAGTCCCTCTTCGGCATCATTGGTGGAATCAGAAACCTTTCCGAATTTGAGGAAATCTTTAATTCTCTATGAACTTTCTCTCTGTTGATAGATCCTCTTGGTGATTTAGTTTGTATCATCCACTGCTCTCTTTTTCCTTGGGAAACTCGCATTATCGTTGTGTACTGGTTTTTTTTTTTTTTTGGTCAAGTATCATGTCGTCCTCGTACATCTAATTTATTGTCAGTTGCACGTTGATCGGAAAGAGTCAAAAATCAGGGATCCTTCTTCTTCCCCATGTGCTTTGGTCTGCTTATCGATCGATCTGTACACTATCAGGTTTGTCGTTCGCAACATTTATGACCCCTGTGCTCACATTGATGAATACAATATCATCGAATTAAACAATCAGGAATGAAAAAAAAAAAAAAAAAAAAAAAAAAAAAATCTTGAAGGGTAAAATTGTTTTATCATAAGCATCAATTGACTTGCTTTATTAAACTTACCAACTGTGTGCCCAAAACGTGCTTGATACACTATAGATCCCAGGAAACATAAATGTGTTTTAGAAGGAAAATTTAGATTTGAGAATTATGATGATGATTTTTTTTTCTTATATCTAGAGTTCAAAACCAATTCAAGTACAGGGATTATTGTCATGGATTAGCTTAAATTTAATAAATAATTTTTTTTATTTCATTTCAGAATGTGCTTTGTTGTTATCAATGTCTCTTTACATGATGGAAGAGTTTCAAAACAGAACAGAACATGCTATATTGACAAATCTGGCCTCATTTCTTTTCAAATCTCACATCACTTTAACACCCTAGTGTGATACATATATATTGATTTAGATCCTGAGATTGTTGATTGACTAAATCAAGAACATTCCTTGTTCATCTGCTTAAAAATTGTCACGCGTTGGAGGTGTTCAGCCTTTATGTTTATTATTATTTGTACATCTTTGTTGATTACCTTGTCTGTCTGTGCACAAAATACGTACCCATTTTTATCCTTCAATTGGTCTGCAATTCAAACATGTATGTATCATCTCTTTCCTAGAAAAATAAACAATATAAATACAGCCATTCTCAGAAAGGTTGTCGTGCAACCTGGGATTTTTGGCCAAAAATTTATTCACTTGAATTTTCCACCAGGCCCAAATTCTGTGGGACCTCCAGGATAAAGCTTTTCTCTCATATTTTCAGGCTGGCAGAGAAACACTTGCCAGCCTGAAGATAGTAGCCAAACACACTTGGTCAGCAGCAAAGTGTGCTTGCTTCCCCCAAGCACTCAAACATACATATCAATCTCTGGTATCAATTGCCCAGACATTCCACGTAGTACCAGGATATCATAGGAAATAAGCAGTACTGGGATCCAATGTGGATTAAAATTCTTCCCTAATCCCCCCTCATATGACTTCCAATCTCCAATTCCCAGCTCTTGAATCCCGTTCAGTCTTCCCTGTTCCATCTTTGACACCACCACCACCAGGAACGTAAGTCTCAGTTTTACTTATCCCGGCTTTGCAATCTTACTTAAAGAAATTTTTTTTATTCCTTTTTTGAGCTTCCAGAATGAGCCAAGAGGTCATTGAGGAGATGCAATGTGAGGAATTTGATGAGAATGAATTCCCTTCTTCCAAGAGCATTGCCAAACCCGCAGTCCACATCACACCTGTGCACCTCAAATACTTATTATTTATGGAAAATCCCGTTCTTGACAAAGCTAACTGCAAGAGTTCTCAACCGTCACCAAACAAGCTCTGGTCTCAAATGATTTCTAAACCCCCACCAGTCCCACTGCCAATCAATCTGCAGACAACCACCTGGACAGCTTTCAAATGTGCAGTGATCCAACACCTTGGACCAACTCAAGATTATTTTGATGTGTTCCTCCAAAAGATTGTTGCCAATGGCCTCATTCACTGGATTGGAATGATTTCTGGAAATACAACATACAGCATAAAACATGGATTCAAATTAAAAGACAATCTTGATTTTTTTGAGTTTGCTAAGGTGGTTGTAAGAACTTACCCCGCCAAGGTTGTATTCCACTTGCAGATGGAGGATCCTAAGGAAATTATAAAAAGCTGTAGCCAAGTCAGTATAATTCTCCCAATCAGAATGTAACTACTTGATACTGACTCAGGTTTACTTTGTTTTTTTTTTTTTGACATGAAGGGAAATCAGATGAAAAACTTACTCATCATGAAGCTTGGCCTACCAGCAGTCCGCTTGACTCTGGGATTCCAACATAAGTGTCAGTTAGTGAATGTAAGTACTTTTTCTCCTCATTTTCTACTTCCACTCAAGAGTCCAATATGCTTATTGAATCTCTGTTGTAATCTCAGAAGAAAGCAGATGTTGGGGGCACGCCCTGTGCATGTAACTGTGGCCAACCTGCGTGAGAGCATCTGATTAAACTCTAACAGCAGTAAATCAGAGTATCCGGCCTTTGTGAATCCCAAAAACCCCTCAGTGGAGATGCAAATGCTCCACAAGCAAATCTGGGAATGGGTATGTGCAATTGAGGCTGGTGAACCTGGTGCTGGTGAACCTGGTGTCTATCTGAATCATCCCGGTCCACCAAAGGCCCCAATAACTTGAGAGGACCAAATAGCTCACCAACCAAAGATCTTACTGACATTGCCAAACACGCAAGTGATTATTGCAACCAATCCTGTTGAAACTCAACCTTTTGCCTCCTTTTCTACAATTAATATGCACCAACAATGCTTCAATTCAAGGCTTCAATTCATACTTCAAATCTTATCAGAAACCTATTTAATCATTCTTCTCATCCTTCAGAATCTCCAACAACTTATGTAATTCATCCTCTTTCTCCATTACTTCCACTTTCCATTTCCCTTCTTACAACATCTTCATTCTAATCCTATCTATTCCTTATAACCAACTTCCATTCATCCTTCCCTATCTCAACTTCCAGTCCTCATCTCGTACTCATCACATCTATCCACTTCCCTTCCTCATCTCATCCTTCATCATCTTTTACTCATCACATCTATCCACTTCCCTTCCTCATCTCATCTTCATCTTATCTTCATTGCATCTATCATACTCATCTACTCCTCATCTACTCAAACCAACTTCAATCTTGTGATCTTGCCAAAGCTCTCACCTTATCAATAAACTACATCAATCTCCATCTTGTTCATCTTCAAAGCTCTTTGAAGGTCTTGTCCTAATCTCAACTTGGACTCTTCTTCATTGTCATTTTATAGTTAACTAATATTTCATCTTTAGTCCTGTGCTTATCTCTTCAGTTACTTGTCCTACTCTTATTATTAGTTGTCCTCTAAGATTATATTCTTCTACTTGGGTATGATTATTTTCTTTCTCATAATTTGTTTACTATATCTAAAATCTTTTGTGTTTTGTTAGTTTTGGCTTTAAATTTCTTAGCAATTCATTTAAGTTCTTTAATGGACCAGCGCAGTTCTTCTTTGGAAAGAGGAATATCCACGGCTTGCTCCAACTACTCTGCAAAAAGGAGCAATGTGTCTGGCCCATCCAAAATTGAGATAATCAATTACATACAAACACAGCAGACAACAGGCTCATAATCCTCATCATGTCAAGACTGCCAATAAACCAGCCAAAATCCCTCTATCTTCTACTATTTGTTTGATCTCACCCTCACCAAATCCCATCCATTACCTCTATGTTCATGCCCACTTTCCCTTTCACACATCCTACCCACTCCATGAATCCGCATCCGTTTCCCAATTCCACTCATGTTTCACACCCTCCATCCTCTACAGAAATGGAGGCAGTGAGCATGGAAGATTATCTCAAGATTGCTGAGATGCCACCTCTTGACAATCAAACTCGCGCCCGTTTGACTCTCCTTGGAATAACTCACTGGTCTTTCTGTTTTTGATGATGTTGTGGGTTTGATGAGGATAACAAGGATATTTTTTGATTTATGGTTATCTAGCCGCATCTTTTTTCCAACCGGTTACACTTTCAGAAAAAAACAACAGAAAATGAGATAGGCATTAAGCAGAAGAAACATACAGAAAAGCTAAGAGTTGATAGGAGCTTTAAGAGGATGTACAGAGAGAGAGTGGAGAGGGATTGGATGAGCAAGTGAAGCTTTGAGAGGCTGGAATTGATCACGTTCCTCTCTCGGGTTATTCCTCGTATTCCGAGAATGATCAAGATCACAATCGACTTCGGAAGGCCGACGATTAGAGAGCAGGGAAGGAGGATTGATAGTTGAGAAGTGGTAGGGGTCAGTATTAGGAATAAGAGGGATGGCAATCGGGCTGACGTCGATGGAGAGTTGTTGGGCACGAGTGGAGAGGAAAGGAGACCATCGGAGCTTGTCAGGCTTGAGATACAGGAGACCTTTCTGGGCGGTCTTCTCGATGATTTCGTGTACCTCGACGGGCTCCCAATCAATCCTGTAATACTTCGGGATTTCTTTCTCGCTGATCAGCTGTTTGCTACAAATGGATGAGTTATTGGTCGCAGGGTATGATGGGGTCGGGAGGCCCTGTGGATTATTCGTCAAGCCGTTTACTGCTGCCGGAGATGGTTGATGTGCCGACCCCGGGGGTTTACGCCGACCGTTCCAGTTGTGCGACTTCCGTTTTGGAGCTAGCGTCTGAGTGATGGCTGCGATTGAGGGCGTCGAGAGTGACGTTGGACTGACTTCATGAATCCAGCGCTTGTGTCGACAGGTGTAGTACACATCCAACAACGAAATCGAAGTCTCGTTCGCTATGTCTTCTAGGGTGATCTGATCCTTTGGATCACTCTTCATTAAAAAATTTGAGATGGCCAAGGTCCAGTAGTTTCGGTAACTCAGCAAGCCAAGATCTGATAACGGCTTCTCGGGCGTCCCCACCCTTTTCTCCTTCTTTGATAATAGATAACCTAAGGGGAAAAAAAATCATAAACAATTTCAGAAGCTCCATCAAGTAAAATCCGTTTTGAAAGAAAACAAAACAACTTACTGAAATCGATCAACAAGTTACCCCAGCCCTTCCTTTGAAGCACAGGAAGGGTCATGATGCAGCTGACGTTATTCGTTGGGCTACGTTTTTCCTTAGAGAAATAGCCAACAAACTGACAGCGAGGATCAGAGGGAGGAGAGTCAATCGAGGAAGTGGTATTGGGGGAAAGAGGAGTTTGAGTGATGACGTAGAAGAGGAAGGGGTCGACGTCGTAGTAGAGAGTCTTGTGATCCAAGAACATCTTCGACAAGAGACAGAGGTTCTGACAATACATCTTATTCTTCCTTCCGTCTACTTCGAAGATCTGGATTCGAACCCCATGATCCCCGTCGTTATCTCGATAGATCTCGTCTCCTGGGGGATAAAAGTGCTTGCACTTCATTCGATGTCGAGAGATCTCAAATTCGGTCTTGAAATATTTGAGACATCGTTCACAGATCCACAGTCTTCCTTCAGGCAACTTCGAGTACTCTTCTGGATAGGGCGCCTGGTACCAGACGTCAATCTCATACTCTCCGAATCGGATTGACTTGATAATGCTCGTCTGCTGGAGTCCACTCCTTCTGGTATTTCTAGTTGAATAATCTTTTCTCTTGACAGGTTCCTCGCGAGGTGTGGATGGGGACGAGGAGGCTTCATCAACCTCGATTTCGGGTGTGAATACTGTCGGTGTCAATCGTCCTTTATGATCCGATGGACTTGAGCCAGGTAACCCGCTTCGAAGCTCCCGGACGGCCGCCAGGCGTGGGGCTTCCAGATTGACGCTTGAAGGAGATGGTCCTGCGACCATAGAGGGAGAAGGAGTAGCAATCTTTTCGACTGATTCGGAGGCCAATGCCTCCATCCGAACCTGATGTAGATGCCCTGTGAGCTGATTTTCTGAGTTACCTGAAAATAAGTCGGCGCATACACACCTTAGACCTTTCCAAACTTTGTTTAAATCTTGACAAGTCCTCTTCGCAGATGGTTCGGTCGCCAATCACGGCTTCCTCCTCAGTGAGCACACCTTCGAACGGATTCGACTGCTTAGATGAATCGAATCCTTCCCTCCTATCTTCTTGTGCATCATCAATATTTCCGTCTGATACATCTGCTGGGATTGAGGACCGATCAATGGTAGAACTCGAGGTTTGCTTTCTTAGTGGCGAAAGACTACTAGAAGTTGTGAGTGTGTTAAGTCGATTGGCTGCACCCTTGTTGGCATTCCTAATGAGAAAAAAAGATAGGCGAGTGGTGATGAATAAATAAATAGATAAATCCGTAATTTTGAGCAGATAAGTCCGATTTGAATCGGCTGACTATACCTAGGTTTCACAGCAGCGAGCTTTTTGGACAAACGAATTTCCATTGGATCACCGCAATCCTTGTCAAAAGAACCCAAACTTTCATCATCATCAGATCGCAAGCTTTTCATCTTTCGTTTCCTGTTGTTAACAGTTGCTCGGTTGTTAGCTTTGGAGATGATCGAACTAGCTTTGACGGGGGTATTGTTGGAGGTGATCGGAAGACCGGTGGCGAGCTGACTGGGCGAAAGAGGTGGAAGAGTGATAGAGTCTGGAAGGGGAGGTATGCATTGGGTGGAATGGTGATCGAAGGGACAGGTAAAATCGCCTGGGTAGTCAAGGGTTGATGAAATTAGTGGATCCGACCAGGTTTTCTGTCTACGGTCCTGATCATCTTTGACTACTGACCAGATGGTACGATTTTCAAAGGTGGATTCAGGCATTCCCCGTGCCAGCCGCGGTCACAAACTGAACACAATAGCATATTATGATCGTCATCACCTGGAAGAGAGTGTTTGGTAAGTTGATCTGCCTGGTGGACAGGTAAGAAACTCAAGTATGTAAAGTGATAATGTTTCTTACCTTTCTTATCGCACCCATGACACCGTCTACATTCTAGGCAGAGCCACTGGTATGACTTGACATGGCTTTTGGTTGTGAAATTGTTCAACTCCATACAGCTAAAATGACCTGAGATGCGACGAAGAGTAGGGGAGATGTGGATTAAGAATGATGATACATGGTGATATGAAGCATAAGACTTACCACTCTGACCACATTCCCAACAGCTTACCATTTCGCCTTTACCTCTCCGACGAGAGCTGGCTGAGGTTGAAGAGGAGCCAGGGAGAGGGTCGTTGAGGGATGGGTCGTTTGAAGGGTTGAGAGATTGAGAGATAAGCGAGATTGGGATTTCGCCGCGGACCATGTTCCCTTTGAGGTCATCAAATCCACCCTCTCGAGAGCAAAAGCTACACCATCCTTCTCGTGGGGCCCGTCGACCGCCTATGGTACCTAACTTGGGACGAGGGATGGGTGAGGTGGGTTGTTTTTGGTTCGGTTGATGACAGGCTTGCTGCTGCTGCTGCTGCTGTTGTTGTTGTTGTTCATATGCTTGTAAGATCTCTTGCTCGGCAATGAGGATGGGCAATGGTTTGAAATTTGCTCGTTTCTGTTTGGTTGCTGATCGTTGGGGGTTGATCTGTTTCTGTCGGAGTTGTGTCTTAGATGTTTTCTTGTTCTTGTTAGTAAGTCTGAGTGTTCCGGTCATCTTGGTTGGGTCTAGTTTGATATCATAGACAGTCGATTGTTCTATTTGGGTGGTCAGTGATGTTAAGTAGTTTGATGGAAGTTGGAGTTGATGTTCCTCTTCCGAGTCGACTAGTTCACCCTCGGCATCGATATCGATGTTGGTATCGATATCTACGTCCATATCGTTAAGGTTATCCTCGGTTGGGAGAATCTCGTCGACTGTTGTTATCGTTGTTGGTTCCATTGTACTATTAAGTAGATATTTAGGTTGCTAGTAAAGTTTTTCCTCTTGACTCTTAATATGTAACTGGTCCGGCAACTTTGACATGCTCACTCGGACACAGCAGTATCACCGCATTCACTGAGCTGAGCTGATCCTCACACACAATGTTGGAAGTTTAATGCATATTAATCCATCTCTTTCAACATTGATCTTCCTGAAGGTGTCTACCAAGTTATTATGACTACCTTCTGATGACTGGCTGGACCATCAGCACTGATCAGTGTCTAAGAATAATTCTTTGGCATCACTTTCAAAACTGTGCTATCTCAGCCAAGCTTCAATTGGTTCAGTTGAACTGGAATATCATCAACCCAGCCAAATATGCTGGCAGTAAATATATACATTCTTTTTTCCCCCTTATTATCTTTCCAAACACCATAGTAAGCTCAGAGAAGATATAGTGTAATGTTTGAACAATGATGCTTGATGGAACATTTCCATGGAATCACCAGCCTATATATATGCAGTGTTGTCAGCCTGGGTGTGAAACTAACTGTGGTAAGTGGTTGTAACTAAGTCAGGTTTGTGGTATTCAAAATTGCATATGTAAAAAAGTTACATAAAATCATGACAGCATAGCCCACAAATTTGGCAGGGCAACATAAGAGAAGGAATAACTGTAAAAATATGGATTAAGTTTATTGTCATAAAAACTGAGAGACAATAAAAATTATTTGCATAAATATAAGAATATAAAGTTATGCTAATAAGAAAGAAATTACCCAAGTGCGTGGTAATTTCCCAGTATTGAATTGTCCCATGATGCGATTGGTTATACATACATGTCATGAGGTCATGGGGAAATAGAAAATGCTGTGCTCAATACAAAACAATTCCCATTAAATCATAGTACAGTTGAATTGTAATGAATTAGAGCAAAAATTATAATAACATACTAGAACCTTCTACAAGGAACCTCTAGAATATAAAAGGAGGCCATTTCTGGCCTGCCTAGGATTGGTTCCTCAGCTTATTCACCCACTACCATATTTGTAAGTACACTGAATATTCTCCTCCTACTTATAGAGTAGTGTCATTTCCCTTTTTCCAACCCCCCTTTATTTTCTGGAATAAGTCTCAAGTTACCTTAGAGTTCCCCATCCTTGGCCTTGATATATTCCTTATAAAGCAGTTGCTGCAAGACTACCACCTCTGACAGTAGCCAATCAGCTTAAGTGCTTGCCAGCTGCTTCATAGCAATTTATATTGCTATAAATTACACAAAAAGACAAAAGATAGCCAAACCTATACGGTTAGTGATGAAATTTTGAGATGAGGCAAGTGAATTGGGAGATTTCAACCAGAAAAAAGTCTTTAGGCAAAAGACTTAAGAGGAGAAAAAGGTGGTCAAAGAGACCCAGGAAGGGTCTACTAGCTGCTAGCTTGTGTGGCAGAAAAAGCTTACACACTACAAGTAGTTGTATGTTGGAGAGACCACAGGGATCAGGGCGCAGAGAGCAGATGATTTTAATTTCTTTCAGTCTATTGAGTCTTTTAAGCTACTACAAAATGGGGCAAGTTGTGGGACAGAGGGTGAAACACTGAACATATGAAATACCAGAATACCGGTGAGATGAGCACGTTCAAATGATGGGACTGAAGAGATCAAGCAAAGAGAGAGATGCACCTATGAAATACCAGAATACTGGTGAGATGAGCATGGTAAAATGATGGGACTAAAGAGATCAAGAAAAGAGAGAGATGCACCTGTTGAGGGTGCAGGTCAATGAGAGACATAAAAGTTGAGTGAAGAAAAGAAAAAGAAGAAAACAATCTGAGACTCAACTGTTTATGTAGATACATGATTTACACCTAATGTAATGATAAACTAAGTTGAGCCCACAGTCCTTTCCTCCTCACTGCTACCTGTATTCCCTTGTCCTTGTGACATTGCTGTATCTTAACAGAATATTCATCTGGCTGGAGATAAATGAGTAACATGTGAGGGAAAAGGAGGAGAGTGAAAGACAATGATGATGAAATTTCAACAGCCCCCCCCCCCCCCCCAAATGATGAACCACAGAATTTACATCCAATATTGAGAGTTGATGTCCAATTTCTGAAATTTGGGATTAGCTAGCATTGCCTGAAAGTTTTGTTTGCTTTTGACTGGTTCAGGAGTGAATCCATGGGGAGCAACAAATGCAAGATGAGCCTGAGCATCTGTCTTGGACTTTGATAATGATGTGGTGGACTTGGAAGGGCGACAATCAGGGTGATTTTCAAAGCAGATTGAATCCTTGTGACCAGCCTTATTGCAGTGCAAGCATATTTTGAATCCCTTCTTGCAGTGAGCAAATAGGTAAAATTTGTCTTTGGTTGTGAGGAGAGCCTTCTGAGAGATTCCAGAAGAGGTGCGGTCAAGTCAATTCTGAGCTACATGCTTCTCCAACTGAGCAAGGAGAAGAGCAACCGTGTTGTTTGGAAAACCAACGTTTATGACATTGTGGAAGGATTTGAAGTTAGAAGGAAGCTTTCAAAGGATAATCCCTGCCTTGCATTGATTGTCTAGGCCAACTTTTTCTGAGATGAGTTGGTGATTTGCAGATCATATTTCCGCAATGAAGGTGGAGGGAGGAGGTTGATATTTGATGTCCAAAAAGTTGTTAAGTGCTTGATCCTTGGCAACATGGTTGTCACCGCAGTATTTCTGCGTCAGAACTGTCCACACGGCGTACCCACTGAAGGCCGTGTGATCAGTGAGTGTTTGTTGAATGTAGGCCAAGTTAGCACCATAGAGATGGTCAATGATTTTGTGACATGCTTGTTGATTAAGTTCATAATAAATGTCCTTTGCATCTGGTTTTTTCAACAATTTGACATGATTAATTTTTCTTGCTTGTCTAAAAGAGAATGATGCCTGTCTAGTCACTTACTTACAAGAACTTGTTTTTTCTGTCTCTCAAGTTTTATTCATTATCATTTATTCATTATTGTTCTTTAAAATCACAGTTTGTACTCTTGTATTTAGTCTATGTAAGTCATAGTCTGATCAGAGTAAAAACACCATCAGTTCTCCTCAAATTCAATAAGTTCCCATTTTGGAGTCACCCCAGAGTCTGTTCAACAATTCCTCCCCCTTTCTTCTTTCAAAAATTCATCAGCAAGTTGTGGGACAGAAGGTGAAACACTGAATATTCATCTGGCAGGAGAGAAATGAGTGACATGTGAGAGAAAAGGAGGAGAGTGAAAGACAATGATGATTAAATTTCAACAGTTTTCTGTTAGTCTTCTCCAATTGACTGGTTTTTATATCAAATCTAACAATTGTAAGGAGTTTAGGTTATCCTCTGTGAATAGTTTGGACACTATAGAAGAGAATAATATACTTTATTATTCAGAAAACATTTCAGCACAGTGATATTACCTGGCTTTTTTATAGGCATTAAGCCAGTGTTTCATACACATAGCTGACACCTCCTGACCAATGTCCAAACTCAATCACTTGGCCATCTTTCCCCCACAACGCTGTGACTGACCAACAAGGAGAGTTTACAACTATCCTAGAATCTGGAGCGAGAGTCACATGCTCAACTCCCTATGCTACTTTTACACCACAAGCATGATGCACATCAACATTATCACAAGCAGAGCTCCATCCTAACTACTAGCTGTAACAAGGGGCACCACCGTTCTTCACCTGGCCTTAGGGCAAACAATCACCCTCAAGGAAGCGTTATACGCCCCAAACCTTACTCAAAATCTTGTGTTGATGATCCAGTTACTTAAAGAGAAGGCTTTCATCTATCAGGCTAACAGAATATTGAAAGTAAAAATGGATGAAGAAAAAATGTTTGATGTGAACATCACAAATGATCTCCTTGAGATTGAAGGTGTTGTCTCAAAAACATCAACAACAGCGGATAATCTCAATAATACAATCAAGCCAGAGTTAAATGATTTAGAAAAATGGCATAACAGGCTAGGCCATGCCAGCGCTGGGAAAATTAAAGAAGTATTTCCATGCAATCTTGACCTAGTGAAATTGCATGCTTTCTCTACTTGCATGTCTGGAAAACTCACTCAAATTCCCTGTAACAGACACTTCAAACAAGCCAATGCACCATCATTTGTTGTCCACGCAGACTTGGTTGGACCTGTTTCCCCTCCAACAAATGGTGGGACTTGGTACTTCTTGACTCTTGTGGATCAGTTTACCGGGTTTACATTGCTCCAGCCTACACTCCCCAGAACAATGTCCTAGTCAAGAGAGAAAATAGAACTATAATCAAAATGACCAGGTGTCTGATGATGAAGGCAAATCTTGATCCTGAATGGTGGGCTGAGGCAATCATGACCACCATTGCAACCACCAATTTCTTACCCTCACTGTCAAAATAAAGAACATCTCCACTGGAGCTAATGTTCAAATCTAAACCAAATGTCAACACATTTTGGCCATTCAGATGCAAGGTATGTATTTTAAAACCAATTAAAAAGAGGAATACCAAGTTTGACCACATATTGTGGGAAGGGGTGCTACTGGGGTGCAAAAACAACTACTCATTGTACAAAATATATAGGGAAGAAGATCAGGCAGTAGTCACAGCAAAGCATGTCTACTTTGATGAAACCATTTTTCCTGAATGTCCGGCGCTCTCCAAGAGTACAATGGCTCTGGGGAGCAACAAGATACCAAGCTTCAAGGTAGATGATCCACTTCCATTTAATGAAGAGGTCTCAGTGGGAACAGGGGAAGTCTTGGAAAAGGAGGAATTGGAGGAGGCCCTGCATCAACTGCGCTCTGCCGCCCCAGTGGGGATAATGACCCTGAATAATCTTTGGAACCAACTGGTTCAGGAAAATGGAAGAATTACGTCTGGACAGAAGATCCACTGTTGAATCAAATCTCTAGTGCATTAAATGACTCAAACATCATTGAAGGAAAGAAGACTTGAAAAGCATACCTAGTAGCGGCTAATGTGGATCCTAGAACTCATAAGCAAGAAATGAGCAGCCCAGATCATACACACTTGAAAGAAGCTGAATTGAAAGAAATCACTAACATGCAGAAGCACCAAGTTTGGATTGTCCGGTCTTGAAAAGCAAAAGACAATCCGATTCTGTTGACCTGGGCCTCCAGGAAGAAGCTAGGTGCCACAAATGAAGTCCTTGAGTACAAAGCACAGATATGTGCTCAGGGATATTTACAGGTGCATGGAAGAAACTTTTATGTAACCTATGCTCCCACAGCAAAAGCTGCCTCTCTTTGTCGGCTAGTGTCATTCACAGTCAACAACAACCTGAAGCTTCACCAATTGGATGTGGAAGTGCATTTCTTACCTGTCCTTTGAAAAAAGATGTTACTATGCTTCCACCTCAAGGTTGCAATTGTCCGGCTAACTCAGTCCTGGAACTCAAGAAAGCAATCTATGGGCTGAAGCAGGCCCTGCTAGCCTGGTACAAGCAACTGACAGGATACTTGAAGTCTATTGGTTTCTGTATTGCCGTTTCAGACCCGTGTGTTTTCTGGAGGAAGGAATCATTAGGAAAGCCGGCCACCTGGCTGTTTGCACATGTTGATGAAATTGTCATAATAAGCCCCAAACCCGAGATTTTTTCGGCCCAAATGGAGAAAGAGTTTGGTATTAAGTACCCAGGAGAGGCTGAATTGCTCCTGGGTATGAACATCAAGTGATCTGCTGAAGGCCTGCAGATCAACCAAATGCATTACATTGAACAGAAACTCAAAGAATTTGGTTTAAACAAAGAGCACTCAGCTTTGTGTCCTCTAAATCCACAGGAGCCTCTCAAGAAGGCAACGGTAGATGAAATCAAGGTGCTTGCTAGATTTGATATCAACTTTAGGGCGCTAGGTGGATCTCTGAACTATCTGAGTTTTCTGACACAACTGGACGTCTCCTTTGGAGCAGGCACGCTGTTGCAGCATCTAGAGAATCCTGGAATCAACCATTAGTATGCAGCAGTCCAGGTTTTTTGATATGTCTCTGGAACCAAGCACATTGGACTACAGTTCACAGAATCAGTGTGGCATAATGTTAGATTTTTTAGCTACACTAACAAAAAGTTACTGTTAGCTGAGCATTTTGTCAGCTAACGCTAAAAAAATTTCATTGAAAGAAAAAACAGCAGTTAGCGTAGCATTAGTGCAATGAAATAAATAAAGCTACAGAAATCTCCTATTAGCTGATGTATAACAGTGTTAGTGTGAAAATCAAGGACTGAGGGGTCTACTTAGAAATCTAGCTGCAAGGATTGGTAAGCTGAAACATCCTTCAGTCAATCACTAGACATTTAGGCTGATGGATAAATATTCTCACACTCCAGAACAATTAGGGGGGGTGCTCACATGAGGCTCTGAGGTGTTTGGGGAGGGCTCTGGGGAGTGGTGGGCTGGGGTTTGGGAGTTGTTTGAGGGGATTGGGGTTGTTGGGGGGGCTTGGGGGAGCTGGGGAGTGAGGTGGTGGTTGGTGTTGGGAATGGGGGGGGGGGGGGGGGCTGGGTTGACGTGCCAGCCAAAAACATTTCAGCTGGCCTGCTGACATCAGCAGTGTGTCCAACTTGGACACGCTGCTGATATCAGCCAATACACATACACATAGTGTATGTGTATCAATTGGCGTGCCGGAGGGCACGCCAAACAATACACATATACTATGTATATGTGTATTGGTTGGCATGCCAGCAGGCACGCCAAACAATACACATATACTATGTATGTGTGTATTGGTTGGCATGCCAGCAGGCACGCCAACCAATCTCCCATAGCCATAGCTTATGGCCTATGGGAGACTTACAGTCTCCCATAGGCCATAGGCCAGGGTGTGCAGCCCCACCCGCACAACCATTGCCGTGCGGGTGGGCCACCAAGATGCACACCAATGGCACCAATGGGTATTGGTGTGCTTGAAAAGCACACCAATACCCATTGGTGTGTTTCACAGGAATTGATAAACACACACCAATTTTTTTTGGCATGCGGGGCCTACACACCAAAAAAATTGGCGTGTGGGAGCGCACACCAAACAATTGGCGTGTGGGTCCTTGTTTTGGCGTGTAGGCCCCGCACGCCAATTTTGTTTGGCGTGCGGGTCCCAAATGCCAATTTTTTGGTGTGCGGGTCCCAAATGCCAATTTTTTGGCGTGTGGGTCCCAAATGCCAATTTTTTGGTGTGTGGGTCCCAAACACCAATTTTTTGGCGTGTGGGACTTGCTCACGTAATCAAACTGGTGGACCGGTTAGATTATGTTAGCAGATCCCCACACGCCAACAAAATTGGCGTGTGGGAAATCTCGTTGGCCGGCCAGGAGGAGTTATGTGATCCAATCACACTAAGGAATACTGATGAAAGATGTGTCCCATAGCACAGACTCAGTAGAAAATACATCATAAACATTAACAGATCCTCCCAAAAGGATCTGTCTTCCCCCTGAAGCTCCACAGTACCTCCCAGGTCATGGAAGCGCTCACAATCTCCCCAACAGGATATATTACAATATATAAACAGCTTGTAAACATCTGTTTATCCCCCAGAGAATATTTACAACACCTTAGAACAGGAAATACCATAGATTTATTTACCTTACTTAGTTCCCCATTCTACACCAATACCCCAATTCTGGATAACATATAATTTAATACTGTTATTACCTCAAGAATTGGCCACAACCTACCTTCAATAAGGTATGAACCAAAAACCCAAGTTGAGTCTCTCCTTGGATGCCTATTAGTACTTTGTATTGATTTGGATGCACCTAATTAGAGCAATTAGAGCAAGCCTCTCAGACAAGACTTACTGATTGAGGAATATCCCTTTTACAGGACATTTACCATACCAAAAACCACTTTAAATAATCAACCTGATTCAGTTACAACCATTAACCACAGTTAGTTCCACACCCAGGCTGACACCGCACACCAAAATGCATTGGTGTGGCCCTCCCACACCCACATACATTGGCATGTGGGCCCTGCACACCAAACAAAATTGGTGTGTGGGCCCCACACACCAAAATACATTGGCATGTGGGCCCTGCCCACCAAAATATATAGGTTTGTGGGCCCTGCACACCAAAACAAATTGGTGTGTGGCAATGGTGGGCCTGCTACGCTAACAATAGCTGTGGTGTAGTGTAATGTTAGCTTTTGTTGCTACGCTAACACAAAGTTACTGTTGGCTGAAGATTTTTTCAGCTAACACTAAAAAAAATTGTCAAAAAAAAATAGCTGGTAGCGTAGCGTTAGCAACATAAAAAAAACAAGTTACTGCTACAGAAATTGCTGGTTAGCTGATTTTTAGCGGTGTTAGCTGGAACAAACGCTACACTAACTGTTTGTATCCACAATTTTTTTCATTTTTTTTTTATTCATGACACAAGGAAAAATATCCAGACCAATGAATAAGAGCAATAAGAAAAAATTAATTATTTTTTTTTTGGGAAAAATTTGTATAGTTATTAACAATGCCTTGAGCTTTTGAAAACTTTCCAGCCACCTGTATACTGTATTTCAACCACATATGAATACTAACACATCTCTCAATTGTCTGTGGGTTCAAGCTTCCTTGGCCACTTGAGCAAACATTGGCAGCAGAAGAAAATGTACGCTCTGCAGCACAAGATGATGCTGAGCTGGCCAAGTAGTCCCTATTTAATGATGAAAGAACTGGATATGTTGATGAATGAACCTGAAAAGTAGTGTTGTTAAAATCAATATGAGCTAACAAACACAAGTGGAAAAAGTTCAGAAAAAATAGAAGCTATACCTTCCACCACCTCAAAATACTATTGGGATCCTTTCCATCTGGACCAGTTGAGTGATCCATGTTCCTTGACATATACTTCTAGCTCTTTTCTTTCATCCAATTTTTCAGGAGTGTTGAAAAAATAAAATATGTTATCCTTTTCAATGCTTGAAGTATCCTTGTCCAAGATGCTAATGTTTTATTTTTTCTTCTTGTTCAACAAATCCCTTTGTTTAGCAAAAAGTTGCTCCAAAGTTTCTTTTGCTTCCTCTGCTTTTTCAGGCCAGCAATGAGAGAAGATTTTGATGTGAAACATTGGGTGAAGAATGGTGGCCATTACAAGTGTTTAACATTCAAGCGCCTCTTCTTTGTAGACCTCAAGCTTTTGGATCATTTTCACATACATCAGATGTAATGGATGCCCTCAATTGCAGCCTGCCTCTTTCTTCTTTAAATCATAGATGGTTTGATATTAGTTTGACAATACAAAAGAACCTGTAGGACCATTCCCCTCCATCTCCTTGTTCAAACGGTTCAAATGCTATCAAAGCAAAATAAGCATTACCTGTGACATAAATTAGGAAATTTATGTGGACTGAATATATATTACTTCTAACTCCTGATTAAATTCATTGATCATTATCCATTCCTTGCTGGTAAACTGAATTTCTTTGAAGTAGCCAAACTTCTTGTGATTCTCTTTGCAGCTGGACCAAACAATTTGATCTTGGAACTTACTATAATCATCACAGAGCATTGCATCAATAACCTGAGGGTAAAAATGTGTCTATCAGTAGTGTACCATCACATTATTTGGAGGTGAAGCTTAATGAAATACCTCTCTTGCCCGGTAGGCACGCTCTTGGCTTTGATATTTGATTTTCCAGCGTATTCCATAACCAGAAATCAGACCATTCACTTTTGTTCCCCCTTTTGCTTCTGTCAATCCTCCACACAGCGGTCAAATTCAGCGCTCCATGAACTTGATGAGGTAATCTTTTGCACTACATAGTCCAGCTATATATCAAAACAAGATGAAGGAAAGATTTAGAAATTGATTTCTACTAAAATAAATAAATAAAATTTAATTAACTGACAGCTTTGGTTAACTCATTCAACTCATTAGAATAATTTCTGTTTGTACATGATTTCTTATTATTTTTATTCTTTGAGGTGATTTGATCATAGATTTTGTGTCCAGATCCGGTCCCCTCATTATTGTTGTCATTGTCAGTTTCAAGGTCTGGCTCATCCTCATCAACACTATTGCTATCAAAATCTGTCTCATCTTCCACCCTGTCTTCAACCAAGAATTCCATAGATTGCTCTTCTTTGTCCTCTTCAATTATTGGGTCCATTCTGTTGGAAAATGGGAAAATTCCAAGGAATGCCTTTTTGAGCTTTGGTGGAGGGGGAGCTTCAAGGCCCAATTCTTTCAATCCACAATTGAAAACAAGCACAATCTTATGACAAAAGCACTTGATATGCATTGTCTTGTAGTTCCAATCCAAATCTGTGGTTTGGGGAAGGGAAACGAGTTTGGAGAGCATTGTTTTGGCCATTGTGTTGTTATTTTATCCCAAATAATTTGTCTGGCAAAGCATGTGGTTATTTTACAGCAAAAAAAATAAATAAGTTTTTGGCAGATTACCAGTTATGAATCAAAGGGTGCTTATCTTATAATTATGTAAATCATGTTTCTTCAAAATGTTCACAACAGGTTCAGCCAGCACGCTTCCCTTGTGGTGCCAGGAAACTAGCTTGAGAGTCAGATGCCGCACTAGATAGTTCCAATCCTTATCAATAAAAGAGACAGAAGCTCCAATAAATCCAAAGCAATTTCCTTTTGTGGTCCAAACATTGTGTATCAAGCTAAACTTGCTCTCAGAATCCGGTTGAAATTCTGTTTAAAGGGAAATACATATATTTTTTGCATTTAATCGAACGCAATGGTATCACTCACCTTCAACCGGCGGATCATAGCCTCTTGTAAATCCAAGTATACCACTTGTCCAGAAGTTGCACTTTTTTTAAAACAAATTTGCTCCAGCTTGACAATAGGAGAAGGCAGCTTGCAGATAGGGGTTTTCAAAACAATTCCAAGGTAATGATTGTTGTAACAGCCATAGAGTTATTATCTGATTGAGAAACTGGTTATCAAACTTTTCAACAGGGGAAAAATGTTTGGTGAGTGATCCAGATTGGGTAGTCTGTTTGATTCTGTCCTCTTCAAGTGCTGTTCGTGAAAGCTTGGTGCCAGAAGTGATTGCTTGATGATGATTGGGGCATCCATGAGAAATCCTTCCTTTTTGACGGGAACCATCACAATTTGCAACAGTGGGCCCGCTACGCTAACAATAGCTGTAGCGTAGCGTAATGTTAGCTTTTGTCGCTACGCTAACACAAAGTTACTGTTAGCGGTTTTTTTTTTCAGCTAACGCTACAAAAATTTTGTCAAAAAAAAAATAGCGGTAGCGTAGCGTTAGCGACTTCAAAAAAAAAAAAGTTAACGCTACAGGAATTACCTGTTAGCTGATTTGTAGCGGTGTTAGCTGGAACAAACGCTACGCTAACTGTTAGCGTAGCGCTCTTGTCAGCTACGCTAACTGTTAGCGTAGCGCTCTTTTCAGCTACGCTACATGTTAGCATAGCGCCCTGCTCAGCTATGCTAACTGTTAGCATAGTGCCCTGTTGCAGTGAGCTAACTGTTAGCTTAGCACTACACTAACTCTTAGTTTAGTGCTATACTTGCAGGAGTATAGCAATCATGTCTTTTATTGAGGATTTGATGCTTTTAAATCAGTATCTCAATGACTCTGATGATTAAAATCAGGATTCCAGAACAATATTGTCCCGAGATCCATCACTTCACATCAAAGGCATTTCAATAAAAATAGATTAGACATCAACATAAGGACATGATCCTAAATTTTGAGGCCAAATGAAGTTTATTTGATAGTTCACAGGGGGGGATGGCCAAATGGACAGCTCAGAAAGCCACAGTGGATTGTGTTTTTTATGAGCCAAAAGCCACATGGAAAAACAATTTGTTTTTGAAAAAAAAAAAAAGACAAGGAAAAAAAAAAAAACTTAGATTAAAAATAGATGAATCAGAAATATGCTGTTTTGATTGCTGTACTTGCTCAAGTACAGGAGTTAAAGCAGCAGTTTGATTAGTTTACTTGTGCAAGTACAGATTTTTGATTGCTTTACTTGTGCAAGTACAGATTTTTGATCGCTTTACTTGTGCAAGTACAGGATCCTAATTGAGCAGAGTGGACCAGATTTGACCCAAGACAGGGGAATTTATCACTCCCGCTATACTATAAGTAACTGCAACATACCTCATCAGTGTCACCCTCATTGGTGAGTAGGATTTGTGATGAGGTTGACACCAATTAGGTATTTTGCACTCACTTTTAATATAGCAGGAGTGATAAATTTCCCTTTCTTGGGTAAAAGCTTGTCCACTCTGCTCAATTAGGTTCCTGTACTTGCACAAGTAAAGCAATCAAAAATCTGTACTTGCACAAGTAAACTAATCAAACTGCTGCTTTAACTCCTGTACTTGAGCAAGTACAGCAATCAAAACAGCTTATTTCTGATTCATCTATTTTTAATCTAAGTTTTTTCTTTTTTCTTTTTTTTCTTTTCTTTTTTTTTTTTTTTTCCAAAAACAAATTGTTTTTCCATGTGGCTTTTGGCTCATAAAAAACACAATCCACTGTGGCTTTCTGAGCTGTCCATTTGGCCACCCCCTGTTAACTATCAAATAAACTTCATTTGGCCTCAAAATTTAGGATCATGTCCTTATGTTGATGTCTAATCTATTTTTATTGAAATGCCTTTGATGTGAAGTGATGGATCTCGGGACAATATTGTTCTGGAATCCTGATTTTAATCATCAGAGTCATTGAGATACTGATTTAATAGCATCAAAGCCGCACAACAAGCCATCTTGTGCCATCCTTTTATTTGCCCAACCACCTCACACCAACTATTGGTAAAATAAACCAATATGTAATCCACCAAAAAAATTCTTTTCTGATTTTTCACTTTTCTGGATCTAAAATTGTGGTCCTGGTTTGAATTCAAACACAAGAAAGAAGACGGATTTCTCTTCTAAGAGCTCTAATGCAGCAGGAATTTACCTGCTGAAGCCATAAACACAGCTTTTATACAGCAGCCATGTTAACTTGTGAAACTAACAGTTAGCAAGCAAAAAACCCCGCTATTTGAGCATAGTGTAATGGGAGAAACTTCAGCTAACAGCTAACATCTAGCAGGAAACATATCAGCTAACACCAGGACAAATCTATTTTCACTTGTCTACAAGTGATGTCAAAAAGTACAAAGGGACCTTTGTACTTTGATACATCACTTGTAGACAAGTGACAATAGTTTTTTCCTGGTGTAACAGCTAATATTTAGCGGGAAAATATCACCTAACAGCTAACATTTAGCGTAGCGTAGCGATGATGCCGCTACGCTACTGAGAACTTCAAAATCTGTTAGCGCCAGAAAAATTACGCTACTTGTTAGCGTAGCGGTGAATTTTCTCCGCTAACGCTACAAAAAAATGGATGGAAAAATTTGTCGCTACGCTAACTGTTAGTGTAGCGGAGTGAAATTTCAGCTAACGCTACAAATTTTCTGGGAAAAAAAACCTGCCACGCTAACACTTAGCGGTCAAATAGCGTAGCGGCCCACCGTTGTCACAATGAGTACAAAGATTTGAAAAGCTGCTTGTAGACACCCTGACATCCTTCTTGCACCACAAGCAGGTATAGGTTGATGGCATTTTACATAACAGCTATATCAGTATACATTCATTTCAAAAACTCAGCTATCAAGAAATACACACATCACCTGAACGTTGAGTTGGTTTGGAAAAAAACCCCTTTGGATTGTCAAATTCAGGGTTTGTCTTTCTACATTTGGGTTTTTCCTTTGCATTTTCATCATCCAAGTCTTGAGCACAATCAATAACCTGTGAGCTTGGAACTTCAGAGGTTGATATGGGCTGACTCAGATTATTGCTGTTCTGTTTCTTTCCAGGGAGTGGAGTGCTTTGTTTGTCAGTTGGAGATTCTGATGTAGGGTCTTTTTGTTTGTTTGATTGGGAATTTGATACCAATGATGCTGATGAAATTTGAGTACTTTTTGATAAAAGAGGTTGCACAATTGACCGGCATGAATCTGGTGAAGGATGAATCATTCCGGATTGCCTGATAGTTGTGGTGACTTGTGAAGATCTGTGGGTATATCCACCTGATGAATCAGAGATATTTCCATCTTGATTGGGAATTTTTGCTGGTTTACTAGATTGAGATGTGTTTGGTTTGACAAAAAGAAATTAATTTTAGAGTTAACTCTGAAGTGAGGATTTGAAAAAAATGTCTCTGGTTGAATTTTGGCTCCACATCAGATGTTCATGGCAAATAGGAACAATGTATCATCTTCAATCCCCCCTGTTGACAGAAAACTAATCTACACACTGCAATTGTCAGCCCTAGAGATACTCCAGAGTATCCAAAAGACTGACTTTAATGTACCACCTAATAAAATATTATATTAGCAATAATATATCCTATAATATTATTAAAGAAATCAACTTTTCATGTAAAATTAGGTGGGGTACCTCACTCAAACCACCACCAAATTCCAACTCCTTCTATTACTTTACCATATCTCAGAAGGTACTTAGTAGGAGGTGGAATAACCATAAAAAATATAGATTATAAATTATTGTCATAAAAGCTGAGAGACAATAAACTTATTTGCATAAATATAATAATAATAAAATTATGCTTATAAGAAAGAAATTACCTAAGTGCGTGGTAATTTCCCAGTATTGTTCTATTAAATGAATTGGCCCATGATGTGATTGGTTATACACACATGTCATGAGGTCATGGGGACATAGAAAATACTGTGCTCAATTCAATACAATTCCCATTAAATCATTGTACATTTGAATTGTAATACATTAGAGCAGAATTTAGAATAAACATTCTAGAACCTTCCTCAAGGAATCTCTAGAATATAAAAGGAGGCCATTTCTGGCCTAGGATTGGTTCCTCAGCATATTCCCCCAGTACCATTTTGTAAGTACTCTGAATATTCTCCTCCTACTATTAGAGTAGTGTATCCCCTTCATATCCAACCCAACCTTTATTACTGGAATAGTCTCAAGTTGCCTTAGAATTCCCCATCTTCTGGCCTTGATCTGTTCCTTAGAAAGCAGTAGCTGCAAGACTACCACCTCTGACAGTAGCCAATCAGCTTAAGTGCTTGCCAGCTGCTTAATAGCAATTTTTATTGCTATATCTTTCCCAAAAAGACAAAGAATAGCCAAACCTACACGGTTAACTATTAGTCTTCTCCAATTGAGTGATTTGTATATCAAATCTTCAATTAAAAGGAGTTTTAGGTTATCCTCTGTGCATAGTTTGGACACTATAGAGAGAATAAAAATCACTTATTTATTCAGATAACCTTTCAGCACAGTGACAGTACCTGGTTTAATTGTAAAATTAAGCCAGTGTTTCATACACATAGATGACAGCAATTATTCATTTGAGGCACATTCCATTTGGTAATTTTTTGTTACCTGTTTTAATTCTTGAAATCAATTCCCAAGCTTACTATTACTAATACCATGGCTCTTTTTCCCTGCTTGAATTGATTTTTATCATGATTAACTTGTTAGATATAAAAGAATAAACCACAAAATGAAACATTCAATATTTAATGTTTAAAGCCTTGTAAATTCAGAGTTTAGAATTCCGAAACAACAAGAGGAAAAAATAGTAAATAAAAACAAGATTGTAAGTGAACTAGCTGTTTATGTTGTTCTAGCCATACTAAAAAACATATAATAAAAATGATCAGCAAATTAGTCAGCAGAATATTTATAAAAACCCTTCAAATATTTACTACAAGCATTAGAAAGACTAAAATTGATTTGAATAGATAAACCAAGAAAAGTGAAAGAAGAGCTTGTGGAATGAGGCATAGTACAATGAGTATACTTATTAGCTTGCCAAATCATTTGAACAATACCATGCTGACAATCAAAATCAATACCAATGCAGTGATCAGTTCAAATGGAGGGACCCCTTCAACATGACTAATTTAAGTTTGTTGTAGTCCCCCCCCCCCCCTAGCCTCAGCACCACTGAGTCAGACTATACTCACATCTCTTGGCCCCCCTCAGAAGACCCAGTGATGAAATCAACACCAACCAGGTGCCAGATCTCCCCCTTATCCCTCCAACTGAGGGAAATTCTCTCTCAATGTCTGGTGCATGCCCCACCAGCAATCCATGGCGGGGAGAAGCCAATCTCACCATGCCTGAATTCTTTCATATTTCTTACTTTTCTGAAAATGACAGACACACTTTGTCTGTAATGGCTGAAAATTCTTTCTACCACTGGTCTGCTTTCAAAGGAATAACTCAGAAAGAGCTCACAGACCTAGGATTCCGTGTGGGCCCAGCTTGTTTGATAATATCTGGTGTGGCCAATGTTCTCAAGTGGCTGGGATCTTACAATCCTCAAGGCTGATCTCTTACACTTGTAATTTACTGGTTATATATATATATTATATGTTTATTTGCTTTCATCCTTCAGCAATGGGTTCCTTCTTCCGCAAATATACATATTCATGTTTACCAGATTTTTCATTCAGAATGTGGTCCCCCAGTCCTGCTTTTAATGTAGCCAAAGCCAAAAAAATACATGTATCAAATTCTTTGCAAAAATCCATTGGCCATAAAATATCTATCTGGCCATCAAATTTCCATCTGTCAGCTTGTCTCATAATGATCATATTAATTGGGTGATCATTTAATGTAGGCAAAACAAAAATTTATCCAATTCATTTCTCAATCACACACTATTGGCCATAATTCACCTTTAACTGTATTGACATAATTGCAATGATGGGATGATGAGGTGATATTGTTGCCAAATTGGGTCTGACT
The DNA here is from genome assembly GCA_007896445.1 of Puccinia hordei. Taxonomy (NCBI): domain Eukaryota; kingdom Fungi; phylum Basidiomycota; class Pucciniomycetes; order Pucciniales; family Pucciniaceae; genus Puccinia; species Puccinia hordei. The sequence continues at coordinate 79,415 of RDRW01000340.1, forward strand.
TTGGTCTGTTCTAATAATATGGTTGGTGGTAAGGTGATCCAGATGGGTAATATGAGGTTGATGCCCCATGTCAGCCCCCGTCTCTTATGTGACGTGGGGTAGAATTGCAGATTGGTGTACAATACTGTATTCAGTATGTAATCTGATTTAGGTTTCACACTATAGCATATGCAGCCAGTGGAATTAAGCTATTCTACGCTTTTTACAGCAGAAAGGCTGGCACCTTTGTGTAACAAAGGAACGCGGCTTATGTATAGCTCTGCACAAATTGCCTCAACTGCTCCCTGTGAGTAGGAGAGGACTTCTAGTCACTTTAATAATTATTCTAGTGACTAGGAATTGGAAAAGGGGTAAAGAGGAATGGAGAGTTGGTTGATTATAATATAAACCCCACTCACTAAATGATAGTAAGGTAAGCAGGTTTGTATGGTAATAATCTGGGGAAGTTCCCTTTAGAAGGAAATCTCAGCCCTTTAAATATTACACAATATGTTATCCCCAATTTAATAACTCAAAGGAGTTTGTATTACATGGGGTAATTTATGTTAATAGTCTCCTTGAAGGAGATATAACTAAATTGTAATAATGTGTGGTAAATTCATGGGGAGATATTAATCTCTCCTTAAATTAGAATTTCTTAATAATAGTTAGTTTATGAAAATGATAATATTTAGATAAAAAAATAAGTATATAAAAATTATGACTCATATGGGAATTGAACTTATAAATTTAAGATAATTTACTTGGTTCATTTTATTCCCTTTTTTGTAAATACAAGTCCTTAACCATTGGGTTATGTGACTTGTATTATTTTGGGGAAATGTGGGCTTATTGTCTCAATGTCTGACACCCCATCACTGCCATCATTTTGGTGGTAATATACACCTGACAAACCATAAGGGCCAAATTCCAGGTAGTAAGATGTACTTGATGAAGCATGAGGGGATAAATTTGAGCTTTGAGGGAGGTGGGAATTGGGGTTGTGGGGTGAGCTTGATGGATATTGATGTGTGTTTTTATGGGTTGATTGATTTGGTTTCTTGTTATGGCCACCATTGTTATTTCATTTGGTCTGACCTGAATATGCGGCTTCAAGCATGATTGTAGCTGTAATGCAGGTCATTGGTAGTGTTGAAATTGTTTGGTGGACATGAGGTTCATGATGTGAAAAAACATTCAAAATATAGCTGTTATGGCTTATGTTGTGGTTTATCACATGTTTAACTGTGTTACATTCTTGTCTGCTTGTTCTTGGTATGTTTTACACCACAGGCTGACACCCTCCATGATAAAAATTGTTCTGCACATGGAGACAACATAGTATTTGCTGTCACATATCAAGAAATAATCTGGTTAGAAATGGTTTGTTACATGATATTCTGTGATCTTACCTGTGCATGAATTCATCTAGCCATATTTTTTTTTCCACAATCCTAAGTGAGAAATCCTTCTGCAAACCCCGCAGTATGGAATCTTGAGTTTTAATAATGTATATTTTGGGGTGGGTAACTGCCCAAATGGAGAGGACACATCCAATGCCTGATTGAGACTCAGGGGTATCTTCCTGAATAGTAAGTTCAACTTGCAACAAAACTTCATGAATTATGTACTGTAGATATTGTTACTCACCATTATAAATGAACCTTGTTGAATGACTTCCTTATCATTCAGTTTCAATGAACCTGCCTGTATAATTTGAGAGTTGGGATGATTATGTTTTATTTCTTCAGGAACAGGTTGTGCCTCCATTTCTGTTATTTTGGATGATTTAACATATGGGTATTTTCCAAGGTGAAAAGATTTTGGGCGTTGATAAACGCACACCATCAGCGTACGCCAACGCCAACCCGCACACCAATTGTTTTTGGCGTGCGGGGCCTACACGCCATTTTTTTTTGGCGTGCTAGCCCTACACGCCAAATAAATTGGGGTGTGGGAGCGCACGCCAAACAATTGGCGTGTGGCTCCCACACGCCAATTTGTTTTGGCGTGTGGGCCCCGCACGCCAAATAAAATTGGCGTGTAGGCCCTGCATGCCAATTGTTTGGCGTGCGGGGGGATATCACATGCGATATCCCCATACACATAATACATACCTGTATTATGTGTATGGGGATATACATATCCATCTGCACGCTCACGTAATCGGATGGGAGGGCCCATTTGATTACGTGAGCGAGCCTGAGTCTGATTCCCGACTGGGGCTCGCTCATGGTCCCGGTTTTTTCAACCAGAACCACAACAAACACAGCTCCCGCTCACCAATTCAATCAAAACCAAACCAAAGTGGTAAGTCTGAAAATCCTAAAACAAAAAAAATCAAAAAAAAAAAAATCAAAAAAAAATCAAAAAAAATCAAAAAATGAGAAATAAAAAATGAGAAAAAAACCCCAAGAAAACCAAAAAAAAGGGATTTTTTGGGGTTTAATTTTGTGGGAGAAAAAAAGCCCACAGGCCCAGGGCCCTCTCCAAGACCCAACTGGCCCAAAGACAGGGCCCAATGGCCATAAGAAGGGGCCCGCCTCTCCCCATCACCTCCAGTGGGCCCACAGGCCCACTTTGATGCTCCAAAGGGGCAATAAAACATTCAAAGGGGCCATTCAAACCCCCCAGGCAGCTCAAAGGGCCCCATATAAGCCCCAGACGTGCACCATCCCCCCTCAAAAGTGGCCCAATGGGCCCATCTCAAACACATCTCTTCTTATTTTTATTTTTATTTTTTTACCGTAGATATAGTAACTGTTATGGTCTGATCTGTGGAGAGGAAGGCTCTGGGGTTCTGGGGTTTCTGGGGTTTCTGGGGTTTTGGGATCCTATAATGTAGATTGCAGGATGAGGAAGAGATGTGGATCCTCGTCCTGACAGACTATATAGTGGTCTGTCTGTGACATGTACGTGATAGACTATCTACATGTGGTGCGGGCTTTGGTGCGGGCAGGCCCGCAATACGGCTCATGACATTATCCCCCTTTTAATGCTAAATCCTCCACTCATTCGCCAATCAAGAAAAAAAGAAAAACATTCCACCTCTTATCAAATTTGTTCCTCACTTCCTTCTCCGCATCCGCCGATGAGTATTTGCCGCATTCGGAAATCTTGAATTAAATCCCGCTACCAGTTCCTCGCAATTCTTCAAGTTTTCCGCCGGTTCCCATGAGTTGTCTTCTGTTCCAAATCCCTTCCAGCTGACCAGGTATTGGGTCTTCCCGCGTCGTCTTCTACAGTCCAGTACCTCTTTGACTTCCCACTCATCCCCGCCGTCCGCTGCAATTGGTTCCGGGTCTTCCCTCCATTGTTCCGCAATTTCGTCGGGTCTGTGTTGATACGTGAAATACGGGGTGTACCCCCCGCATGGATATAGGGAGTGTTAGTTTATACGCCGATCTTGAGATTATTTTACAGATAGAGAAAGGTCCCAGCCATCTATGTTCCAATTTTGGGCTGGGGCGGGTCGTTGAAATGTTGCGTCCGTCTAGCCATACTTCGTCCCCTGCGTCCCATTCCGGTGTTTCCCTTGTGTTCTTGTCAAATTGGCCTTTCATTGTTTCTTGCGCCTCTTCTAAGCAATGCTTGAGTTCTTCTTGGACCTCCGCAAGTTTGCGGAGTCGTTCTTCTACTGCGGGGATGCATTGTTCTGTTGAGGGGGTTCCGCTATATGCCGGGTTGAATCCTTAGTTGGCTTTGAACAGGGAAACTCCTGTCAATGTGTGGTCGTTTTTGTTGTAAGCAAATTCGGCCATTGGGAGGAGTGGGGCCCAATCGTTCTGTTGGTAGCAAACAAAGTGCCGCAGGTATTGCTCGACTGCTTTGTTGGCGATTTCGGATTGTCCATCTGTCCTTGGGTGGTACGCTGTGGATGGCTGTAGTCTAATCCCCATGCGGGAGCTCAACTCACGTGTGATTTGGGAGACAAAAATACTTCCCCGGTCTGAGACAATTGTCTTGGGGGTTCCATGGAGTTTCCATACATGTTCCGCCATCAGTTCCGCTAGTTGCTCCGTGTTCATGGTTTTCTTGCATGGGATGAAGTGGGCCATCTTGGTCAGTTGGTCTACTACTGGTAGTATGCTGTCACTCAAGCGGGATTCAGGGAGGTCAGTGATCAAATCATAGCTAATGTCCGTCCATGGGCCTGCGGGGATTGGGAGGGGTTCTAACGTTCCGAATGGCCGTCGAGTGCTAGATTTGACTCTTTGGCATGAATCACAGCCGTCTACGTACTGGTTGACAAATCTCTTCATTCCATTCCACACAAAACTTCTCCGTACTAATGCCAACGTGCGGGATCTGCCTGAGTGGCCTGCGGACTTTGTGTCGTGTCGACTTTTGAGGATCATTGTCCGCAATGCCGAGTCCGCTGGTACCACTATCCGTCCCTTGTCATAGAGTACCCCATCGGCTCCGCATACCTGTTGTGGTCCCCTGTCGGTTTCTGTAACAGCTTAATCCAGTCAGCCAATTTTGGGTCATGTGGGGTCAGTTCTCTAATCCTGGCAATGATTTCGGCGTCAGACAACGCTAGGTCGTCCGTTCCCGCATCTTCCAAGTCAGTCCCCATCACGTCCACCTCAAACCAATGTTCCCCGTCATCCATTTGAATCGATTCGTCCAGAAACCAGCTGTCCAATGCCGCACATTCCGCAAGCTCCTCAAACGTCCTCTCTGTGATGTTACCTGGCTTCAAAAGCTGACCAAAGGTCAGCTTTTCTCCCGGTGCTGGGGCGAGGTCCGGTCTGCGGGATAGGGCGTCGGGTTTTGTTGATTGGCGTCCTGGTCGGAATATGATCTCGAAGTCAAAACATCCCATGGTCTCCGCCCATCTTGCCTGTCTTCTCGTGAGCTGCTTGGTCATCATGAAGCTTTCCAAATTGCGGTGATCGGTGTATACAATTGCCGTCAAGCGGTGTGGGTTCCCCTCCAGGTATTGCCGCCACTCTTTGAAGGCAGCCACAATAGCCAGTAACTCTTTGTCAAAGATCTCATAGTTGCGTTCCGCCTGTACAAGGGATCGGGACAGGTAAGCTACTGGGTGAAGTTCCTGGTCCTTGGTGCAAACCTGGGACAGTACTGCGCCAAGTGCGAAATTGGAGCAATCACATTCAAGGACAAACGGTTTGTACGGGTCCGCAATTTTCAGGATCGGAGCGGATGTGAAGGCGGTTTTGAGGGATTCAAACGCGGAGTTGCACTTGGCGTCCCACACAAAGGGGGTTTCTACTCTTGTCAGGTTGTGGAGCGGTCTGGTCTTTCCGGAGAAATGGTCGATGAACCGGCGGTAAAAATTAGCAAATCCAATGAATTGTTGAAGTTCGGTGACATTCTTTGGTGCTGGCCAGTCGGTTACTGCTTGCACCTTTGCGGGGTCCATTCTGATTCGGTTGCATGATATCAATAATCCTAGGTATTCTACCTCCGGCCTTGAAAATTCACACTTTTCGGGTTTCAGCCACAATTGGTGCTTGCTCAATGTGTCCAGTATACTGCCCACCACTTCCGCATGGTCCAACCCTTTCTGCGTGTAGATCATGATGTCATCTAGGTATGCAGCGGTGTCTTTCCCAATCCGTCCGAGGAGGATGTCCTGCATGAAGTATTGGAAGTATCCTGGCGCTCCCGTGGGACCAAAGGGCATAGTAAGCGGGGCAAATTGTCCTGCCCTGCAGATGAAAGCCAGCTTATCTTTGTCGCCTTCCGCAACTCTGAGGTTTCCATATGCGTTGCGGAGGTCGAGCTTTGTGAATGTGTCCGCATCCAGAAGGCTGTCAACTAAGTCCATTGTCAGTGGGAGCGGGTACTTGTTCTTCACCGTTACCGCGTTGAGTCTCCTGTAGTCAAAACAGGGTTGCAGGTTTCCGTCCTTCTTTCCAGTGAATAGTACCGGTGCCGCCCACGGGGATGTGGTCCGTCGAATGGTCCCGCTCGTCAGTCCTTCGGCAATCATAATATTAAGTGCCTGGTTCTCTGCTGGGGATAGCGGGATGATTCTTCTGGCCTGTGGGGTGGCTCCTGGGATCAGATCTACGCGGAAGTCATACTTTCTTCGCGGGGGAAGTCTCATGGCGCTTGATTTCCGGAACATGTCAAGGTGTCGGTGGTAGCACCGCGGTACTAATTCTTCCGTAGTCCGCTCCGCAGTCGTGGCTTTCCCTTTTGCTGCCAATCGGGCCAATGTCGACCACGATGTTTTGGCCGTGCTGATCACTGCAGGGGTATGTCCTAGGGGGGAAAGAGGCTTGCCAGCTGTTTCGGGATTCAAATGCGGGGGAGATCTATCAGACTCACATTGCGGGGGTGTTATTGTGCTAAAAGCACACACCCCCTCGTCACTAATCCTAGCTTTCCCCATGGGCCTGTAGACCGTATGCGGGGATGTTGGCGGAGAGGACGATACTGCCTTGGCAGTAGCAACGATTTCATCGGGTACCTGGTCAGAGTGTCGAGTCTAGGGGTTCTTAGCGGGGCTTGCGAATCTATCTACAAGGCGTACAAGCTTGCCAGCTGTCTCGGGCGGTAAAGTATGGGGTGGGGGATTGTCAAACTCACATTGCGGGGGCGTTATTGTGCTGCAAGCACACACCCCCTCGTCACTAATCCTAGCTTTCCCCATGGGCCTTTTGACCTTCTGCGGGGATGTTGGCGGGTAGGACAATACTGCTGCCGCAGTAGCACAAGTTTGATTGGATACGGTTTCATTGGGTACGTGGTTGGGGTGTTGGGTTTCGGGATTCCATGTGGGGTTCTGGGGTCTATCTACAGGGTGTACAAGCTTGCCAGCCGTTTCGGGAATGATGTGGGGGATAGGGATATCGAACTCACATTGCGGGGGTGTTATTGTGTTCAAAACACACACCCCCTCTTCAATCTTCCTAGCTTTCCCCGACTTGCCCGTTGGGGTGTTTTTCGGAATAGACGAAACCGCCGAAGCGGCCGCAATGTCCGGGGTCCACAGGGTACGGTTTGTCCAATTGATTCGGTGTCCATATTGGCGGATCCAGGGCATCCCTAGGATCCCATCATACAAGTCTTTCAGTCGTGTAATGATGAATCGGGACGGGCGGGGTTTGTCGTTCAACCTTAGGTCTATCTCATGGGTTGCTCTGCTTGCAGACCCGTCAAATCCAAAGACGGTTCGCCCCGAGGGCGAAGCGGCCTCAAGGAGTCCCCATCGGGATGCGTATGATTCACTCAGAACGTCGTGGGTTGCTCCGGAGTCTATGAGGAAGGATAGGGGGGATAGGGGCTTTGGGGTGTGGCTCTGGGAGTTGTGATGGTGCATGAAAGGAAACATTGGGGATCAATTTCATTTACATGTAATGTCTGACTAGCACCAATACTGCATGACAACTCCGCTACGCTCGGGAAGGGCACAACCTTCATTCCCGAGCGTCTCCATTTTTTGACTTATCGGCCCGTCCCTTGTTCGCCTTGTTGGCCTGTCCCTCCGTTTTAAGCGCCGCCAATCCATTGGCTAGCTGTCGGATCTGGTCCTCGAGTGCGGAGACTGAGGCAGGTGTCCGTCCTTTCCCTTTCTTGTTTGGACACTCCCGAGAGATATGTCCTCGCGTCCCGCAGCGGAAGCAAAGTCCTTCCCGCATCATGCGGGCCTTCTCGTCCTCGGACAGTTGGCCGCTGATCGCAGATGTGTCCATGGCGTCGGGATCTGGCTGAGTCTTCGCAAATCCAGTGGTCGTTTCCGCCCCGTGCATCTCCAAATCAAGCTCCATGGCTAGACCCGCTGCCTCATTGACAGTGGTGAAAGTGGTGCGGGACAGTACTAGTGCCGTCCGAATGTCCCGTTTTAAGCCCTGCCGGTATTGGATAATGAGGGTCGGGACTTCCCATCCGGTGGCAGTAGCGTGGGTGAGGAATGTGTGGGTGTAGTCGGCCACTGTCCTCGTCTGTCGTAGCGCTCGTAACGCCCGTTCCGCCTTTCCTTTCTTCTCGGAGTCAAAATACATTGTTCCAAAATCCTTCGTCCACCCGTTGTATGAGAAGTCCGCCCCTTCCGTGACTAGGTCGATGTACGGGGCGGACCACACGGCGGCGGGTCCGGTAAGGTAGGACGCGGCGAATAACAGCTTTGTCCTGTCGTCAGGGAACATGGCGCTGTTGACCAATGTATAAATCGCCACTTGGCGGGCGAACGTTTCTGCCTTCGTCCCGCGTTCACCATCGAACTTGTCGGGACATGCGATCTTTGGTCCATGGGTTGGGGTGGAACCGGTTGGTCGGGGTGGTTGGTCCCGCTGTGCTTCGGCCGCTCTTCGGCGGGATTGTTCGTTCTCCCTTGCTTGGGTCATCTCCTCAAGCTGTCGTTGGAGTTGCTCTACTTCGTCCATCTTTTGGGTGCGGGTGGAGTTGGGATCGTTTGGGTTGTCTGTCTGGTTTTGTTCAGGTGTCTGGGTGTTGGTTTCTTGCCTTTGTCTCCGTAGTGTTAGATCCTGCAATATGTTATGGTCTGATCTGTGGAGAGGAAGGCTCTGGGGTTCTGGGGTTTCTGGGGTTTCGGGATCCTATAATGTAGATTGCAGGATGAGGAAGAGATGTGGATCCTCGTCCTGACAGACTATATAGTGGTCTGTCTGTGACATGTACGTGATAGACTATCTACATGTGGTGCGGGCAGGCCTGCAATACGGCTCATGACAGTAACACGTGCTGACATACTCTCCCATTCAAATTCTAACAGATTCAGCACAAATCACCAAATCAGCAGCAAAAGATGTCTCACACCGGTGATTACAACTCCTCAAGCAATCAGCCTCCACGCCCATAAAGATTCTATGAGGTCGACCCCAACCATCACCCTGGCACCCCACTTGGCAACTTGTATCAAAATCAAATCTCTGCGTATGGAAATTCACACGTGCTTGGCCAACCTGCAGCTCCACTCAATCAATCAGGCCACCTAGCAACTAACTATGGCTACCCAAGCAACCAATATGGCCAAGCCCCCCAGCCCCTTACTGTCCCCCCAGCCCACCCAGCCACCTACAGCTTCACAGACAACAACTACAGACTGGCAATCCAGCCAAACCCTGTCCCCCCAGCCCACCCAGTAGCGCAGCCTGTGTTCCGCCCATATGAGGTACAATTGCCTCAATTCACCCACTATCACCATTGACCTCCAGCCTCTACCTATCAGCTTGATCCAGCCTAACCATCCTATCTGGCTCAGCCAGCCCTCTACGCACCACCTCATATAACTCAAGCCCCACCATCCCATCCGTTTCCGCAACCCCATCAAGCACCACAAATATCAAACTACTGGCAGCCGGGACCCCAACCATTGTCCCACCTGGCCAACCCATTTACTCTTGGACCCACTCAGTTCCAACGCCTGCCAACCTCTCACAATTTCCCTGTTGGCCAACCATCAGTGCCTGCACCGCTGCAGACAAATCAAGTCCCTTCCATACCTGTCATGCAAGATATGCCGCCATCTCTTGGGGAAATAACCTCCTCTGCGCCATTTAGCCCTCAAATTTGGCCGCCTGCACAACCAAGTCCAGAACAGTTTCCCCAAGGAACTTTCAGTCCTAAAGTCCCACAAATTGTTGCTGAAGGTGAGTCTTCAAATACTTCTCCACTTTGTTTTCATATTACCAAGAACTAATGTTTACCTACTCAATCTCCCAGTCAAATACCCAAGGGCCATGGCTACATCTCCCGGCGGATATCAACCTGCATCACCCAGCCCTCAACTATTTCCCCGAGCAAATTTTAGCCCTCAAGTCCCTCAAACTGTGGCTGAATGTGAGTCTTCAAATACTTCTCCACTTTGTTTTCATCTTACCAAGAACTAATTTTTACCTGCACAATCTCCCAGTAAAATACCCAAGCGTCACGGCTACATCTCCCTGCGGGTATCAACCTGCACCACCCAGCCCTCAACTGTTTCCCCAAGCAACTTTCAGCCCTCAAGTCCCTCAAACTGTGGCTGAAGGTGAGTCTTCAAATACTTCTGCACTTTGTTGTGATCTTACCAAGAACTAATGTTTACCTACACAATCTTCCAGTAAAATACCTGCTCAATCCTTTAGGACATTCACCGCTGGCCACCGCAATGTTACCCGCCGCCAATCAACCGCATAAAGTGTTGATTAAATCTGAAGATGTACAATCTTATGATTATTCAGTTGGCAGTAAGTTCTTCTAGTTTCTTAATTCTCCCACTTTAGGCAGACTGGCTGAACTGCTTGTGTTTCCAGATGCAATGGATGCACCACCTGAATTCCTTTTCACATGTGTCACTGATCTCAAACACTTTGTCACCACATGGGCCCACGAGCATGGTTATGCTCTGAAAGTTTGTGCATCCAAGCGGGACAAGAACATCTACTTTGCATGCACAGTTTCCGGGGAAGACCAAACCTCAGTTGATGCTATCCGGTTTCGAGAATCTAGGAATAAGCGACTGGGGTGCTGCTTCAAAATATCCGGCCACAAACCAACTTCAGTAAAACTCAAGGATGCACCATGGGAACTCCGCTGCCAAAAAACCATTGAGCACAATCATGGTCCAATTGATCTGGAACATGTGGTTATCCACAAGAAGCTCTCTGTCAAAGGCCAAACCGAGGTTGCTCGCTTATCGTCTCTTGGAATGCAACCTCAGGCAATTGCTAGACTCCTGACTAGCAGTGAGGGAAGGTTTGTAACCAGCAGAACAATATACAACACAAAGGAGGCACTGAGGGCAGAGAAGAGGGCTGGCAACACCCCAATCGAGTACCTCCTACGTTGCCTCAACGAATCCAATTGGACACACAAGGACGTTTACGACACGGGCGTTGATAGACGCACGCCAAGCGCGCACGCCAACGCCAGCCCGCACGCCATTTTTTTTTGGCGTGCGGGGCCCACACGCCATTTTTTTTTGGCGTGCGGGGCCCACACGCCCTTTTTTTTTGGCGTGTAGGGTCTACACGCCAAAAAAAAAGGGTGTGTGAGACCCACACGCCAAAAATGGCGTGCGGTTCCCACACGCCTTTTTTTTTGGCGTGTGGGCCCCGCACGCCAAAGAAAATTGGCGTGTGGGAACCGCACGCCAATTGTTTGGCGTGCGGGGCCCACACGCTCAGGTAATCGAATGGCCCCTCCCATTCGATTACGTGAGCGGGGGATCGATATGTGTATCCCCATACACATAATACATGTATGTATTATGTGTATGGGATATACACACCCCCCGCTCACGTAATCGAATGGCAGGGGCCATTCGATTACGTGAGCGAGCCCAAGTCTGTTTCCGGACTGGGGCTCGCTTATGGTCCTGGTTTTTTCAACCAGAACCACAACAAACCCCGCTCTCCGACTCAATCAACCAAAGCGGTGAGTCTGAAAATCCGAAAAAAAAAAAAAAAAAAAAAATCAAAAAAAATCAAAAAATCAAAAAAAAAAAAAAAAAAAAAAAAAAAAAAAACAAAAATTCAAAAAAAAAAATAAAATAAAAAAAAAAAAATAAAAAAAAAAAAAAAAAAATCAAAAAAAAAAAAAAAAAAAAAAAAAAAAAAAAAGAGGAAAAAAACAAAAAATGAGAAACCAAAAAATGAGAAAAAAACCCCAAAAAAACCAAAATAAAGGGATTTTTTGGGGTTTAATTTTGTGGGAGAAAAATAGCCCACAGGCCCAGGGCCCTCTCCAAGACCCAACTGGCCCAAAGACAGGGCCCAATGGCCATAAGAAGGGGCCCGCCTCTGCCCATCACCTCCAGTGGGCCCACACGCCCACTTTGATGCTCCAAAGGGGCAATAAAACATTCAAAGGGGCCATTCAAACCCCCAGGCAGCTCAAAGGGCCCCGTATAAGCCCCAGACGCACACCATCCCCCCCAAAAGTGGCCCATCTCAAACACATCTCTTCCTATTTCCATTTTTTTTTCACCGTAAATATAGTAACACGTGCTGACAAACTCTCCCATTCAAATGCAAACAGATTCCGCACAAATCACCAAATCAGCAGCAAAAGATGTCACACACCGGTGATTACAACTCCGCAACCAATCAGCCTCCACGCCCATACGGATTCTATGAGGTTGACCCCAACCATCACCCGCACGCCCCACTTGGCAACATGTATCAAAGTCAAACCTCTGTGTATGGAAATCCACACGTGCTTGGCCAACCTGCAGCTCCAATCAATCAATCAGGCCACCTAGCAACTAACTATGGCTACCCAAGCAACCAATATGGCCAAGCCCCCCAGCCCCTTACTGTCCCCTCAGCCCACCCAGCCACCTACAGCTTCAATGACAACAACTACAGACTGGCAATCCAGCCAAACCCTGGGCCCCCAGCCCACCCAGTAGCGCAGCCTGTGTTCCGCCCATATGAGGTACAATTGCCTCAATTCACCCACTATCACCATCGACCTCCAGCCTCTACCTATCAGCTTGATCCAGCCCAACCATCCTATCTGGCTCAGCCAGCCCTCTACGCACCACCTCATATAACTCAAGCCCCACCATCCCATCCGTTTCCGCAATCCCATCAAGCACCACAAATCTCAAACTACTGGCAGCCGGGACCCCAACCATTGTCCCACCCGGCCAACCCATTCACTCTTGGACCCACTCACTTCCAAGGCCTGCCAACCTCACACAATTTCCCCGTTGGCCAACCATCAGTGCCCGCTCCGCCGCAGACAAATCAAGTCCCTTCCATACCCGTCATGCAAGATATGCAGCCATCTCTGGGGGAAATAACCTCCTCTGCGCCATTTAGCCCTCAAATTTGGCCACCTGCACAACCAAGTCCTCAACAGTTTCCCCAAGGAAATTTCAGCCCTCAAGACCCTCAAAATGTGGCTGAAGGTGAGTCTTCAAATACTTCTCCACTTTGTTTTCATATTAACAAGAACTAATGTTTACCTACTCAATCTCCCAGTCAAATACCCAAGGGCCATGCCTACATCTCCCGGCGGATATCAACCTGCATCACCCAGCCCTCAAGTATTTCCCCGAGCAAATTTCAGCCCTCAAGTCCCTCAAACTGTGGCTGAAGGTGAGTCTTCAAATACTTCTCCACTTTGTTTTCATCTTACCAAGAACTAATGTTTACCTGCACAATCTCCCAGTAAAATACCCAAGCGTCACGCCTACATCTCCCGGCAGGTATCACCCTGCACCACCCAGCCCTCAACCGTTTCCCCCTGCAACTCTCAGCCCTCAAGTCCCTCAAAGTGTGGCTGAAGGTGAGTCTTCAAATATTTCTCCACCTTGTTTTCATCTTACCAAGACCTAATGTTTACCTAGTCAATCTTCCAGTATACCCGCTCAATCCTTTAGGACGTTCACCGCTGGCCCCCGCAATGTTACCCGCTGCCAATCAACCGCATAAAGTGTTGATGAAATCTGAAGATGTACAATCTTATGATTATTCAGTTGGCAGTAAGTTCTTCTAGTTTCTTAATTCGCCCACTTGAGGCAGACTGGCTGAACTGCTTGTGTTTCCAGATGCAATGGATGCACCACCCGAATTCCTTTTCACATGTGTCACTGATCTCAAACACTTTGTCACCACATGGGCCCACGAGCATGGTTACGCTCTGAAAGTTTGTGCTTCCAAGCGGGACAAGAACATCTACTTTGCATGCACAGTTGCCGGGGAAGACCAAACCTCAGTTGATGCTATCCGGTTTCGAGAGTCTAGGAATAAGCGACTGGGGTGCTGCTTCAAAATATCCGGCCACAAACCAACTTCAGTAAAACTCAAGGATGCACCATGGGAACTCCGATGCCGAAAGACGATTGAGCACAATCATGGTCCAATCGATCTGGAACATGTAGTCATCCACAAGAAGCTCTCTGTCGAAGGCCAAACTGAGGTTGCTCGCTTATCGTCTCTAGGAATGCAACCCCAGGCAATTGCTAGACTCCTTACTAGCAGTGAGGGAAGGTTTGTAACCAACCGGACAATATACAACACAAAGCACGCACTGAGGGCGGAGAAGAGGGCTGGCAACACCCCAATCGAGTACCTCCTACGTTGCCTCAACGAATCCAATTGGACACACGAGGACGTTTACGATACGGACGGCAAGCTCCTTTCTTGTGGTTTGCGCACCCAGGATCGTTGCTTCTTGCTCGCAGGTTCCACCATGTGGTCAACATTGACTGCACTTACAAGACGAACCTGAACAACTACCCCCTGCTGCATGTGGTTGGCCAAACTGCAACCAATCACAGTTTTTCGATTGGTTTTTGTTTGATGCGAAACGAGAAGAATGAGGCCTACTCATGGGCTCTTGATAAGTTGAAGTGGGTGGTATATTTGACTAATCACCTATTCTCATCATAAACTGACTGTACTCCGGTGCCTGTGTGATACCCATAGATCTATATGGGACGCTGACCACGCGCCAAAGGTCTTTGTGACAGACAGGGAATCGGCACTGCGTAATGCTATCTCAAAGCACTTTCCGAATGCAACCGCGAACTTGTGCATGTGGCACATCGATCGGAACATTGTGACAAACTGCAAGCAAGCCTTTGCTGGCGATGGCGAAGAATGGGCCAAATTCATGAGGCTCTGGCATGAGGTCGCACATGCCCCCAATGAGGAAACCTGCAACTCAAAGTGGGCTCAACTGACACGGTACCTAGTCACTCGAACTAACGTCTACGAATACCTGTACAAGAACGTCTGGAGCGAGCGACAGAAGTTCATGAATGCGTGGGCCGGAATGACACCCCATCTAGGAAATCTGACTTCGTCACGATGGAATCTGCCCACAGCTGGCTGAAAACCTATGTGACGTCGGCTAGGTGCGACTTTGCAACACTTTTCATTACAATTGCTGCAGCAGTGGACCGACAACTTGACACAGCCCACACGAACCTGGCACACGAGTTACAGAAGGGATTAACCGGACTACCAAATGCCTTCAAGTCCCTCAGCTGCAAAATCTCCTGTCATGCGCTCAAGTTGGCCTTGTCTCAGTACAACAAGTTCATCAAGATGAAGAAATCCAAGCCTGGGGATCCCAGCCTTCAATGCAAAGGTAATTTCCAGGCTGGCTTGGGCATTCCGTGTTCGCACACTATTGAATGTTTGGTCCAGGGGAAGGGAGATGTGGAGCCTTCTGATTTCCATGTCCAGTGGCATCTGGCCTATAACCCTGATGGTCCAGTGAGTCCTCCTGATGTATGACTTGTTCATGTCCCTCCTAGCTAATCTTCATCTATGTTCATTGCAGGCTCTTGATGAACCACTGTACGACTTTGACAACAATTTTGAGGATTTCAAGCAGGAGATCTTGGCGTCCCACCACCCCTCGGCGTTAGAAGCAACAATGAAAAAATTACGAAGGGTCCATGCAAACACACACGTGGTCCCGCTTGCAGAGCCTGATCCTATCCGAGTGAAACACAAACTGGAAAGGCCGTGGAAGAAGAGACAGGGTAGTGGGCGAGTTCAAAAGCGCGATGACACCCATGCAGAAATTGTGGAAGCGCAAATCCAAAAGGCGCAGGCAAGGAAAGCAAGACAGAAGGCCGGTGTATCAAAAGGAAAAGGGTGTAAGAGACAGTCCAAGCGCGCGCAGGCTCCATTGGACACCTCAGCTTCTTCCTCTGGGGACCTGGATGAGCTACCCAGTGTGGAGACACTCATGCGTAAGCAACTTTATTGCATGTCTTTTTAAGAGGCTGATAACTGATGGACTTACTAAGCAGTCAAGAGAACTCACCCCCCACAAATTGGCAGCCTCACTATTGGGAAACGGAATCGGGGGTCTTCCAGTTCAGGAACATCACGGCGCAAGGAAACGTGGCAGCCCAAGTATGGTAGTAAGGATGGTGTAACAGATGAAGATTCTGATTCTGCAGATGCAGTTTCAGATGAAGATTCTGATGCCCCAGATGGGGAATCAGATGAAGAATCTGATGCCCCACATGGGGCATCAGAAGAAGAATCTGATGCCACAGATGGGGAATCAGTTGCAGAATCTGACGCACAAGGTGGGCAATCAGATGAAGAAACTGATCCCCCAGTGGATTCCTCCTCATCTATTGAGATGCAGGATGAGGAAAAGCTGCTGTCACCTCCAGAAGCCTCAAGAAAAGCCTCAAGCTCTCATGATCAGTTGCTGGGTGAGGCCAGGCTACATGCACCCCCAACAGCCAAGGTAAGTACTATAACTTTGAATTAGATTATCAGGGTCTGATTCCATTGTATGTTTCATAGGACCGGCATGTAGGTGCTGAGGTTGCACCCAAGGCTGGCCAAACAAGACAGGGGAATACCAACCCTGATGTTGCAGTGAGTGACTCAAGCTTGACACGGACAAGGAGGAATGCACTGACTGTAACTGATAACCAACTTCTCATCATTCTTGTCAGGCGGAGCTTCCACCATGGATCTTAAAATACCTGCATTCCACTTATAACCCTGCAGGTGATGGGAACTGTGGTTATGCATGTGTGGCACATGCATTGGCAGCAGATAGACCAGAGGGTCCCTACGCTAAGGCCAATGGGTGGTACCAAGTGCGAAAGGATGTGTTAGAAGAGATGGAAAAGAACAAGGCACATTGGACAAGATACCTTGGGGGGCCTTCAGAATTCGACCGCGCTTACGGACGTGTTCAGGTGACTGACCCACGTGGATCAGTCCCCATGAACAAATGGATGAGCAAGTTGGATGTGGGACCGATTCTGGCCAATGCGTATAACCGGCCATTTGTCTTCCTCAGCAGAACGGGCGGGAGCACCACATATATTCCCGCCACTGTTCCCCCGGACCCTAAACCGCTGCCAGCCCTCTTCTTATCATTTTTCAATGATAATCATTGGATACGTGTGATAGTCAAGCGGACCCCCACGATTCCCTTTCCTCTCCCTAAAGTCTCCCGGTTATTTCACAAGAGCCCAGCAGCTGCTTGGCTAGACTGTGTTTCCCCTTCCACTACTCTTCACTCTTTGTTACCTAAATGATTAAAGGTACCAAGTTACTGCAAGTAACACTAATTATTATTATCCTTATTAATGTTTACCATTCTTATTATTCTTTAATATTATTCCTTCAAGATCTCTAGTGGATATTTGCGCAGCTGCGGCTGCGCAGTGCAACCGGTTTTCCGCATTTACACCCGGTTTTTTTAATTTTTAATTTTTAAGCAAATAGCATGTGGAGGGCGGCATTTGATGCGCGTGACCTCCCCAATCATCCTCATTAAATATTTTATTTAAAACAAATAAAATAAACAATTAAAACAAGGAAAATAAACAAAATAAAATAAAAATATGGAGGGCAGCATTTTAAATAAGTAAAATAAACAAACGTAAATAATATAAAATTAAACAAATAAGAATGAATGAAATGAATAAAATTAATCAATTAATTAAAAGCAACAGACATAATTGCAAGTTAATGATTTATGAATAACGCAACTTCCCCAATTATCCTCATTCAATATTTTATTTAAAACAAATAAAATAAATAAGTAAAACAAGTAAAATAAACAAAACAAAATTAAATTCAATTAAACAAAATAAATGGAATAAATGAAATGAATAAAAGAAATCGTGGAAATCAAGCTGTGAGGATTTTTTATGAAAAAACCGGGTGGATCGGCCAAAAAAAATAGAAGCCATAGTTTTTTTGCAAAAAGAAAAATTACTATAAAATTCTACACCCCTGTAAGTATAATAAATAAATTTAAAATCTTGAAAAACAATGCAAATCCGCCCGCAAAAAATTAAATAAAAAAACCGGGTGTAAATGCGGAAAACCGGGTGTACTGCGCAGCAATTTGGACGTCGCCGCTGCGTAAAACCGGGTGTAAATGCGGAAAAACCGGGTTTTTTTATTAATGCCCAATTTAAATATACTTAAATTAATAATACCTTGATTAACTAACACATGAATAATTCAGGCTACTCTGTGATAATAAATAATAGAGTGATAATATAGTATGATTAAACTACAATCAATCTTTACAATAAATGATATACTTAAATTAATAATACCTTGATTAACTAACACATGAATAATTCAGGCTACTCTGTGATAATAAATAATAGAGTGATAATATAGTATGATTAAACTACAATCAATCTTTACAATAAATGATATACTTAAATTAATAATACATTGATTAACTAACACATGAATAATTCAGGTTACTCTATGATAATAAATAATACTTATAAGATGTGACAATAACAAATGACACATACGCATTGATAAGTTAATATTTTATTAATATTAATAAAAGGGCCTTTAATATAATAAGGGCATTAATCAAAAAACCCAGTTTTTCCGCATTTACACCCACTTTTCTGCGCAGCTGCGGCTGCGCAGTGCACCCGGTTTTCCGCATTTACACCGGGTTTTTTGTATTGTTAATTTTTAAGCAAATAGCACGTGGAGCGCGGCATTTGATGCGCGTGACCTCCCCAATCATCCTCATTTGATATTTTATTTAAAACAAATAAAATAAACAATCAAAACAAGGAATATAAACAAAACAAAACAAAACAAAACAAAAATATGGAGGGCGGCATTTTAAATAAGTAAAACCAGTAAACATTATTTATTTATCAAAATTTTAAATTTATTTATTATACTTAAAGGGGTGTAGAACTTTGTGGTAATTTTTAATTTGCAAAAAAACTGTGTCTTCTACTTGTTTTGGCCAATCCACCCGGTTTGTTTTTAATTTAATTTTTTGCGGGCGGATTTCCATTATTTTTCAAAGTTTTCAATTTATTTCTCATACTTACAGGGGTTTAGACTTTCATGGTAATTTCTATTTTGCTCAAAAACCATGGTTTTTTTTTTTGGCCAATCCCGCCGGTTTTTTCACAAAAAATCCTGACAGCTTAATTTCCAGGATTTCTCAACATTTTCACATTTTTTAAACTTTTTCTAAGCACTTTAAGGGGTGTAGAATTTAATGTGAATAACAGTTGTTTTTTTTAAATCACTGGTTGGATTTTGATGATTTTTGGACTCAATTTATTTCCAAACACCTTCACATCTGTCTTTCAAGATATTCAGGGATTTTTTAAATGGATTCATACACTTTAGAGGGTGAAGAATTCATTGGAAACAAATACTGATTATAAAATTGACTTCTTATCAGATTTCATGACAAAGAAATGGAAATACAATTATACACAGAGGTATGGTACATTGCATGATGCTTTGGAGTGTTACATGTTGTTTATTAAATAACCAACAACCGGGTGTAAATGCGGAACACTGGGTGTAAATGCGGAAAAACTGGGTTTTTTTATTAATGCCCTAGAATAAATGAAATCAATAAAATAAATAAATAAAATACAAAGCAAGAGACATAATTGCAAGTTAATAATTTATTAGCACACAAATAATACGTATAAGAAAGAGAAATTGTTATCAACACTACTGATAACAGCTAGAAAATGCTTACAAATGGTGAATATACGCCTGAATTACATTCCTGAACTGATATGTAATGGGCAAAAAAAAATAGAAGACATTGTTTTTTTGGGAAATAAAAATTCCCATAAATTTCTACACCCCTGGAAGTATATTAAACATTTTTTAAATGTTGAAAAAAAATCAAAATCCGCCCGCAAAAAAAAAATAAAAAAAAGGGTTTAAAAGCGGAAAACCAGGTGTGCTGCGCAGCAAATTTGAGGTTGCCGCTGCGTAAAACTGTGTGTAAACGCGGAAAAACCGGGTTTGTTCCTTAATGCCCTATAATAATTATGATACCACTAAGGAATCCCAATAGCCCAATTCTGGATAATCTATAGTTTAATGCTGATATATCATCAAGAATTGGCCACAACCTACCTTCAATAAGGTAGAAACCACAAACCCACATGAGTACTCCTTGGATGCCTATTAATAATACTCTGTTTGGGTTATATTTCAAAAAACACTTAAGTCTGATGTTTCATTCAAGTGGATGAGCAAGACAGTGGTGGAAATTACAACTCAAGGGCATGTGAATGAGAAATAAAAGGGAAACCAAAGAAAAAAACAACCCCCGGTACATATATCAGAAGTGGTAGTTGGCTACAGCTATTTCTATATCTTGGGAAAACAAAATTTGGAGGTTTTGAATAGAAAAACATTTGTGAAACTCTTCATGGGTTTTTTTCCAATCAACCATTGGCAAACCATCATGACCAATCCGGTTAAATCCCATGGAGCACAAAAAGTTGAGAAAGTATAATCGGAGGTTATCCAAAGTCCCGTGAGGCATCACTGAAGTATTACCACTATCAACCTTATGTTTCAGAACATTGGCGCCAAATTCCAATAAGGCCGAAGCATTTGAAGTAGTCGGATGTTTGCACTTGGATTTGTTAGTGACAAAGGCGGTTGTTGGACCAAAAACCAGGAGACCAGCAAGCATCCGCATTTTCTCCCGCATATTTAATGTTGACCACTCATCAAGCTTTTTATACTTTGGTCTTGTTGGTGCCTGGAGACCGCAGATGTAACACAAGGCTGACATAGCCCCCGTGAAGTATAGACCAAGGACCTTGAGACCGGAGGTGTTTGGTTGGGAGCTTGATCCATCCTTTGTGTGACTTCCAAGGTTTTCATAAGTTCGTTGGAATGCAAGATGGGCAGTATGCACCAAAGATATTCGTCCAGGGGGAGAGGCTGCCATTCACTGCCCTGTTGCTCCATGTGTCGAAGGGCCCAGCAGTCTTGCAAAGCACTTTTAAGCCGGGTATAAGCGTGGTCACTTGGAGAAAAGTGACCGGCCAGATTCGCCGCAAGTGTGTGGGTCTGGACACGTTTGGACGGCGGCGCCTTCCGGTTCTCCTGGGAAGCCTCAAGCTGTGCCATGTTGACAACTTCAGGAGTTATCAGAGAGAGAGCACCAGGTTGAGTGGGGTTAAGAATTCTCTCTGCATACCACACAAATATCAGCCTTTGTGATGTATGAACAAGTGAGAAAAAAAGTGAGTATTTACCAGATTTGCATGCCTTCAGAAGTGTATCCACTTCCCTCCAAACGACTCGGCTGAACTCCTGTGGCATCGTTGGATGTGGTGTGACCATTGAGCGAAGGTGTGTGAGGATGAATGCTATGTTTTGAATCATTTTCTCGGCTGAACGGTGTGACCACGCAATTCCACCCGCCAAATTTTCATTCAAATCATCTGCCAATGCTTTTGGAAGCATTGGGCCAGGGAGAAATAGACCCATAGCTGTGCGCAAAGGAGGGATGTTAATTACAAGATGGGTGTGCATAAGCAATGGGGAGTGACTTACCAGGAGGCGTCAGGACCGGGGGAGGAGGAATTGATTCGCCCGGTGGTCTTTGGGTAGGTGGCTTGACTGTTGATGGCCCAGCAACAGGGGGGTTCCGTGGAATTCTGAGGCCTTGCAGTGATTGCGCAGTGATGAATTCGTGAGAGGTGGGATGAGGGGTGAAGAAATTATACATGGGGCCTGTATTTTTAGAAGAAGAAGCAGAGTTGTCCAGGCGCGCCTTTTTGCTCGTCGGGTCTTCAACCGTAGGATCTTCAATTCGTACCATGTCATAGCGATATTGGGTTTGTTGTGGCACCGGTTCATGGACTGGCTCCTGGTGGAAGGTAGGTTTGGGACGTCCATGAAGGAATTGTTGGAGGACTTGCTGGTCTTCTGCACCATCTTCAGAGTCATCTGTTTCACCCTCTGCGTCAGGGTCTTCAGAGCTGTCCCGGATGGCTGGATTGTTAATTTCTCGTCTCCTGTCCGCATTGGGGGCTTTGGAGGACTTCTGGCCAATGAGTGCTTGGTCCCTTTGTACGCCTTGAAGGAAAGACTGGCCAAAGGTGTTGAGGGTTGTCTTGTGGCCTTCGACATCTATCCGGATCTCTCCGCTTCGACGTGGGGATCCATCAGCTGGGTTTGTTGTGTTGGGCTGGCCATATTGAACATCCTTGTTGAATTGGTTTGCAAATTGATTGAGCGTGGGGATTGAATTGGTTGCAGGAGGTAGGTGATCAGGAGTGTGTGCATATAAGTATGCCATTGAGTCGGTTGCAAATTCAGGGCGTGGGTGTGACTGTGGTGGAGCAGGCCTAGTGGCGCCTAAGGTGTTTCTAGCCGGGGCCGGGGTTCTGGAGACCTGTTCATTCTCATCGTCTGACTGCTCGTATTCAGCCTTTATTTTAGAGGCCCAATTCTCCAGGTTTTCACGTTCATCTGGTTTCAACGCAGGGTGCCGCGCCAGCTCTGTGCATTTTTCCCAGAGATCCAAACCTGTGTAATGGTGGGAGGGTGGGTGGGAGTGAGCCAGGGACTTATATTATACACAAAATAAAGGAATGAATCTCACGTCCTAGTTCACTTGTCTGATGTGAAGACATTGTTGATTGTTGAAGTCAAATTGGTGATTTGTGCGGAATCTGTTAGCATTTGAATGGGAGAGTATGTCAGCACGTGTTACGATATCTATGGTAAAAAAAAACATTGAAAGAAAAAATTGGAAGAGATGTGGGGATTGATTGTGTTTGAGATGGGCCCATTGGGCCACTTTTGGGGGGGATGGTGTGCGTTGGGGGCTTATACGGGGCCCTTTGAGCTGCCTGGGGGGTTTGAATGGCCCCTTTGAATGTTTTATTGCCCCTTTGGAGCATCAAAGTGGGCCTGTGGGCCCATGGGAGGTGATGGGCAGAGGCGGGCCCCTTCTTACGGCCATTGGGCCCTGTCTTTGGGCCAGTTGGGTCTTGGAGCCCTGGGCCTGTGGGCTTTTCCACACAATTAAACCCCAAAAAAACCCTTTTTTTTGGTTTTTTTGGGGTTTTTTCCTCATGTTTTATTTCTCATTTTTTTTTTTTTTTTTTTTGATTTTTTTGATTTTTTTTTTTTGATTTTTTTTTGATTTTTTTTTTTTTTTGTTTTTTTGTTTTTTTTGATTTTTTTTTTTTTTTTTTTTGATTTTTTTTTTTTTTTTACTCACATTGTTTTTTCTTAATCGGTGAGTGGGGGTGTTGATCGAATTCGTGGTCGTTCTGGTTGAAAACAACCAGACCGACGGTCTGATTCCTGAAAGGAATCAGACTCGGCGGGCTCGCTCACGTAATCGAATGGTCCCTACCATTCGATTACGTGAGCGAGGGGATATCGCATGCGATATCCCCATACACATCACTGCCAGCATAATTGCCTAGGTTGAGTTCATCCCAGTTAAACTAGGATGCAAACAACCAATTTAAAGTAGGTTGGCCTCAACCAATGAAATATAAAACCAAGGGGGGTCCCTTGGATATATATTTCATCAGTTTATTTCAACCAAGTTTAAATTGGTTGAGTGCATCCCAGTTTAACTGGGATGACTTCATCCTAGGCAATTATGCTAGCAGTGCATAATACATGTATGTATTATGTGTATGGGGATATCGCAGGCGATATCCCCCCACACGCCAAATAATTGGCGTGTGGGACCCGCACGCCAATTGTTTGGCGTGCGCTCCCACACGCCAATCGTTTGGCGTGTGGGAGCGCACGCCAAACAATTGGCGTGCGGTTCCCACACGCCAATTTTCTTTGGCGTGCGGGGCCCACACGCCAAAAAAAAAGGCGTGTGGGAACCGCACGCCATTTTTGGCGTGTGGGTCTCACACGCCCTTTTTTTTTGGCGTGTAGACCCTACACGCCAAAAAAAAAGGGCGTGTAGGCCCCGCACGCCAAAAAAAAAAATGGCGTGCGGGCTGGCGTTGGCGTGCGCGCTTGGCCTGCGTTTATCAACGCCCTTACGACACAGACGGAAAACTCCTGTACTTGTGGTTTGCGCACCCTGGATCATTGCTTCTTGCTCGCAGGTTCCACCATGTGGTCAACATTGACTGCACTTACAAGACTAACCTGAACAACTACCCCCTGCTGCATGTGGTTGGCCAAACTGCAACCAATCACAGGTTTTTGATTGGTTTTTGTTTGATGCGAAACAAGAAGAATGAGGCCTACTCATGGGCTCTTGATAAGTTGAAGTGGGTGGTCTATTTGACTAATCACCTATTCTCATCAGAAACTGACTGTACTCCGGTGCCTGTGTGATACCCATAGATCTATATGGGACGCTGACCACGCGCCAAAGTTCTTTGTGACAGACAGGGAATCGGCAATGCGTAATGCTATCTCAAAGCACTTTCCGAATGCAACCGCGAACTTGTGCATGTGGCACATCAATAGGAACATTGTTACAAACTGCAAGCAAGCGTTTGCTGGCGATGGCAAAGAATGGGCCAAATTCATGAGGCTCTGGCATGAGGTTGCACATGCCCCCAATGAGGAAACCTGCAACTCAAAGTGGGCTCAACTGACACGGTACCTAGTCACTCAAACTAACGTCTACGAATACCTATACAAGAACGTCTGGAGCGAGCGACAGAAGTTCATGAATGCGTGGGCCGGAATGACACCCCATCTAGGAAATCTGACTTCGTCACGATGTGAATCTGCCCACAGCTGGCTGAAAACCTATGTGACGTCGGCTAGGTGCGACTTTGCAACACTTTTCATTACAATTGCTGCAGCAGTGGACCGACAACTTGACACAGCCCACACGAACCTGGCACACGAGTTACAGAAGGGATTAACCGGACTACCAAATGCCTTCAAGTCCCTCAGCTGCAAAATCTCCTGTCATGCGCTCAAGTTGGCCTTGTCTCAGTACAACAAGTTCATCAAGATGAAGAAATCCAAGCCTGGGGATCCCAGCCTTCAATGCAAAGGTAATTCCAGGCTGGCTTGGGCATTCCGTGTTCGCACACTATTTAATGTTTGGTCCAGGGGAAGGGAGATGTGGAGCCTTCTGATTTCCATGTCCAGTGGCATCTGGCCTATAACCCTGATGGTCCAGTGAGTCCTCCTGATGTATGGCTTGTTCATTTCCCTCCTAGCTAATCTTCCTCTATGTTCATTGCAGGCTCTTGATCAACCAGTGTACAACTTTGACAAAAATTTCAAGGATTTCAAGCAGGAGATCTTGGCTTCCCACCACCCCTCAGCGTTAGAAGCAACAATGAAAAAATTACGAAGGGTCCATGCAAACACGCACGTGGTTCTGCTTGCAGAGCCTGATCCTATCCGAGTGAAACACATACTGGCAAGGCCGTGGAAGAAGAGAAAGGGTAGTGGGAGAGTTCAAAAGCGCGATGACACCCATGCGGAAATTGTGGAAGCACAAATCCAAAAGGCGCAGGGAAGGAAAGCCAGACGGAAGGTCGGTGTATCAAAAGGAAAAGGGTGTAAGCAAAAGTCCAAGCGGGTGCAGGCTCCATTGGACTCCTCAGATTCTTCCTCTGGGGACCTGGATGAGCTTCCCAGTGTGGAGACACTCATGTGTAAGCAAATTTATTGCATGTCTTTTTAAGAGGCTGATAACTGATGGACTTACTAAGCAGTCAAGAGAAATCACCCCCCACGAGTTGGCAGCCTCACTATTGGGAAACGGTATCGGGGGTCTTCCGGTTCAGGAACTTCACGGCAAGGAAACGTGGCAGCCCAAGTATGGTAGTATGGATGGTGTAACAGATGAAGATTCTGATTCTGCGGATGCAGTTTCAGATGAAGATTCTGATGCCCCAGATGGGGAATCGGAAGAATAATCTGATGCCACAGATGGGGAATCAGTTGAAGAATCTGATGCCCCAGGTGGGGAATCAGATGAAGAATCTGATCCCCCAGCGGATTCCTCCTCATCTATTGAGATGCAGGTTGAGGACAAGCTGCTGTCACCTCCAGAAGCCTCAAGAAAAGCCTCAAGCTCTCATGATCAGTTTCAGGGTGAGGCCAGGTTACATTCACCTCCCACAGCCAAGATAAGTACTATAACTTTGACATTAGATTATCAAGGTCTGATTCCATTGTATGTTTCATAGGACCTGCATGTAGATGCTGAGGTTGCACCCAAGGCTGGCCAAACAAGACAGGGAAATACCAACCCTGATGTTGCAGTGAGTGACTCAAGCTTGACACGGACAAGGAGGAATGCACTTACTCTAACTGATAACCAACTTCTCATCATTCTTGTCAGGCACAGCTTCCATCATGGTTCTTAAATTACCTGCATTCCACTTATAACCCTTCAGGTGATGGATTTGGCTTCGGGTGGACAATAGAAGTAAGGTCGGGGGTAATTGAAACAGAGCAGCCGGAGTCAATATTAGTGTCAATCGGGTGGGAGATTCCTTGAGTTTGACATGGGAGACCAATTGCCACGGCGTTGCCGGCTCTTTCAGGAACGGAGAAATCTGAATCCTCATCATAAGAATCATAGCCTAGATCCACAACAGAGGTGTGGCCAGCAGCCGCCGGGGATCGGTTGCGTCGAGGTTGTTGAAGACAATCAGAGCTGTCAGAAGGTCGAGATGGCTGTTGTGTGGGGCGCTCCAAAGAGGGCGGACGGTTAGGGGAGTTTTCTGATAGGATTCGGGCCGCGGTTTCACATTCGGTGAGTTTGTGCCCCTTTATTTTGCAAAACGAGCAGTAGAGGGAGTCGTTGAAGCAAGGACGGGTCCTGCCTGGTGGTGGATTCGACCTGGCTTTGGAGTAGGAGGCAGTAACAAGATCTTCTTTGTTACGGGTTTTGCAACAAAGGGATTTGGCTTTGAGTGCCCCAAAAATCTTTGAGGATGAGACTGAGTCATTGTTCATCATTGACGAAACGCAGTGGAGCCAGTCGGACGGCAGGGACCCAAGAAGAGCAGCCAAGTGGATGTCGTTGGTGGTTAGAGGCTTGTTGGCGGTAATTAGAGAGTTGAGTTTCTCTGCACAGCACTGCCAGCATAATTGCCTAGGATGAAGTCATCCCAGTTAAACTGGGATGCACTCAACCAATTTAAACTTGGTTGAAATAAACTGATGAAATATATATCCAAGGGACCCCCCTTGGTTTTATATTTCATTGGTTGAGGCCAACCTACTTTAAATTGGTTGTTTGCATCCTAGTTTAACTGGGATGAACTCAACCTAGGCAATTATGCTGGCAGTGCAGACGGCCATTTCGGAAACATGAGCATCAACATTGTCGCCGTTCATTTGGAGGAGTACCAGCTTCCTGAGCCAGTAAATGCGGCCTCCGGCTGAAGAGTCTTGATGTGCATCACGCAGGGCGTGCCACATGCCGTGCGCGTCAGATCCATGCGAACGAATGAGGCGAAGATTGGAGTTATGGACAGTTCGAGCAATGAACAAGCACACTTCTTTGGTGTGTTGGGTCCATTTAGCAGGACAATCCTTCGGTTCAATTGGATCCAGAACATAGTCCATGCCAAGTGAGCGGAGGTGAAGAAGAAGCACAAAGCTCCAGTCAATATAGTTGGAATCGGCATCTGCCGATGTGAGGAGAGGGATTCCTGTGACCTTCAGAGATTGATGGTGGTTTTTGTCGGGTGGTTGGTCGGCCATGATGCCTGAGTGGTCTTCCGGTGTGTGGAAGATAGTTTAGAGGTGGCTTTTGATGTTTGAAAGCCGGTGATCCTTTGAGAGTAGCGCGGTGGAAATGGTGTTTGTTTCAAGCACTGCTGGGTCTCATAACCTGTTGATATGAACAACCTGAGTGGACAAGCAAGGTAAGCGGAAGTGAGGCTTGATGGTTGTTGGAAGGATTATCGATTTCATATGAGAATAAGAAAGAGAGAAAATAAAAGAAGAAATGACAAACCTGAGTGGACAAGCAAGGTAAGCGGAAGTGAGGCTTGATGGTTGTTGGAAGGATGAGGAGAAGACCTTCCAGCTTGTACACTCAGACTATATGTAGAGAGACTTGAGAGAAATGTCACAGCTAGATACATGTACATGACAGGTGAGAAGAACACATAATATGAGAATTAAGAAAAAGAGAAGACATGGCAACATGATTGCCCTTGGATACCTCAACAATAATACTCTGATTGGGTTATATTTCAAAAAACACTTAAGTCTGATGTTTCATTCAAGTGGATGAGAAAGACAGTGGTGGAAATTACAACTCAAGGGCATGTGAATGAGAAATAAAAGGGAAACCAAACAAAAAACAAACCCTGGTACATATATCAGAAGTGGTAGTTGGCTACAGCTATTTCTATATCTTGGGAAAACAAAATTTGGAGGTTTTGAATAGAAAAACATTTGTGAAACTCTTCATGGGTTTTTTTCCAATCAACCATTGGCAAACCATCATGACCAATCCGGTTAAATCCCATGGAGCACAAAAAGTTGAGAAAGTATAATCGGAGGTTATCCAAAGTCCCGTGAGGCATCACAGAAGTATTACCACTATCAACCTTATGTTTCAGAACATTGGCGCCAAATTCCAATAAGGCCGAAGCATTTGAAGTAGTCGGATGTTTGCACTTGGATTTGTTAGTGACAAAGGCGGTTGTTGGACCAAAAACCAGGAGACCAGCAAGCATCCGCATTTTCTCCCGCGTATTTAATGTTGACCACTCATCAAGCTTTTTATACTTTGGTCTTGTTGGTGCCTGGAGACCGCAGATGTAACACAAGGCTGACATAGCCCCCGTGAAGTATAGACCAAGGACCTTGAGACCGGAGGTGTTTGGTTGGGAGCTTGATCCATCCTTTGTGTGACTTCCAAGGTTTTCATAAGTTCGTTGGAATGCAAGATGGGCAGTATGCACCAAATATTCGTCCAGGGGGAGAGGCTGCCATTCACTGCCCTGTTGCTCCATGTGTCGAAGGGCCCAGCAGTCTTGCAAAGCACTTTTAAGCCGGGTATAAGCGTGGTCACTTGGAGAAAAGTGACCGGCCAGATTCGCCGCAAGTGTGTGGGTCTGGACACGTTTGGACGGCGGCGCCTTCCGGTTCTCCTGGGAAGCCTCGAGCTGCGCCATGTTCACAACTTCAGGAGTTATCAGAGAGAGAGCACCAGGTTGAGTGGGGTTAAGAATTCTCTCTGCATACCACACAAATATCAGCCTTTGTGATGTATGAACAAGTGAGAAAAAAAGTGATTAATTACCAGATTTGCATGCCTTCAGAAGCGTATCCACTTCCCTCCAAACAACTTGGCAGAACTCCTGTGGCATTGTTGGATGTGGCGTGACCATTAAGCAAAGGTGTGTGAGGATGAATGCTATGTTTTCAATCATTTTCTCGGCTGTACGGTGTGACCACGCAATTCCACCTGCCAAATTTTCATTCTAATCATCTGCCAATGCTTTTGGAAGCATTGAGCCAGGGATAAATAGACCCATAGCTGTGCGCAAAGGAGGGATGTTAATTACAAAATGGGTGTGCATAAGCAATGGGGAGTGACTTACAAGGAGGCGTCAGGACAGGGGGAGGAGGAATTGATTTGCCAGGTGGTCTTTGGGTAGGTGGCTGGACTGTTGATGGCCCAGAAACAGGGGGGTTACGTGGAATTCTGAGGCCTAGCAGTGATTGAGCAGTGATGAATTCGTGAGAGGTGGGATGAGGGGTGAAGAAATTATACATGGGGCCTGTATTTTTAGAAGAAGAAGCAGAGTTGTCCAGGCGCGCCTTTTTGCTTGTAGGGTCTTCAACCGTAGGATCTTCAATTCGTACCATGTCATAGCGATATTGGGTTTGTTGTGGCACCGGTTCATGGACTGGCTCCTGGTGGAAGGTAGGTTTGGGACGTCCATGAAGGAATTGTTGGAGGACTTGCTGGTCTTCTGCACCATCTTCAGAGTCATCTGTTTCACCCTCTGCTTCAGGGTCTTCAGAGCTGTCCCGGATGGCTGGATTGTTAATTTCTCGTCTCCCGTCCGCATTGGGGGCTTTGGAGGACCTCTGGCCAATGAGTGCTTGGTCCCTTTGTACGCCTTGAAGGAAAGACTGGCCAAAGGTGTTGAGGGTTGTCTTGTGGCCTTTGGCATCTGTCCGCATCTCTCCGCTTCCACGTGGGGATCCATCGGCTGGGTTTGTTGTGTTGGGCTGGCCATATTGAACATCCTTGTTGGTTTGGTTTGCAAATTGATTGAGGGTGGGGATTGGGTTGGTTGCTGGAGGTAGGGGATCAGGAGTGTGTGCATATAAGTATGCCATTGAGTCGGTTGCAAATTCAGGGCGTGGGTGGGACTGTGGTGGAGCAGGCCTAGTGGCGCCTAAGGTGTTTCTAGCCGGGGCCGGGGTTCTGGAGACCTGTTCATTCTCATTGTCTGACTGCTTGTATTCAGCCTTTATTTTAGAGGCCCAATTCTCCAGGTTTCACGTTCATCTGGTTTCAACGCAGGGTGCCGCGCCAGCTCTGTGCATTTTTCCCAAAGATCCAAACCTGTGTAATGGTGGGAGGGTGGGTGGGAGTGAGCCAGCTACTTATATTATACACAAAATAAAGGAATGAATCTCACGTCCTAGTTCACTGGTCTGATGTGAAGACATTGTTGATTGTTGAAGTCAAATTGGTGATTTGTGCGGAATCTGTTAGCATTTGAATGGGAGAGTATGTCAGCACGTGTTACTATATCTATGGTAAAAAAAATTTTAAAAAAAAATTGGAAGAGATGTGGGGGAATGATTGTGTTTGAGATGGGCCCATTGGGCCACTTTTGGGGGGGATGGTGCGCGTCTGGGGCTTATATGGGGCCCTTTGAGCTGCCTGGGGGGTTTGAATGGCCCCTTTGAATGTTTTATTGCCCCTTTGGAGCATCAAGTGGGCCTGTGGGCCCACTGGAGGTGATGGGCAGAGGCGGGCCCCTTCTTATGGCCATTGGGCCCTGTCTTTGGGCCAGTTGGGTCTTGGACAGGGCGGGCCTGTGGGCTTTTTTTCTCCCACAAAATTAAACCCCAAAAAATCCCTTTGTTTTGGTTTTTTTGGGGTTTTTTTCTCATTTTTTGTTTTATTTTTATTTTTTGGTTTTTTTTTTGGTTTTTTTTTTTTTTTTCGTGTTACTCACATTTTTTTTTTTCGAATCGGTGGGTGGTGGTGATCGTTGTTTGGTGGGATCGTTGTTTGGGGTTGATTTCGTGGTTGTTCTGGTTGAAAACAACCAGACCAACGGTCTGATTCCTGAAAGGAATCACGCTTGGGCTCGCTCACGTAATCGAATGGGCCCTCCCATTTGATTACGTGAGCGAGGGGATGGATATGTATATCCCCATACACATAATACATGTATGTATTATGTGTATGGGGATATTGCATGTGATATCCCCCACACGCCAAACAATTGGCGTGTGGGAGCGCACACCAAACAATTGGTGTGCGGGTCCCACACGCCAAAAAAAATTGGCGTTCGGGGCCCACACGCCAAAACAAATTGGTGTGTGGGACCCACACGCCATTTGTTTGGCGTGCGCTCCCACACGCCAATTTTTTTTGGCGTGTAGGGCCCGCACGCCAAAAAAAAATGGCGTGTAGGCCCCGCACGCCAAAAAAAATTGGCGTGTAGGCCCCGCACGCCAAAAAAAATTGGCGTGCGGGTTGGCTTTGGCGTACGCTGATGGCGTGCGTTTATCAACGCCCAAGATTTTGAGTTGTATCCCATGGCCTGTTTGATCAGAGGGTTTTTTGAAAATATCTCCCTCACTTGGACTGATGCTTGAAAATATTGTTTGAGAGTCATAATAGAAGTAAGCACCTGAGATA
Source organism: Puccinia hordei (assembly GCA_007896445.1). Classification (NCBI taxonomy): domain Eukaryota; kingdom Fungi; phylum Basidiomycota; class Pucciniomycetes; order Pucciniales; family Pucciniaceae; genus Puccinia; species Puccinia hordei. The sequence goes on from RDRW01000340.1 coordinate 110,918, forward strand.
ATTAACTGCATAATCTGGTAATTACTGAAACTAATGGCTATATCTCTCCCGGGACTGAGTCTATTGGTGTGAACTGCTTCCATTCTCAGTCAACCATTGTAGCTTTCAAACTTCTCAGTTGCAAATAAGACTGCTGGGCAAAATCTCAGAATTGAGTCAGGGAGATGTAACAACATGTGAAACTTGGGTTTATTTGCCCACTGGGCTGTCATTTGAAGTATGTGATACATGAATATCCTGATATGCTCTCTCAATTCTTTGATGTGGCTATCAATGTCAACAATTTTGGTTTCAAATCTTAGGCTTCCAATATAGCATAATGGAATCCATATGTCCTTTTGTGATTGTGTCATAAATGGCAAGTAAACAAATGGTGCCCACTGTACAACTGTGTGGAAATCCTTTCCCACAAAAATCTTCCAGTGTGTAATCATGTACTTGGCTTGAATGGGGGGAATATTCAGGCCGTCTAAGTTCAATGATCTAAAATGTGCCTCAATTTTGGTAAGGTCCTTTTGGTGATGCATGAAGTCTCTTAATAAACATTTGACAACCCCTAGGGAGAAAACATGCAGAATTTCAACAAGAGATCTAGGCATCCATCAAATTCTTTCAGGTGAGCAAAAGGATTACAAAGCCATTTGGGTTCTGAATCCTCAATCAACTGGATTGCATCTTTGTCACTTTCATTACTGAGCCTCATTTCTATGAGTTTATCTTGAATTTTGTCTGTCAATCCAAATTCATCCATGTGGAAATCATAATCCTTCTTTGTTCTACTTGTGAGGATATGCCATGTGCTTTTAGTTTTCTCTACTGTTTGATTCCACTTTCTAGCAATTGGTAGCATTGGGATCCCAAAGAAATTCTTTATGTATTCAATTGTACATCTATTTGAAACTTGATTGACCCTCAAATTGCAAATGCGGCATGGGTTCTTACAATTTCCTGGAATGGGGGTATTTGTAACCTCTGCTGCCATTGGTGAGTCTCCCAGGTAACACATCACAAAGATCATGATCAAAACTTCGTCTTTCAGACTGGCATCATATGCAAAGCTACCTTCAGTGGTCAGAGAACTAGTCAACAAGACATGTTTAGTAATTATTTTAATACATGGGCAGCCAATGACAGATAATTTAGTCACATCAGAGAATTTATCACTCACTTCATCTCTTCATCAATTGACTCACCAAGCTCCAAAGCCCCCGCCTCATTAGATGTGCTAATAAAATCACAATTTTACTCCATGTTGCTTTGATCTGGAGGTAGAACACTCAATTTGAAATAGTATGATACATGCTTGTTCCAACTTTTGGACACATTCCCAGAGGTATCATCTGAGTAGAGTGTAATTTGTACATGTTGGATGACTTTCACCTTTGCTTTGACTCTCCAAGGGTTTGGGATTGGAATTGGGACCAATTGACCCAAATCTTGTACTTTGACCCAAATCTTGTACTTCAAGTATTTGATGGAAAATTTTATCTAAAAATTACCTTCCAGAGCTCATTGGGATCTGTAAATGTGTGGGGTCACAGCTGTGAACTGGAATAGTATGCAGCTCAGGTGAGTCATAACAGATGTTTCCAGGTATGATAATTGCCAGCTGTGATGTTCCATCTCTGAAATTCTTGTCTGGATAACATTCTGTCTTTGGAAAAATACATTTAGCATATATTTCATTTTCCATCTTGAAGAAAAAAATTGGTATCACAAGAAGCTGATCAGGTCCTTTCAGTGTGACTGGCTCAAATATATAATAGTGTTGATTATCAATATTGACCATAGTATGGATACATCTAATGCATGATTTGCGGGTTTTGTCGACGCAGACGGTACAGTAACGCTAGACATTACTAACGAGCTACCCCAACTAACCATCAGCGTCACTAACAAGCATCATTCAGACGTGCGACTCTACATGGATACATTTGGTGGAAGTATCTACTTCGATAGCTCACAAAATGGATAACCTTTCCTCTAATCACTAACAATAAAAGGAATGGAGGGGATATGCACTAAGATCATTTTGTTCCGATTCTTATCTATTCTACCGTTGTACTTATTGAGTGTTTGTGGTGTTGTCCCAAGTCTTTTAGCTTCTTGTAAGATGAAAGAATATATACATATAGCGGATGATAAATAGAGTATAGTGAGGAGTGTAGGAGTAATAAGGCAGAGCCAACTGACAGTTAATGCTGCTACTAGGGGTTGTAACATTTAGTATAGCGATACCGCTATGTTCGAACACTGTTAATGCTTTTCATTATACGAGACTAGCAGTAATAATATTTATAATGAGTGGGCTGCTAACGATAGAGATAATAAATATAGGGGTAGAGGATATAAGTATATATTGTAGTCTAGTATTTCAATCAGATAGGACACTATTTATCTGCACCCATCCTTTGCTAGATAATTCTTCCCTCCACTTTCTGCTTTGATATAATGAATGGATGTTCTTCCCATTAGGGTCATGTGGATAAAACTCCAGATGACCAACCACAAATGGATTTGCAATTTCCTGAATTGAATATAGCAAAGAATACAAAAATCAGCCAGATATAAGCCCAATGGAGAATTTTCAGAATATTAAGCAAATTTCACCCACATGGCCTATAATGTCTTTTATACTGAGTGAAAAACACTTGCTATTCAATACAGATGTTCTTTCAGTAATTTTAATATTAAGCATCTTCCTTATTTTCTCACATGTGCGCCTGAGTGTATCCCAGTGCGGTAGAGTCACATGACAAATATTTAATATTAAGCGGATCTGGTGGTACATTGCTTGGGACAATACATTGTGCAGGTGGCCAAGCAAAAGAGCCCCCACAAAATACTGTGCAGAAATCAGTATCAGGTCATGAAAGAATGAAATCATACAATTTAACACCAGAGGTTGAACATACCATTTTGGCTGGGAAGGGATACCAGTTACCATTTGGCTCAACATATTCATGTTTGGCCTGATCATCATCATTATCTCCAATTAAAAAATCATCATGATTAACCAGGGATCCAACCATAGATGTTAAAGTATCACCCATGAACCATTCATGAATGTCAAACACCCTTTCAGAATTACCATCCAATTTGTCATCAACACCACCAAAACCCAATCCCAAACTCTCATTTGAGATTGAGTGTTGGATGGAGTGATCACATTGCTCATTACCATCTATTTGTACATTATATGAGTTTAAATTGTTTTCTGATTCATAACCTAGCCTGCCTCTCAAGCCGCCTTGCAGACAAACACGTATGCTACTGAATTGAAATTACACGACTTCAAGTCGTCCTGGTGCACGACTTGAAGTCGGTACTTTTCGTCCGTAGTGTACATCAACTCACCAATTCTTGAAAGCCTCCGACATCCATCACTTGTCTGGATATGAATAGGGGGTATCAAATATGACCAAATCCACAGTTAAAACCAGTGAATTAGTTTTTCCAACAAAATTTCACTTTTGAGAATTCTGAACCACTTTATACTGCTATCCATGGTTTTTAAAAATGGTGGATTTTCAAAACCAGTTGATTAGATAATGGTGGATTTGGTCATATTTGATACCCCCTAATAGAATGTTAATAGCGAGTGAAGTGAGTCACAACTCTGAGACAAACCGAAGCCAATACTATGTAAGAGAAGTGAAAACCGCTTGATCAGGACGCTGTCAAACACGGCACAAGCCGTTACGTTGATTAGTATCTACACTAGTTGAGTGCATAATCGCATTCGCCAACTCTTTTCGGAGTCTCTTCGAAGTGACTTGCAAAAAAAACCAGTTCAATTGGGACGCCTGGTCGTGATGAAATTCGAAGAAACTAAGTATAGGGTAAGAAGAAATGAAAAATTGACATTTTTGAACTAGCTTTAAATAAAGATTTGGATAGAGATTTGAAAGCTCATTCAAAAACACAACAGTAATCCCATCTCGCAGGTTTATCAAAGTGAAACCTTGAACGTCCGTCTGTAGTCCAAGTTGTGTGGTGCTCCTGGAGATTAAATGGTATAAGAACAGACCTACCAGATCACACTCTGGACCATCCGACCAACCACACTCGATCAAATCACTCTGTCTCACTTCCTTACACTTGGTAAAACCCTTTAGCCATCACAATAGTTTTTCAAAACACCTTAGTCTAGTCGTTAGGCCTTCTAATTAATAAATAAACTCAAAAAAACATTTCAAGCGGTAAAACATCAATTGAAAAGATTATCCGACTATCGTAAGCCAATTCATGTGTTTTTTCATCATGGTTTCAGTCTAGAGATACTTCGAGACTAAGAATTTTTCTGTTCTTATCCGCAGGATCATGGCTAAATTCTCTGGAAGCGTCTACCTACTGGCATTACTCTACTTGGTCCTTCTCGGCACTCAATCCACCCAAGGGACTGTTATCCATCAAGACCTGACCCAAAAGGCAGCTTGTTATGGCAGTTGCCTGGGTCGGGGTCAACCTTACTCGGGTAGAGACTGCCTCGCGACGTTGTGGTGTCGCAGTTAATAGCCCAAAGCATCATGAATCAATGGCTAGCTTGCTAAATCTCCTCAACTATTACATCAGACCCTTCTTAATATGTGCTATCGTTAATATAGTTAGATCAGCTCCATAATAATTACAATCTTTATAATCATCAACGAAATTCTTCCGTGGTTTCTCCGCCCATATCACCTTTGTCTCCAATTTTAAGAGTATTATTAATTTTGCCTGGGAATTAGTATCTAAATGACAAACTTAATTTCTATGTCCTTGGAGGTTATGATGTATGGGATCCTCAGATGAAACTTTCAAGTGCCAGATTAATTATGGTAATAATGCTCAATTGACATTGCGGCCAGTCAAACGCTTTTCGCTATGGGAGCTGTTCGGTAATTCGAGCCCTTCGAATGGCCATGATGAATTGAATAATTCAACTTAACCCAAGTCCCTCACCAAAAATGGAGAGGGGGACGTGGTTCCGCAGTCCCTCCGGTCGATGTAACAGTTAGGGAGGTGCTCGGTTGAGTTAGGGACTGAATCCAGCGTCGATTCAGAGCAATCTGTTCCTCCGACCCGGCATCACTGTGCTCGAATCAAGCCAATGGTTCTCTAAGCTTTTGCAGTTGGGGTACCTAGTAAGAGACATATATTTATGATGGACACCTAGAAAAACCAATCGGCCTTGGTACTGCAACCCTGCCTCTCCACTCCTGGAGTTTGTCAGACCTTCAGCAATTTGGCAAACCTACGCACCACAGTCACTGATGATCTATCTTTCCAGGTGATAAACAATGGTGAGCCCAATTTCTCTCAACATAGCCAATGTTTGAGATTCAATCAATTTTCCACCCATCGTGATGGTACCAATCATTGACTATCAGTCAGCACCTTTCGTACCTTGTCACAGCTCTGGTGTTGTGTACCTTTTGCACAATCGGAGATGTCAGTATCAAGGGGTCTTTTGCGAGTCATCTCTCCCCTGACAAGCTCAATCACATCGTGTTGGAGATCAATTTGGAAACTAATATACTATACTTTTGATTGCTAAGAAACAAAGACCAGAATTCATAAGAACAAGTTAGATAAAAAGTGTAGTACATGATAATAAAAGGAAAGATTTACCACTTTTAGAGATAAGAGTTATCTAGACAACCAACAATCTAATAATAAGAAATGGAACAAACTAAGAAGGCTTCATGGGGACATAGAAAATACTGTTCTCAATCCAATACAATTCCCATTGCATCATAGTGCATTTGAATTGTAATACATTAGAGCAGAATATACAACAACATTCTAGAACCTTCCCCTGAAGATGTCTAGAATATAAAAGGAGGCTATTTCCTGGCCTAGGATTGGATCCTGAGCATATTCACCCAGTACCTCATTAGTAAGTACCCTAAATATTCTCCTCCTACTTTTAGAGTAGTGTTATCCCCTTTATTATCCAACCCACCTTATTTACTGGACTAGTTATCAAGATACCTTAGAACCTCCCCATCTAAGACCTTGAACGACTCCTTATAAAAGCAGTTGCTGCAAGACTACCACCTCTGACAGTAGCCAATCAGCTCAAGTGCTTGCTAGCTGCTTTGTTACAATTTTTATTGTTACTTATCTCTAAAAAAAGACAGAAAGATAGCCAAACCTATAAGGTTAGATGTTAGTCTTTTCCTGATTGACTAATTTGTATATCAAATAAGACAATTACAAAGGAGTTTAGGTTATCCTCTGTGCATAGTTTGGACACTATAGAGGGAATAATAGTAATTATTATTCAGATAAACTTTCAGCACAGTGATAGTACCTGGCTTTTTATAGACATTAAGCCAGTTTTTCATACACATAGCTGCCCTCTGGTCAAGGAGGTTGCATAGCCTCCCCGGCCGGAGGGATTCCCCTTGGTCAATCAGTTTATACAACCTCCTCAACCAGAGGGACTCCCTCTGATCAAGGAGGTTGCATAACCTCCCCGGCCGGAGGGACTCCCTTTGGTCAAGGAGGCAGCCTCCTGAAAGCAAAACAGGGTGTGCACTTATCAACCCCTGACTGCTGGTGCTGCAGACTGGATCCATTTGGCTGTTGCACAATGGTTCAGCTGGAATGAGTGGACACATTTCAGTGCTTATGCTAAACCCCATCCATACCTCACAACATGGGTGCCAACTAGCCACCAAGCCTAAAGTGTGAATGTAAGCCTGAAGGTGCCCCTGGGTGGTTTCAAAGGGATCAGATGCAGATATTGCCAACTGGGCCTGTGGGTTCCAGAATGAACACTCATCACTTTCAAAATCACCACACATCTACATGCATTCACACATCACACTTTACCCACAGCGCTGAGTGGGAGACTGCTGGTGAGGCAGCTTGGATCCATTTTTCTGTCACACAATGGTGCAGCTGGAATGAGAAGACACTTGGGAGTGCCTGTGGTGCAGGGGGGCTGAGAATCTTGATTGGTTGGACCAATGGATCCAAGCTGCCGCACCAGCAGTCTCCTACTCAGTGGTGGGTAATGTGTGATGCATGAATGCATGTAGATGTTTGGTGATATTGCAAATTATGAGTGGTAATTCTGGAACCCAAGAGGCCCAGCTGGAAATATCTTCAGCTGATGGCTTTGAAACCATCCAGGGGCACCTTTAGGCTTGAATTCACACTTTAGCCTTGGTGAATAGTTTGCACCCATGTTGTGAGTTGTGGATGGGGGTCCAACGAGTCAAGTTTCTCAGCCTTCATGAACGGCAACACTGAAAAGTGTCTTCTCTTGCTGGCTGCACCATGGTGCAACAGCCTAATGGATCCAAGATGCCACACCACACTGCAAGAAAATCTGCTTCAACTGCCACCAGTTGACATGCAAGAGTATTGATCTTACTCCAACCTTACTCTGGAAATCCTTGAAACAAGCTTTGCTGCACAGTGACTGTGCATGATGCACAGTTACTGTGCACCAAAATTCACCCTGCAGTAAATTTCAAGCAAGGACAAAGTTGGACTCAAGTATACTGCATGTAAACTGGTGACAGTTGAAGCAGATTTTTTTTCAGTGCCAGCAGTCTCCTTCCAAGCGCTGTGGGTAAAGTGTGATGTGTGAATGCATGTAGATGTTTGTTGATGTTGTGAATGGTGAATGTTCAATCTGGAACCCAAGGGGCCCAGTTGGCAAGATCTGCATCTAATGCCCTTGAAAGCACCCAGGGGTGCCTTTAGGCTTACAATAAGATGTTAGGCTCAGTGGCTAGTTGGCACCCATGTGAGGTATGGTTGGGGGTCCAACTAATCAAGTTTCTCAGCCCTCATGCACACCACAAGAACTGCCAAGTGTCTTCTCATTCTGGCTGCACCATTGTGCAACAGCCAAATGGATCAAAGATGCCGCACCAGAAGTCTCCTCCCAAGTTCTGTGGGTAAAGTGTGATGTGTGAATGCATGTAGATGGTTGGTGAATTTTTGAAAAGTGACTGTTCATTCTGGCACCCAAGAGGGCCATGTGGAAAGATCTGCAGCTGATGCCTTTGGAACCACCCAGTGGTGCCTTTAGGCTTACATTCACACTTTAGGCTCAGTGGCTGGTTGGCACCCATGTTGTGAGGTGTGAATGGGGCCCAAGCACAACAAAGTTTCTTCTCATGCTGCCTGCACCATTGTACAACAGCCAAATGGATCCAAGATGCCTCACCAGCAGTCTCCTCCCAAGCACTGTGGGTAAAGTGTGATGTGTGAATGCATGCAGATGTTTGGTTATGTTGTGAATGGTGAATGTTCAATCTGGAAACCAAGGGGCCCAGTTGGAAAGATCTGCATATAATGCCCTTGAAACCACCCAGGGGTGCCTTTAGTCTTACATTCACACTTTAGGATCACTGGCGCTAACAGCTGTAATGCAGCAGGATTGTACCTGTTGAAGATGTAAAAATCTAAGGATTTTATTTCTAGAAACCAAAACCAGACTGAAGAGAAAAACATAATCAGAATCAAAATAGAAAGAAAAAAGAATTACAAGAAATAGTAACAGAGAGAATTACCACCAATGAGATGGGTTATATGTAAAAGAAGTGAGGACTTTATTATAATGAAGCGGAGAAGTTTGATGATAACAAGCAGAATAAGTAATTGAATGAAAAGAAATAGAGATCAGTGATTTACTCATCAAACAAAGAAAAAGAAGAAGAAAAGAAACAAACAGCAGCAGCCAAAGAGTTTTTGAAGTGATATTGATAATAAAACCTATACTATGTTCTTGAAGAAGTCTAGAAAAATCACAAGCAGGGAGTGATTAGATTATTTTGAGATTTTCAGTGAGTGATAAGACTTAACAGTATTTCTTGAGGTCTTGAATTCTTGAGGTCTTGAGGTCTTGATGTCAAATATGAGTCAAGGCCGTCAAGTAGAAAGGTATTGAGTGAACCAAGAATCTTGTTGAGGTTGAGGTTTTGAGGAAAGTGTTACATTCAAGCTTTTGATCCTAGAACTTCAACCCTAACCAATAGCTATTGTCCTTCTCACTGAGTAGCTGTGCAAGGAACATAAATTAGAGTACAGAGAGCAACTGAACTAGAGCGTAGAGTGTGATTGAAGCGTACCAGAGAATATTGAAAATTCAACAGAAGACATAAAAACAGCTTTTATTCAGCAGCCATGTTAACTGGTGATATTACCAGTTTGCAGGCCAACACAATGCACTATTTTAGCATGGGAAAAAATAAGCTAAAATCTAACATTTAGCGGGGAAAAGTTCAGCTACCAGCTAACATTTAGTGCAGCGTAGATCTGATGTTGCTACTCACATGGTAACTTCATTATGTGTTGGTGGCAAAAAAAATACAGTACTTGTTAGCGTAGGGTTGATTTTCCAAAGCTAACACTACAATAACTTTTGATGCAAAATTTCTTGCTATGCTAACTGTCAGTTTAGCAGAGTGTAGCATCAGCTAACACTACAAATTTTCTGACAAAAGAAAAACTGCTACACTAAAATTTAGTGGTCAAATAGTGTAGCAGCCCATCATTGCCAGGGGCATGCCTCTTGAAAAAAGGGAGTGTGGGGCGCACACCCTTTTTTGGGATTCAAAATGCCAATGGATGGGCTTGAAGCTGAAAAACCCATCCACAGGAATGCAGCACCCACCCAATGAAGGGTGTGCAGTGGCACACCCCTGTCAAGGAAAGGGTGTGTGGTTGGCATACCCTTTCTATGTATATGTATATAGGTAAGGGCAATAGCCCATACCTATATATAATATACAGAGGAGGGATTATGTAAGAAAACACATATTGGGGTTTGCTTGCATAATCCCTCCCCTTCAGCCCCGCTCCCCCCCCCCCCCCCCCCTTATTAATTCAATCAGAACCAACACCCCACCTCCCCCCACCAGCCATACACCCTCTCACAACCAATAGTCTACCAAGTGGCGGCCCAATCAGTTGGACAAAAATAATCTCACAGATTCACCACTGATCACAACCAGGAATATAAATATAAAATTATTTTTATTTTGTTCAGATTTTGTATGGCCAATCCCTAGCTTTTGGTTATAGAGCAGGGGCTTAGATTTATGTGATTTTATGATAGTTTCGCATTTATTTATAATACATATTTCTAGATAAATAAAATATAACTATCTCTTTTCCTACTCTAGGTTTTTGTCTTTTCTTTGAGTTTTCTATCCAACATTTTCTTATTTTTTTCATGTATTATTTTTCCATTTTATAGTAAATGTGATGTGTTTTTTATGGAGAAGTTATATCCCCTGATCTGCCCCCCCCCCCCCAAGTACTAAGAAAGTATCCAAAATAGGTGCTATATCAGATTGCTTGAAAAAATACATTTGGACACCAAACACTAACATCCACTGGGAGTTCTCCTACATTTTGATTTAGAGAATTGGTAAAAAGTTGCTGCCTTTGTTATCAAGTCTCTTGATTTGGAGGTCTTAATACAGCCTCAAAATTAGCATAAGTTCCTCTGAGGCTTTCCAGGAGCAAACACCATGAGAGGATTGCATGTAATTTCAATGTTCTCAGGTCACAGGACCATCCAAATGGCTGGATCAGTCATTAAACCCTGCAGATGACTCACAAGAATTTTGGAATTTGAGAAGCCAATGACACTGAAATCCCAGTAACTTTCAACATGTTACCCATAGGGTTATAAATCTAACAAAACCTCATCAGTTTCTTGAAATCCTATATCACTGCAAGAAAAAAACTGCTTCAACTACCGTCAGTTGACATGTAAGAACGTTTATCTTACTCCAACCTTACTCTGGACTAACTTGTAAAAATATTCAATTCAAAGTGACTGTGGGCCAACCACCTTCAAGTAAGAACAAAGCTGGACTGGAGCATTCCTCCTTTCAACTGGTGACAGTTGAAGCAGATTTTTTAGCAGTACATTGATGTAAATCTGGTTAGAAGCTTGCAACCTTACTGCAGGAGATCAGCATCAGGCCACAAAGTGCCTGGTTTTGCAAACCTTGGTTCCCCTTTCATCAAAACATGGCTTGCTAGAAACACATGTAGATGTTATAATAAACCCACAATCCTGGTTCACATAGAGGCTCCACAAGCAAAATTATAATTACAATCTAATGCATCCCACAAGTTTCTTAGCTGAAGATTTGATTTCCACAGCTGTTATAAGCTACTCTATCAATCAGTGAGCCCAATTCTAGCCTTGGACGGGCCACCACTGTCATGGATCTGTTTAAATGATACGCAAGGAGGTAGGCTATCTGAGCCATCATGATTGTTTTCAGGAGGCTGAGGTGTAGGTGTTGGATTACATTGAAGTCAAAAGACCAAAATGGTATGAAAATCACAATCTTGTCCACACCTCCGACTTTACACATAAGCCTATCCTTTGGAGACGCTTCCAGACTCTCGGTGCGGCTTCGGCTGGCCTGAAGCAGGCCTCCGAATGCGTTCATGTGAGATGCTTCGGATTGGGGTGTTTTGCATCCCCGTTCCCGTGAGGCTGAGTTAAGTCGGGTTGGTACGGGCCTCAGGGTTGCCACATCTGGCAATGTAGCAACCCAGATCTTGTGGTATGTGCCGCGCAAAAGAATGCTTGAGAAGACACCCATATTGAAGGCAGAATCTCCCAATGCGGCTTAGAAGGTATGTATGTAGGATAGTAGGGGTATGGGCAAATGCACAAGTATATTGTATAAACTGAGGAGCAAAGTCAAGCGGTAACCCCACACACCCAAGCTCAGTGAGGACCAAGGGTCTCTCACGCGATGGCCTGGAGTTTTTGTACCCCTGGGGTTCTTTTAAACCCTGTGGGATATTTGTCGTTTGAGGTTTGAAGAGAATATTAGAAGCCAAGGCACTACTAACTTGTTCCGGTATTAAATGAGGAACGACTGATCGAAAGGGCGGCTTCGTAGACAGTGTACATGACCGCGGCATTCGGCACAACTCGAAGGAGATGAGGTGATAATCCACCATAAAATGCCTTGAGCTAGAAAAATGGGTAGAGGTAGACTGAGCGGCATTTCTGTCTGAAAGCTGTTTGCTTAACAAGAAGAGATATTACTGACGCCTTCCTCGGTCAAGATTACACGGAAGGTCGAAACAAGGCCGACGTATTTTGATTTTGCGGGTAGTGGAGGTGGCTTTTGCCTCATTCGAGTTCGTACGACCTATTATGTGGTAAGAATAGAAAGTCAGCTTTACAAATATCCGGAGTTATCGAAAATTTCCCAATCGGGTTGGAAGCAAGCTTTTACCTCATGTGGGTATGTGATTCCTGTGGCGATTAGTTTGGCCGCGCCAGCAGCCAGCATTTTGGTAGACCAAGTTCCTTCTTGGCGGTTGTCTTGGCCCTCTGTAAAATACGATCCCAGGCGTTTAAACTTTTCATAGAGGACCCATTGAATAGTTCCCTCGGTGACACCCAAGTAGCTAGCTGATAAGCCGCGATAAAAACCAGGGATACCTTCTGTGCGGTAGATTTTTGAGATACACTGTAGAGAATTTCCGAGCGGATTGAGGAGACGGTTCGAAAGGTTAGAGGGATTTGGAAGTTGAGATAGGATGGGGGAACTGATAGAAGGTCGGGTAGGAAGGTCGATTGCTAGGGCCCCAGTGCGAACTGTGGATGGAGAAGTTGTGTTGGAGGAAGGTAGATCTAGTTGAAGCCGGGTTTTGACAACCCAGATGGGATTGGTAGCTGTTGAGGTTGCAATACCCGCAGTGATAGCTGAGAAGATGTGTACTTGAGTCGAAGAATTATCAGAAGTGGGTGTAAGGAGTTTGCAATAAAATTCCTTCCCCATCCCATAAACGTAAAAATTGATGGCTCGAGCAGGAATTGCGCCGACTAGAGTTGGGCCCAGTCCTCGGAAAAGTGCTCGGAAACCCTCGAGACGATGGATGTCACTGGGAAACAAACGGATTGAATGATTACTTGATTGAACATCTTATCAAACTCAAAAATACGTGAGCTCACCGAATGATCCTGCCAGTGTCAATGAAATGATAAAGCAAACGATTGGAAGCTCCAGTGGGGGTGGCGAGATTTTTTGATGGGATTGCTGATGATGAGAGTGTAAACCGAGGAATTGGAGAGCGGTCAGCGTGGTAAGTAGAAGATTGAAGTCTTGTCTTGACCAAATCAAATGGCGCGGTCACTATGGCGCCGCACATCCCACCAAGCCTGAAGAGATAGGATGTTTCAAGGTCAATTGAGAAACTACAAAGATCGCCCATTGAACCGAGAGGACTTACCCGCCAGCAACAAAATGTACCCATCCGGGTGGATTGATCTGGTGCCAGTTCTTTGATGATGACTCTGAGCGTGGTATCCGAGACGATCGAGTTTCGGAAGGTTGGCTTGAGGGCGATAGATTCATGAGAGACGGTTTTCCAGGTCCAAGCAGGCCAGTCGGGTGAAATTTTGTTGACGGTTCAAAATCTAGAGAAACTGGCCGGTGACCAACCAACAAAACAAATTACATAACTGAAAAAAACACTTCTCTCCCCCCCGATCTCTATAAATTTCTAAAACGGGTATTGTGAACTCGCGGCGTGAGCTGAAGACCGCTGCGAATGCGGGGCCCACAACTTCAAGGCCCGAAATCTTCCCATTAACACAAGAACCCCTGCCAGGCAATAAATACAGAATTCACGCTTGATTTCAGCCTGAAATCTAGCTCTAATGCAACTTTGAGTGCATTTCTACATTTGAGAGTAACATACCATAGATCATGGTGAAAGTCACCCCACACAAGTTAAATTTTGAATTCACTTCTACATTTACGGGTAACATACCATAGATCATGGTGAAAAGTCACACCACACAAATTACAAACTGTCAGCCTTACTAGAGTTATCACAGTTGACCCTATGGACCAGTTGAGGCACAAACCTCCTCAGAATTTGTACCTGGCCATAGCTCTGCACCCCAACCACCAGCCATAGCTGGCCTCTCCAACACCACAGCCTACAAAAACTCAACCTCCTACCAAAGAGAGAACTTACCGGGATCATACCCACTACCATCATCATTTTCAGAACCAAGTGCCACTGCTGACGCCGTAACATCCGTCACCCCAAATTCCACCCCCTGTAGTTTCTACACGGCCAGGGGAGAGCCAGTTGCCTCAAAACTACCAAGATTGTCACACGGAAGTTTACAACCCTCATCATCAACACCCCTATCAGCCTACGGCTCAAACCTGTAAACTCCCACAGTCAATGAAACACTGTTCATAGATTTCAGTTTAGTGTTGAACATGCAAATTCAAGAGATTTGTGATTAGTGGCACATCCAATAGCAATAATGTTAATTTTTGTTTTCAGAATCATTGATTTCCCTTTGGATAAACTTTTAACTGAACAAGACTTTACTTGATCAAAAAAAACACCTTTGTATTCCAAAAAACAAACAAACTATGAATTGTCAAATTTTGCCACTTGAGTTATAGATTGCTTACCACCACTTTTTATTTCTGTGGTCTGTGTTGGTAATATTCATTTGAAGCTTATTCTCAGCTGATTTTTGAATAATTTCTAGATAGTTCTAATATAATTTCATGTTTGAGTATGTTTATTATATACCAAAGATTAGGTAAACTTTTACAGATGGGGCAATCCCTGGGGAGTGCCCCCAAAGCTGGTGATTTAGATGGTATTTTTTACCAACCAATTCACACACCATTCCAGTAGTATTTCAATTCCCACTTAGTTGGAGGGTAAATTTCTTTTCCCTCTTTAATCCTTTTTCCTTTGTTCTTTTAATCCTTCCTTCAATCATGGCTCATTCAAAATAAATGTCTTTTCTGCTGTCCTGTGAATTCATCATATTGATTTTTTTTCTTGTTATACTATAATAGCAAGTATCTGTCAAAACCAAAAATTGACAATTTTCTTCAGGAGCCAAATCTTCAGATTTTGTGCAAAGTCCATCAAGTATTTTGTTTCAAATCAAAAATCAAATCTTATGTCAGTAATATTTACTTTCAGGGGAACTTGTGGACTGATTTTATACTGGTACAGGGAAGACAGGATGCTCACAGAAACACTAGTGTTCTGTGGTAACTTTTCTACCTCCCCCAAGGTTTCTATAAAAGTATCACCCTGGCATGGTAAATCAAACTTAGTTCAGTTTAGTGGATGCCATGAGTTCTTGTAGGTCAAATCCCATTATCATCTTCATTTTTATTGGACTTTCAACAGACTACTATCTACAAATACCAGTAGTTGCCATATGCATACACTGCAAGTGTTATTTTCTGATTTAGTAAGAAAAATCCAATTCAAAAGAAAAGAGAAGCAAAAATGAAAAACATAACTGAAGAAAGATACAAAACTAAGGTACATGAAGAGATAATCAACTATTCACGACAAAAAAACTAGTTTGACTAAGAATGGCAAAAATGGGTCAACTTGGGTGTTTTTGACAAGAGCAAATTTTTTTACAGACATATTATATTGCAACGTTTTTTTTATCAGCTTTTGGGTCTTGGGTGGGTTATTGTTCCACAACACATCATCCTCTAGTACTACAAGATTTATACACGCGGATTTTATAAGTAATAGTTGAGAGTCTTTCAGGAAAAAAGTATCGATGATCAAAGGCCAAGTGTTTCATTGATCGCTTTGATAGATGGCATCAGGAAGTATTCTCCCCTGGAGATGAATCCAGCAGTGAGGGGTCCCATCAGGGAGTACAAGAGAAAAAAGCGAAACATTCAGCTATGTTTATCTCAGTGGAATCCTAAATGGTGAACTCACCCAAGAGGCACAACAAACAGCTGCAACGCGGTCAACGTATTGTTGGGGTCGGTATTCCCTCCTGGGATCTATATTTTCAATACAAATGTGTAGCCAAGAAAAAATCAAGCATCAATTGGGGAAAATACTATTCAAACCAGAACTAACCAATGGAATGATGTTTCGGGCGGTTCGAGGTGATTCATCACTTATTTGACCGATCAATAAGTCCAACCCAGCGGACACATTAGCGGCCGATTGTTGCGGAAAACGGGGGTTATTAGACCATACCTATTGTTAGCTCAACAAGATGGACCAGATGTGGAAATAGTTATTCTTTTTTAAGAACAGGAAGAATCGATATAAAAAGGGTTTGTTTACCCTTTGCACAAATTGGAATCCGTCCGCGATTTCGCTCTGGTAAGCAACAAATAATAAACCTCGGTTCTCTTTCGTTTTCATCTGGTTGGTCTCCTCCCCTGTGACCTCGGGACCTGCAAAAACCAATGGCAATCAACGCTCTTCTATTGTCTTGATGAACGATTTTCTAAAGATACAAACCGTAGGGAATCCCATTTCTGACCATCAGGTGAGGCAAGATTGCGTTCTGCGTGCCGGCTCGAGCACCAGCACGGGGGTTAGTTTTTCTACGTTCGAAAAAAAGAAAGGGTCAAAATACTTTTTGGATGTGTAGTATGGGGCTCTGTATGGATAGTGTACCTCAGATGAGAAGCATAGGGGCAGCGTTCTTGCTTCAGTTCATCCGAATAGTCAAAGTCTTGTGCCGAATTCAACTCCGGATTGTCCTCATTGGGAGACAAGGTAAGTGGTGCTCCTGAAGAAACAAACATCAATCCAGCACTTCTAGGCCGGTGGATAAGTCAACAGAGGCGCACCTGATTTCCATCTACCGACAATTCTGGCACCAATGAAGTCGCCAGTAATGTTCGAGTTTTGGAGATTTTTAGCAGTCTCGTCACAAAAGCTTTGAAACTCTGGCACAAGTTGTTGGAGTTCTCTAAAAGCCATAAACGAGCCGTCTTTGATCCAAGCTTGATTGGGATCCAGGGTAACATTACCCCCAGCCGAAGTGGGTTGGCCAATTAAAATCACCCCTGGTTCAACTATTCCTGCCTTCTTATCTTCTGGTTGGGCATTGATACCTTCAATCTTCGGCGTCGAAATCGAGTCCTTTTCAAATTGGCAAGTTGGAGTCAGCGAGTAAAGGATCCAGGAGAATCAAACAACACTCAACCTTAAATCCGAAATGCTCGTGACCAAACTGGTTGCCAGGTCTGACATTACCTTGACGAACAAACGAATTCGACAAGTACCCGCCGAGCATCGTCCCAAGCTGATCTAGTTTTTGGTTGAGCAAATTAAAGTCTGGGGCAGTAACCAAGATGACGAAATCGATCGTGTTGACTTCATCCAAGAAGTCGCTAGACCAAGTTTTCAGTTTTTTGGTTCCTTGGTCGACTGGATCTCCTAAATTTCTGATTGCATCAAATTTTTGTCCTTTTGAAAATACTGCATTCTTTCCTGTTGGAATCTGCTCTGTCTTGAGCCCCAACTTGCTCAATCCGTCATAGGAGAATCCAACATTAACGTGTGTAATAGGCAACAGGTTTTTCCCATCCTCATTGGTCTGATTTTGCCTATGGTTATCTATGACCGTTTGAGTGTCAATCACGCCCTGCGTCGTGGTGATTAGTGGCAGTAACTTGGTTCTCAAATCTTTCCGAAAACCTTCGATCGATTCCTGGTCCGGTTTCAATGAGCAAAACCAGAAAGCTTCGTAACGCTTTTGTAACCCAATGATGATATCGCCTTGGACGTTTGATAAATCGACCCTGCAGAAGACAAAAAATACAGTTCAAGATTAAGATTCAATTCAACAATCAAGAGAAAAGGACCGTCACGCAGAAGAGGTCTGGCGAAATTTATGAAGGGTTTCTTTATTAAACACTCTTCAGTTATGGAATACCTTTCAAGTCGTTAGAGGTATTCCAAGTCAGAAATTGAATGACACTCGCGCAATCTGAATGTTGAGCAAAACTCAAAAGACTTATGGAGGAGTGAGCGGGAGATAATAATCAAACCTACTGGGTAGACGATTCGCTAGCATTGATGGTTCGAGTGCTAAAAAAGCTGAACAGAAGGACCAAAAAAACATTGGAGGATGGAATTGATGAAGGGAGCATTTTCTTCCGAGTTGTTTCCCTCTGCTTTTCCTATTTGTTTTTTGAACCGACGTAGATCCTGTTGGTGTTCTACTTATAAACAGCGATTGTATACTCTTCGGAGCGAAGACCTCTGTAGGAGATCTGAACACAAGCGACCGCCAAATAAACACCCAAACGGAGGCAGATGGTAGGTCAAGCACACCTGAGATAGGCACGGGGAGGGAGCAATTATAAGATCTTACCGATCGTTCAACTGGACTAGGCTCAACCCTTTTAGTAGTCAGCCATTGTCTTCCGATTGACAAACGGGCCGCCACGAGGCGGGGGTTTATTTATTTCTGGATAACCTCGGCAGAATCATGTTTGTCTTACTGTCCGTGTCAACTGGCCGCGTGTGGTGCTCTCGCCCAGGGATGAAAAAAGTGTGCAAGACGCGATTTAAATATGTATGCTCAGGAAGGTTTGGTTCGGCACACATGCGGTCTGTATCTCCGAGCCCTGATGTAGCGATGGCCAACACTGCAGCACCAAGCGTTAAAAGGCCCGAGCTGGATATCAGTCTACGCCTACTTCAAGGAATGGGTGCAAGTCAGGCTCAGTGGTATGTAGCTCGCCGGTCAGCTTTTGGTCGACCGGTCGGCGAGGCTGTTCTCACAAGAGGTTTTCTGCAAGACTCAAAGACCACAAACAGTGGGGTAGGTCTTAAAAGCTCAGGAGGGCGACACAGTGGGGTAGGTCTTAAACCTCACGAGGACGCCCTCGATAAGATCCGGCAGAGCCACTCTGCTTAGTGCTGCATGAGAGTGCTTGACAAGCTTTGAATCATATGCGACAAAATCCTGCTGGTCAAATTAAATTGGTTTCCTGGAAGATAACTCAGTTTGCAGTCCAATCTCACAAATGAATTTTATTCTTTCGGACCTCAATACTGTTAACCCTCGCCAGGACGATGTTCTGGAGATGTTTCAAGTATGGACTTCTTCATCACATAGAAATAATAGTGGAACATCTCCCCTAGCTCGATAACCTCGACTGACCAAATGCCAGGCCGTTGGAGATGTGTTTTCCTGAAGTGCGGCTGACCGAAAGTGATGTAGATGAAAACCCCACCTGGCTTCAGTATTCTAAGAAAAAGAAAAGATGAATACCTGTAAATTCAAGCTGCAAAAGCCATTTGGAACAAGAAACAGAAACTTTGCACACCTTACCACCTCATCCACTTCCATCTTACAGTTCTCTACGACCTCTTGGGGAGGATCCTGGTAAGCCAAAAATACAATGATATTAGGTCCATGTCGCCTTGTGAACATCAGACCCATTTCGCTCTCACCCAAACGTCTCCTTTAGCGCACATCAGGGCATCCATTGTTCCTGAAGGGGGGGTACGATTGATTCAGCAAATAGCTGCATTTAAGTGAGGAAAAATTTGACTACAGACCTTTGTCAATAGCGGCATCAAACGATGCATCTGTAAAAGGAAGGTTTCTGACGTCGGCTTGTATCCCTAGCACTCGAACAAAAGATCAGGTTCATCAAGAGATGATCAAAATGTAAAATGAGAGCCAAATGAATACAGGACGTAAACATTTGCGAAGGGAGGGAGATTACAGGTCATTTCGGGACATTTCTGATCGTGTTGAAGTCGCATTCGATCAATTAAAACGTGCGAGTAATCGACATTGGTGATCTTTTGGAACCCAGAATCATACATATCCTTGGACAGGCCTGAATTAAACATAAAAAATATCATCCGAAAGCCAAAAACAATAAACAGTAGAATAACAAGAACCATTGCAACAGAGATTTTTGAGTAGGAAAATAGTCAATAGTTTGTTCAATAAAATAAAATCCATGTTATATACGCAGATGAATCTTGCCTACTAGAGTTCCCACAACCAAGTATACAAATCTGAGCACTTTTGGGCACATAAAGGTCGATCAGTTTTGATAAATCCTGGTAGGACTTGAACCATTCGAACCGATCCTCTTCACGCTCTTCTGCATACCGTGAATTCCAATAATCCACGGAGCCGTACTGTTCATTTTTCTATGGAGTATTTGACAAAAATGTCTGTTTGAGCAACAATAGAGAATCGATAGGTATTACAGGAATAGATAATCCTTACAGTTGGAAGGTTGCTCATTCTACCAGTTTCCAAGAGAGAAAAGAAACAAGACGAAGTGAGAATTATGTTGTACGCGTCCCCTCTCCCCGTGGGTGGCATCGGGGCGCCGGGATCGGTAGGCGTGCACGAGCCCCGAGCCCAAGTCGGGGGCACCCATAAAAAAATGTAAACTTCCTTGTTACTGACACAAATACCACATACCCAGGTTATACTACTCTGCCCTAGGATATCGAGCTATCGGGCTAAGGAGAACCAGCAGACACCAAATGACGACGATGACGATCAACGGACACACCATGTCATCCCAAACATCATCCTCAGCCAACGACCAGGATCTCAAACGGCCCGAGGAAACGAGCTTGACTGAGAACAGTCCAGCCGGAGAGAAAACAACCTCCCAAGCCATCGTGCCCCACGATGGCCAACTTCTCGACGCCGTGCTCCCGATCAGAGCCAAGACACCAAGCCTCGGGGTACCAAAGCTGCTAGCCAAGATCAAGGAGTCCAATCCAGAATGGCAGCTGAGCGAGAAACGGTTACGGAAATTCTTAAACTCAAACCTATTCCCACGTTCGACCGAGAAAAATATCAACACCACCAACAGACTTTCAGACCCATCCTCGGCACAACTCAGGTCGCCATCAGAGCCCATGTGGCTGCCCAACTATGCCTGGGAGAAGGATTGGGAGGCGGCCTCCGTCGATCACTCCCCCAGCGAACCCATCAGCTCCTTGGATGATACCCTACTCCTAGAATGTAGACAGCGATCGGTCAAGATCGAACCAGTCAGATTCCCCGCTAGTAATAAGGGTAGCGGTTTGATCGCCAAGGATTATTTGGCAAAAGGTGCCCAAGTCATTAAAGAGGATGCATTCGTTTGGGTACCTCCTACGAAGTCCGCCCGCTCATCATTGCTTGCTATAGTGTCCAGGATCATTGACTCTTCCTTCCCCCTATGACTCGTCTAGAAACATCTCGCGCTCGGTCATGTCTGGCCAAAGCTGCGCATTCTGTGGCCGAGCATTTTCCATGCAACGTACTAAGGCACAGCCGAGCTGCCCCCACCATCCGGCACCTGGATCCAAAGAGGCGATTGCAGCCCAGCAGTTGATGGTTACCACCTCCACCAGTCTGACAACCGGTGGACAATCGGTGACCGAAAAACCGGCTGGCCCTGAACCTTGTTACATGCGCTACTGCACCCGGGTCTGTGCCCAACGATCGGTTGACTATTTTGGGCCGTTGGTCTGCCCGCAGAAGAATCCAGAGTACATGCAACTCCTTAGGTTCACCGATGCCGAGGACTTCAGAGGCGCTCACATGGTCTTCAAAATGTTTGCACGGATGTTGATCGCCAACGAATCTGGCGAAACCACCACGAACCCGGCATTCGTGCCCGAGATGGCTAAGCCAGCCCCCAATGGTGGCTCGATTCACAATGGGGAATCCGAATCTCAGGAGCCGAACGGTTCGGATGATCCAGCCTCGGCAGGTGGGAATAACTCCAAGAAACATAAAAAGGCCAAATCGAAGAAGAAGTCGCCGGCCAACCAGATCCCTCAATCCACTGGCCCCAGCGTCAAGTTTGAAGAGGTCTATAGTCGAATCCAAGGGCTCGCAACGATGTCCGACCGAGCCCGGAGAGAGAAGTACCATGGAGGCGGCCATCTAGGCTCCCATTTCGCCGACGTCAGGTACGGTCAAATGTGGCGCAACGGGTGGCATGCAGTCATCAAGGCCTTACACATCAACACCGGCTATCGTCCCCAAGCCTCCGATTCTAATCTTCAATCCCCTTCAACAGACTCCTTCTGGGACTCCTTCTGGAAGCGCCGATTGGACCCAGACACCATCGCACATTATTTCGGCCTCAAAAGCTTCCTCGAATTCGTCGGTAAAACCTCACTCAATCGGGAGGCTGATCATGGCCTCTACCTCTTACATGCTCGATTTAATCGTTCGCCTGTTCTCTCTTTAGATGCCTATTTGTGCTTGATTCCTGCATCCTCAACTCTTGTGATCATTCTGTTTTTGCAGATTCTTGTGACCCTAATGCTGTCGTCATGAAGCATCCCGGATCCGAAGACATCCATAAAAGTGCACCCTCCACGATCTACGTAATAGCCCGGAAGGATATCGCCAAAGATGAGGAAATAACTCTGTCTTATGTCAATCGTATGTCCAGTTTTTTGATCTTTTTTTGCGTCAATTAACGAATTAGTTCAGCTGACTGTTGGTTTGCTCATCTCCAATTTCAGCCGAATTATCTTTAGATGCTCGGTTAGTCTTGCCTTAGCTTTCACATTTTATACAGGAAAAACAAAGCAACCCTGATTGATTGAATTGGCCAAATTGGGTTCATACAGACGAAGAAAGTTATTCGAAGACTATCTATTCTCATGTTTTTGTAGCCGATGTCGAAAAGAATTAGAGGTAGAAGAAGAAAAAAAGCATTACCAAGATCTGATGGACAAGATGCGACCTTCATGTAACGATGAATTATATCACCCCAACCTGAGCACCAATAACCACAACCTTAAACACAGGATCAGTCAGCAACCTGCAACCACGACTACTACAGGTGATGATGAGGACGATCCGGCCAACAACATGAGCTTTAGTTGCTTTTAAAGATTTTTTTCAACTCGCTCCTATCTCTGCTTGTCGCGCCTCTCTTATCATCTCTCTCCCGGGCCACCTCTCGGGCACTACCCTACTACCCTGTTTCTTTCATCGTTCTTACACTTCCCCCCTCTCCCCCCCCCCCCCCCCCCCCCCCCCCCCCTCCCCCCCCCCCCCCCCCCTCCCTCACGTCTGCTAATCTATTTGGTATGTTCGGTCTTCCAAACCGTCCAAAAAAATCCGACGCACGTCACCGTGCTGATTGCTTCTCAACCTCTCTGTCTCTCTTCAACGTCACTCCTTGTTTTTGTTATTCATAATTTCCAAGGTCAGGACATTGATCTGTTGTTTGATTCTCCTCTCCTGCTTTTTTTTCTTTTTTTTTCTTACTCGCATGAACTCATGGTAAAACAAAAAAAAATGAGTGATGTGACAATGCTTATAAAAAAGAGAGACATTCAACCACACATACACACCCAATAGAAAACAAAAAACAACAACAAAGAAATTATTATTAATTATATCCAATCAAATCCTTCCTTTGATTCAGTTTTTTTTCTCTGTTACGATTTTTTCATTATGTCCTTTTTACTAGACTGTCATAGTTACTAGAGATATCAAACCAAATGACAAGAAAAAAAATCAAACCGAGCAAATGACATTCTTGGGCAGAGGGAGTGCCGCTAAAACTTGACAAGTCTCCTAAGCTTGACACATTGCAGGCCCTTGTTTCAAAGTGCTAGTCCGGAACGCCTCTCTGTCCTCAAGTCTTCTTAGGCGCAACTTCTGCCTGTTACCGAAGGACAAACTTGCTTGACTGCGGGCACTCCATATGACGTATCCTTCATATTTTCCCTTGGGATTAGTGGTCCGTTTCATGACTAGAAACCCAACTTGAACAGGTGGGCTTTTTTTTTGGCTTGGTTTGGGTCAGATTGAATGCAGGTTTTGTTGCAAGGACATCCGTAGCAAGCTTGATTGGCCGTCGGCGCGGGCTCCGAATGAACACTGCCTCAACCATCGTTATATCCTTGACAGATTTATTCTCCAGTATTTTGAAAAAAATCTTATGCGACCTGAGACGAGAATTGCAATCGTCGCGAGTCCAGAACGTGCGGCGCTCTCAAGGGTCGATGTGAACATTATTCTTGAACAAGGTTAAATACTTTAAACACTCCCAAGAAGAAGCTCGAAACAAGACTACATGGGCTGAAATTAACTTGAGACAGCGTAGCACGGAGCGCGACCTCCTATCAGATCCGGGTTGGACAGCGTGACCGGGGCTCTCTATGTACACGTAAAATTCGAAGTCTCAACGTGACTGACGAAAGACTATCCAATCACCAATCAGCTTCGAAGGATGTAGCTAAACTCGGTTGGACATTCAGCTTTTCGCAATTCTCGTGCAACAAGTGGATTCCAAACGGCACAATGCAGCGACCCGATCGGCATGGCGGACAGACCGGTTCCGGTGATGCAAAAGACTTGCGATTTGCTTTCCGAGTACGGGAATCGAACCCGTCTCTACCGCGCCCCCATCTGAAAGGCGGTCATACTAGCCGATATACTAACTCGGATTGGAAACTTGCTGTTGTCACGGAAAAAAATTCTAAGCTATGTAAAAACACAATTACCTTGGGCCCAATGTGTTGCGAAAGCTAGCATATAAGTAGTGGCTTTAGTAGTGGCTTTCCATCAACACCAATGTAAGTTCGTGTTTGAAAGGGATAAAAAGGTATCTACGAAGCTTGGATAAACTGTGAGTGCAATCGGTGGTAATTGGCTGGGAGCAGCTTGCGTGTGACCGGTAATATTCATGAGATATATAGGGGGCTTTTGGACCGTCAGTTATGCACAAATGAGAACATTTTCCACAAACTAATGCAGGTGGAGCTTGGTCGTAGTCGTGTTAGGATGAAAATGATAAACCCATCGAGTTATATTTTTTCTGAACAGGGAAGTTGGATTTCTAGGGTCATAGCTCGGGTATATAGTGTCACAAGATAAGACGAAACTTGACGGTACTTCAATGGTGGGCTCCTTCAGGAAAAACTTGGATAGATTTCCACATAGAATCCTGGGACGTAGATCCAACTCGTGAACATAGGTGATCATTAATCAGCTATTTGAGCTAGGGAGGTTAAGTCAATAGCTATCATGAATTGCTCCTACCTTTCTTCTCCTAATTAATCCGATAGAAGATAGGATGCTACCTTATAGAAGATAGGATGCTATCTTAGCACTTGAGAGACAACTCGTCATCACACCCAATTCTCGCAATTGGCTTCATTCCTTGACAGTCTGTGCACCTACCTACTCAACTTCTTAGGTTCTTGTGTAAGCCTCTTCGGATAATTCTGTGCAATCCTTTGGGCGAAATCACCGAGGTTCTTCGACACGTGCATGCAGCCTTTGACATATTTTTTCGATCAGGCCCGATCTCGGTTATTTGTGCAACCTTCCGACCTACGAGCCTTCACATCCATGAGTCATCATCCATGACACCGGCAAGAATCTGCCGCTAAGCCTAAACTGATTCCTATCGTAGTTCATCTACCGACTCTGGCGCAAAGAACCAAGGACGCACTTGACGAGTGCATTCAATTGAAGTTGATGCACAATTTCAGCCATCTGCTTCCCACTACGCTAAATTCTTTCGTAATCTGGCCCTCAAGGGAACTTGCAGCATAACCCCGATACATAATACCATGAATCAAGCTTGTTGGCAGTCCTGGACCCAGCAAACACTTAATCTCCGCTGAATTTCGTGGTCCATTTGGGATTTTACTTTCCCCTATCTAAATATCCATCTAGATCCAACAGGTCCGTAATTTCTTTGTTTCCTTTTCACCTGATCATTGTTATTATCATTGATGGTGTATGTTGTGATTAGATTTTTCTTCTTTTGCTTACATAGCATTCACGGGTCTGGTGAGCACATAGTTCTTACCGTCGTAGATTGTTCCATTACCGGCCAAACCGGTTTTCGAGAACGTCCGTCCGGGCGGTGATTATTTCTTCATGTGACTAATTCAACCAACGGGCATTTTCTAAAATCCTTAGTGATTTCAATCTACCATCAATTGCGAAAGAACCTTCCAGATATTCTCCCCCGTCCAATTCTCAACATACTGTCTACCGTAGGCGTACCCGTAAACGAGTTTATTTTGCCAAGCTAGTCTAGGCAGTCCACCTGTCCGTTCGGATCCGTGATTAGAATTGTGTCTAACAGGGGGAGGCCGAGAAGACAAAACCAAGATCACCCCACTAGAATGCACCATCCCTAAAACTCTGCTTCCGACTTTTCAATAGGTCTTTGGTGCTCTTCTTACGGATATTCTGAAAAGGTTTCAATCGTCCATACCCAGACTTTGAATATTACTTGTCCAAGTCCTCATATCCACTAAAGTGAGCAGGTATCACTTCTACTAGCACCTGATTTCTTCCATTAAACTTACTCAGATGTGCGCCTTTTCATCAGGCTCGCTCAGCTTCTATCTCCTCTTCCCGGAATGCTTTCTTCTCCTCAGAGAGCGGGAGAAATTCTCAAATCCATCAAGAAGCGTCTTACAGGCGTTTCCGGTAAGACTTCTAACAAGATCACGCAATCGCACCTGGTGTCCAACCTCAAGCGTGCGATCCAATCTACCCCCGACTTGCTCAAGACGCAAGATGGTCCTTACGGGAGCTTCTCTCCACCTTCACTCTCTCAAGAGAGATTCGAGGAATTCCCCTCTCTCGGACCCACTCAAGCTTGCGCGTCGAAAAGCTTAGGAATGGATTACGTCTTGTCCTCTCCTGCCGCCATGCAGTCTAGTTTTTCACAAGACCAGGTAAAACCGATGCCATCAGAAGAGGTCTTGTTCTCCCCTCCCAAAGATGCCGCCAAATCTGCTAGGGCTAAAAAGATCAAATTAAAATATGTCTTGGGAAAGAAAAGATTGCCTACCGATTCTCGAGGTGTTGGAGATGCTGCTTTCAACCTACCTATGATCACGCTCACTACTCCTGATGACGAACAACTCTACGTTCTTCACCGCCCCACTCCTCCAATCACTTCTCATACCTTCCTCGCAGTTCCTAACCGCGCATATGTCATGAAAAACATCCCCGAACTTCCTAGAGTATCAGCCAAAAAATGGCCACACCCCGCGGGTCCTTGGCTCCGCCCCACTACCTCTGAAGAGCAGGTGTTCCAGACCAACACTGGTCAATTGACGTGGCAAGAAGGCTGGCGCCTCGGAACTGGTACAGTGATCGGCTGGGATCCAGAATGCATGGAAGCTATGGGAATCGCCTTTCCGCCTCAACTTCCAACCGAGAAAGACTTGGAGAGACTCGCCCTGGTGGAGCAGATTTCGAGAAGTCTCGATCAAGCCGACGCCCACTACGGAAGCTTGGAGAATGAATGGGAACCAGAGAACGACGAGGACGATGATGAAATGAAGTTCATGGAAGCAGCTTTTGATTTCCCTGCTTGCGTTGTGAGTCGTCTTTTTTCCCATTTTTGTTTCTTATCACTTCAATTAACCCGACTTTCATGATTTATTGCATCAAAAAATCAGCAATTACCCCACGAGGTCCACCAGGCAGTTGCCATTTGAGTCGCCGCAGTCAATTCCCAGCTTCTCGATCGTGGTACCTAAACACTTGCTTCAAGTTTCTAATCCGACCTCGGAACCAAATTCTAGTCCTCATTTCCAGTCAACCGGTTTAAGGATGATAATAATAATCGACAGAAGATCATGGAAGGATTCAAACTTTCCTCCGTCTATCAAGCAATACCAACGATGTACTGCCTGAGATTTAATTGTGACCTATTTCTGTCTCACATGTAGCATCAAACCCATGTCCCAAAGAATTCATTCCTTCACCATCTCTTCTCCAAACAACTCATAATCTCATACTTGACTCATTCCATACCGTTCGATATGTAATAGAGGCCGGGAGAGAAGATGATTTTATGTAATTACTATTTTATATATGTTCAAAATTTTAAATAATATTGCTGCAAGTGAAGTGGTTATGATGATAAAAATACCCCAGTGCATACCACCTGAGCATGCCTCCATTCTAGCTTCCCCCGTGGTTATTTACTGTTCCACCATACCAATCGCGAAAGGAAACAATAGTAAAGGACAGACGAGACCTCGGGACAACAGAAGGTTAAAGGAATAAACAATCTTATACAACAATAGGGAGTAAGGGCCTATGTTGCAATGCATAGCACATGGCAAGGGTGTTCTTAGCGAAAGAGAACATGTCAAGTCTGAAAGACCGAGTATCAATGCAAGCGCCAGGGCCTCTACCACGGGGCATGGAAATTCAACTCTTCACATCAAAATTTTCGTAGGGCTAAACTTGGCCAGCTTCAGAACCTAGGTCTGGGGCTGCAACTGAAGCATTTTGAGAATTGAACCCTCCCTGATTTGACAGTCTTGTGTGTAATGTGGAATGTAAAACAAAACTGAAAAAAGTGACCCCCCCCCCTTTTTTGTTTTTGAGCCCCATGGTGTCAACACCGGGACAACTATGGAACAAAAAAAAAGAAAACATAAAATATTTTTTTACCCGGTTCTTTCCACATAGGATAGCTGCCCTCCATGTTCAATTGGCGCACCGAAGAGTGCTATTATCAAGCACGGATTTTGGTCCGGTCTCAGGTGTAATTTGGTCTGACATGACATTGCGCAGGATAATTATAATTGTGCAAAATGACAAGTAATGGCTGGCTCGATACAACCTCTTTTTTTAATTTGAACTGAATCGCTGATCAAATTCGATACATTCCCTCAGAAAACCACCAAGATTTATTTTTTTTGGAGAAGACTGATGAGACATGAAAGATTTGTAATTGAGTGTACATGTGAAGGGGCGATTCGTGTTGCAGGGATAAAAAATTGATGAGATCTTCTAGAAGGTTTTTTGTTGTGACCAAGGCGGCAGAATGGATGGAAAATTGTCTTGATGCGATAGGGATGGTAGGTCAGTGGAGTCTGTCAGGTTGATTGCTATCTTATTCCTGTTGCATTAATTATCCGGAACAAATGGTATCGACAAGAGAGAGAAATGGCCGGGATACCTTATATGTATCACAGGGAAGGAAGTTGAAAGGAGGTGTCTGTTGATGTTTACCTGTTGAGCTTTGTTGTATGTAGTTTCCGTATGGCATGACCGCGCAGTCGTCTCGTCATTTTGATAGCCATGCATAGCACGCTTGTTTGCCCAGGGTTGGCCCCGTTATAAACACCCGTTGGCCCTGTGAACGCCGGACAACACAATCAATGGGTGTATGCACGTCCGGCGAGTGATTTTGGAAGGCTATCAAGGTTATGTACCGATGGGGATTGTCGCCAAGCATGCATGCCAATGCGCGTGTGCCAACTGACTTTATCGAGTAGAAATGTCTCAACAACACAACCTTCGCGTTGCGCGCATGATTGGAGGGGACGCCGGATTGTGCAGAGCGTCATCGAGGACTGAACATGTCTACTCAGGACGGTGGCCGCTGCACCTCCCTTCTACGCGTCAAAGAATCCGTCCGTATAGATAAACACACCGTGTGGGCTTGGCTCCTCTCTCAGTAGCATAATTGCGCTGGCTAAGAATACTCCGTGTACTTCGTATATCTGTACGATTGTGGAAGGGACGCCGAATCGTCATGCGGGGCCAGCCAGCATTGGATTTCTCTACAAGTTGGTACTACGGCCGGCGTTGCATCTCCCTTCTCCTCGTCCAAGGATCCGTCTGCCCAGATAAATTCACTGTCTATGGCCTCTCTCTTTCAATGAGATCAATTCACTGCTCCTTTTCCTTCTCATGATCGATAATGTAACCAAATTTCTTTCTTGTGGTCAATAAGCTGGTACGATACTGCAGTCTCATTATTTCTTCGTTATGAAGCCCCAAAGTATGTACATATATCTTTGCAGAGAGTGGGTGCAGAAAATTCGGATATTTGAGCAGGGAGGTTTCATGTATCTCTTTGGCGATGAAGCCTTGAAAACATTTTTGGTGCTGCAAAACGGCTGCTATCTGAATGAAAAACGAGAGTGTGTACTTAGCGACGTACATTCAATCGAGTGATGGAGGCATGTGCTAGAGTCACCATTTCGTTTCTTCTTACTGTGGGCCAGATAGAACCTGTTCTTTTCATTTCGCGCATGGGTCATCAGTTATGTAGTGTATACCTGGCGCAGCAGTTGTGGAAGAGCATTTTTCCTCATCCTTTCACAATCCACCACTTCTATCCCAGATATGTCTTCTCTTTGTTCTCTGTTCTTTTGATTTATTTTTTCTAGTCTTTCGTTTTCATCACTGACGTAATGCTATGATCCTTCCCAAACATCCATGACTGCTTTGCCAGCTCTGTTGATCTCATGAGCATGGTACTACAATGTTGATTCCATGTGATATGAGGGCCGTGTACAAAAGACTTTTGAAATGATCAATTTTCTTGGTGATACTATAGTTATGAAGTTTCTTTATCTACTTCCGTTAATCCATCCCGGCAAACCAATATAGCCGATCATTGGGGAAAGGACTGCCTTGAGCAGCTAATTGGTATGTAGGGTTCCTTTCGGTTAATTGGGAGCGTATTTTCAATCATCTTCGCATGCTTGATGTAGCAGTTTTCTTTGACAGGGCAAGCTTAGCTAGGTTCCAGCTACATATTTCTATCGATTCCCTGAGGAAAATTCGGTTCATCAAATCCTTCCCAATTATTGACTACTGATGGGATCTGGGGTGGAGCCAAATACATTGATCTCCTATCGAAAACCGAATGGTAACAAACATTGACCAGATTCAAGGGATAGGAGTCCCAGAAAGATGGTAGTAGCTTTCATACCTTTCTAATAGGGCCTTCTTGCCATGAGGTGGGCTAAATCCTCGACAGATGTATCCGAGGGAGATTTCAGTCTCGGATAGCGATAGATCAGGTGGGATGAGACTGAAGTGGTAGAAGATGTAGAGCATAACGAACATCGGTGAACCTTGAGGAGGTCTGAAGACTGTTAATGATATGAAAGTGATGTGAGATGAAGTCCTTGCTAGGGATCTTGGCTCACTTGAGCGCAGATTTCAAAGGATATGACCTTCATCATGAGATGGACTTTTCAGCCTTCAAGTTCCAGCATAACTCCCGTGGGCTTTTGGAGCACCGTTCGGGTTCGGGACTAGATCGGGTACTACCGACCAAGATGCACCATTCCTTGCCTGAGTGGTAAATCACTGGTCTCCGAATTCAGTGGGACTTACATAGTTAATGAGTGTTGTCTGCGTTGTGTACACATGTGTGTCACTGGTAGAAGTATGGATGTATACTTCTTCTTTCTGCATAAACACACAAACGACTGTTTTTTTAAAAAAGTGGGGGAAACAAACAAAAAAACATTTACAAATTGTCATGCCCAGTGTGTATAAGTATCTATGAAGACAGAGAGTTTGAATTTATTTTGTTTACTTTTTTTGAGGAAGGAATGCATCATGGGAAAAAAAAACTGGACGAGACGGGATTAATTTTTTGTTTTTGTTGAGGAACAAAAGCGGGGCATGTGTCTTCTTGTTTTTGCTGAACCGGAGGAGAACAAAGAAGAAGAAAACGAGTAGATGGAGGTAATGAGAAGATTAGCATGGTTTTAAAGATATGACATGTGTTTGATGAGAAAAGGGTCTCCTCCTAAAAAGAAAACCGAAGATTGATTCTTAGGATGATAGGATGGGATGGTGAACGATTGCGGAGACAGATGATAAAAAGAAGCACGAGATAAGGCAAGTGCGGAGCAGAGTGGCATCAGATGAACAAGACTACCAGTCGATATGGGCCGCAGAGCTGATGATAAGGACAACAAGACTCGTGTAAAGAAGCGAGGGTGCGATGATGGAGAGAAGGATTCCAGTGATCGGATGGACTAGCGGTTGGGAGAAGATCAACGTCCAAAACATGTTGATCGATCGAGTTAAGATGACTAGTGAAGACCATGGAATCGCAAAAAATCCAACTGGAGGTGTAATGAGATACCCAAGAATCAATTAGGTCAGCGTTCTAAGATAGTCCATACTCCGGTCTAACTTACTAGCAAATTGAAATTCAGTCCTGCTGACGTCTAACCAATCATCTAACGACATCGGCGCAGTATTGTTGATGGAGCCGAGGTTGTTTGATCGAGAGGCTACTCTAGACGCAGGGAGTGGAATTTCTCGGGGGGCGAGAGCTTGTTCTGGGTTTACTGGGGGTTGATCAACCTCGAGTTGCGATTTTTCTTTAAAAGAAGAGCTGATTAATTTTGGTTCAGCTTCGGTTGATTCGAGTGACTTGGGTTGAGGAACAGTTTCTTCTGAGGCGGAAGCCAGAGCTTGATCATCGACATGCTCTTCAGCAGTCTCCTCTTCCTGATCTGCTTGGTGAGCCTGGGCTTTGGAGATGATCTCTGGTGGTTGGCTGACATGATCGACCGATAGAGCATCAGATTCACCAGTGATAACGGGCACGTAATCTAAACTAGGAGCAATAGATTCAGGAGCTTTTTTTTTTAGAGTGAAGGTATACGCAGGTGACATAAGACGGTAAATCAGTTAACTTAGGAGAGAGAGATGAAAATGGAATTGGGAGGGATACAGGGGCGTGAGTAGAAGGAGAGACAAACTTCGTGGTTCGTTGATAGAGGCCGAATGATCTTCGTGGGACTGATCGTTAAATTCAGCAAGGCTCGAGTGGGATTGGATGCTCCCGATCGAGAGATCCTCGCGTCGATCGAAGCTGGTATCATCAAATGTGGTGTTGGTAATTGGTGGGGAGAAGAGAGGCGGCTCAGATAGATCTTGGTCGTGTTGGTAGTGTTTGGAGTCTAACTCTGGACCCGGCCTGTGATGATTTGTACGATTAGACGATTGGATTAATCAGGTGTTAAATTATCTTATAACTGACAGTGAAGGTACCGATGAGAGTGAGGGATGATTCTCGTCGGTGTTGGGGTGACGTTGGTCGGTAGTATAATGCTCCACTTGACTGTTTCCCAACCAAAGGTCAAATAAATCGGTCAAGGGCCACGTTAAGTGAGTCTTTGAGGATTTTAAACTCACGCCATCTGTTTATGATTCGATTGGATTGAGGTCGTTGGTTCGTAGGATGGTTTTCTTGGAAAGGTGTGGATGTTGGATGTTGGAGGTTGGAGGTTGGAGGTTGGATGTTGATGTGGGTGGTGGCTTGGATGGTCAACAGCTCAGGTTTTTATAGCGCGCCGTTGGTTACAAAGCTTACGTAATCCGACCCAACCTAATACCTTATTTACCATCCATCTGTTGATTTTCATCTTCCCAATCTAAAATCTTACCTAAATAAGTAAAGATTTTTAAATCAATACTTTCTTAAGGTTATTTGCAAAAAAAGAAAAAAGAAAAAAGAAGAAATCTTGCAAAAGAAACGTTTCAAGTTTTGACATGCTCATGACTAAACACAAGGATCGGAGGTTAACAAAGAAGTACAGATCAGGACTCCACCAATGGATAATAGCCATGCATTCACTCGGGGCTAAATATTGGCGGCGGGAGACAATCCTTCTCATCAAGAGACGTGATTCTGGCTAGCTTTGCTCATAGGGGAAAACTTTTAGCAGTAAAGTTTTCAAAAGTTGGGATAGATTCTCAGCTCATCTCAATTGGAGAGCAAGAATTTTGACATCTAGCGTTGGATTTGATCTCAAATGTCCAATTACTTTTGAGTTATTATGTTCAAGTGCAAATCATTTGTCATCCGAAAATCAGAAAAAACTCATGTGATTTCTGTGGTGATACTCGGTCCAGCTTGGTTAAAAAATATATTACTGCCAAATCCCGCAAACACAACGGTGTGGATTCACGATGGGAGATTGCCTAGCAGATTTTACATCTATGCTCTCAAACTCGTAGATGCAAAGATGGTATCCAGCTTCACTTCAACATATCAAAGATGGAGTTCAGCTTGGATATCAAGCTATGCTCCTCCTCACCACAAGCACCAAGGTCGATCGGAGCTATCTTTTGAAGGCTAGGTAGAAGAATTCTAGTCAAGACCGTTGAGCTAAGCTTGAGGATTGACTTGGGTGTCGGTGGACTTCTCCTCGGGCGATGGACTGGTAGTATCGGTGTGGTTAAGCTGATGGTGCAGTTCAGGAAAAAAGTCGGCAAGCTTGCTTTGGAGAAGTGTTCGGTATTGCTTTATAGAAGGTCGTATGGGTGTTGAAAGGATGAGAAAGGGGGCTTCAATTTTGAGAAAAAACTCGGATAGTTAAGTGAAGGTGGGGCGTACGTTAACATTGGATAGGATTCCATTGGTGTACATGTTTTCATGCGCTGCACGTTCAACAAATGATTTCAGCCACCGATCGGGATTCGAGCCCTGATCGACTTGCCTATCATTGTATTAAGAAATACCATAAGAGGTCAGATTTTATTATTTAGAGTGGAAAACTACAACAGAAAATTAAGGCGTTGTTTTACGTGATGACTTCGAGTGGGATTGGGATCTCGGAGGTGATGTTCGCATTCAGCTCGTAGAGCTCGGCCATAAGTCCAATTGACTCGTTTCTTTTGAATAAATCAAATCAAGTCTTCAACCAAGAGTCTCTAATAAATTATTCAGGTTGCAACACCAACATTTTTTTTCCTACCAAACCTCCAGGTCCCAAGGGCTCGCCTCGACCTGTCCGACCACCCTCTCGTGCGTTTTCTGGAACATTGCTTGAACCTAGATACATGAATTAATTAGTTTCAGTATCCATACCTAACCAACAGAAAAACGAACTAGAGGGGAGTGTACAAACGGACAGATACCGACTTCGAGAAGACTCTGTAGTAGTTGTTCGAGTTTATCCTCTAGTTGAGCTCGATGGACTTCCTCTGCTGTCGAATATTCTGATTGGAATCCTGGTGTCGATTGTGGATTGAGTCCAGGGGAGTTGGTCGAAGGCGGCGACATGGTTTATTCCATGTCTGGTCAACTTGACCTCATGACTTGATGATGATAGTTTAAACCTGTGGATCCCCCGGTCTGTCCCCCGGTGAACCCTAACAAAGATTACTCGCCAAATCTCCCAAAGCCTCCTCCTGCAGTTTGCTTACAAACTCATGCCACCATCAACCTCACTCAACGCCGAATGGGCGGGCTGGCTACAGGAAGCGGCTGACCACGCCGCCAACAACGGATCTCGCTCATGCGACACCTACCGGAAAGCTGCAAGAGCCATCCGCCTTCACAACCAGCCCTTTCACCATCCCAAACAAGCACTCGTACTCAATGGCGTCGGCGAAGGCATCGTCAGACTCATCACCTCTCGGCTACAGGAGAAGTGTGATGCGACCGGTGATCCATTCCCAACCGAACGTGCGTTCTTCCTTCGTCTGGATTCTCTCAAAGATCATCCAGTCAACCTCGATCATCTGACGAACTGATTTATTCTCGGAAATCTACAGCCGAATCACTCGGGGGCAAGAGGAAACAAGATACCAGCAATCCAAGCAGGTCAAGAAAACGTGCACGAGAGACGCTTACTGCCGAGGAGAGAGCACTTGATTCATGCAGCTCAGAGGAAGATACCCATGAACAAGCACGACCATCCAATCGAACTGGTTCCTCAGCCGGCCAAAAGAAGAAACCTAAGCCACGGCAACCCCGTTGGCGAAGCATGTGTGATGCACTCACCCCAGAAGAACGCGCGCTCGACGAGTCCTCATCCGATCCTGAGCCACCTCCCCCTCCTAAAACTAACCAACAGGTCAGTCCGGCTCGCCCAAAACCTCGCAAGAGTCAGAAGAAATATATTCCCAAGAGACGCACTGGCTGCTGGGGCATCCTCGTCGCATTGTCCATCCTCACCACCGAAGCTTCCGAGCACACCATCGCATTCACCAAACAAGAGATCATCGAACACGCACAGAAGTATTGCGAGGCTAGTTATACCGAACGTGGTAGCAGAGGAGGAGGCGCCGGAAATAGCGGTCACTACACTGCCTGGAACATGTAAGGAGCTCTCAATCCATCCCTTTCTCACTCCTCCGCTCACCTAGAGCTCTCCCCCCAGTAAGAAACTTCTCGCCGAGGGGCTCTCCGTCTCCACACCTGGTCGACAGGCAAAATTCACTCTAACCCAACCAGGCTTCGAAGTGGCCTCGATCCTTGCCGAGAAAGAAGAACTATCTCTCATCCCATTTGATAAATCAAAGTTACCTCATGGGAACACTTTAACATCAACCGAGACCAATGACGACGGACATGAGTCCGATCGAGATTCCTTGCCCATAGCTAGTTCTTCCAAAGCCACGGTAAGCTCTAGGAAGGCAGCGCCCCAACCAACTTTGCGTGATAAAGTAAACGAAAAACGAACAAATACCTCTGCACAGCAATCGCACAATTCTCAAAGAAAGAATAGCTTGCCAGCAATTCCCCACGACTCAGAACTCACGCGTCTGAATATAGGTTCCATCCAACCATCGTGTCGCTTACCTCACAATCGTGGTCCATTTGAATTCTGGTATCTTGATCGAGGTAACCTTTTCCCAAGCGAAACATCTGAGCTGGGCCTGACTGACTTGATTCCAATTATACAAATCCCACAGCAGGATCACGAGTCAGAAACATGGATGATGCGGATACCCGAATGCATCCTGGAACCTTTGAGACGTTATACCAAGTCGAATTTGCGGCAAGCCAGAATTCACATCCAGTCAAGAGGAGCTCGATCGCCGACGAGGCTACCATATGTCCATTAACAATCGCTGACTCGGACGGCCACATGATGGGTTGGATGTACGAGAGCAAGGCGATTCCCAACTGTCCTGGGTTTGGAGTATCACTCCATTCGCCAACCTTGTCTACCAGCACGACACTCCAGCCTCATACCCTCTCCTCAAGCCTCCAGAACACTGCTCCCTCGGCCAGCCTCTCGAGCCAATATCACCGACCCTCTCCTCCGAGCGCTGGTCCACCCGTCAACATTATCCACGACGAGTCTTACCATGGACTATCCACACAAACCACTATCGGGACAGGATATCAGAGTACAATCTCTCCTCCAGACCGCCTGTTCAAGCCAAGTTCATCAGGCTCCACCACCCCTGCAGGCTCGGTGATCTCAATCCACTCGGATTCCGATCCCATATCGTCCAAAGATCCGGCATCCGTAGGGCTCAAGCCACTCAGTCGGCCCGGATCCTGTGATCTCGTCTTGAGCGGCGCCGCATTCTCCGAGACCGTCGTCGGATGGAGTGCGTCTGAAAGTCCAGAAGTTTTTCCCGTTCCGGACACGATGGCTAGTTGCGCGGGCTCTCGCACTCTCGGCGCCGATCTCAGTCGCTCGTCAAGCAAGCTCTCCTCCCAACAGAGCCTCTCACGTTCATCCACCAGTGACTGCTTGCCAAGCCGCCGCACACAGGCTTATCCTAAGCGTCCCCCTAGTGTCGCCTCAGAAACCCGGCCTTCCGTCGATGGCTTGCCGAGTAGACGCACCCTCGTCAACCTCAAGCGGACCCCCAGTGCGCTTTCTGAGAGCCTCTTCAGCCGACCCTCGGAGGCTGACTTTCAGGTCGAGATCTGGGAGTCGGGTGCCTATGACATCTGTCTTGTCCTTGACCATCGCGAGGTCTGTGCTATCAACGACCGTGATGCGTTTTACAATCTTTGTGTTGCCAAAGCAAGCGCTCTCTCCACGCCTACCCAAACCCCTATCTGCGTCATGCAGCGCTCACTCGTCCTAGGTGACGCTATATGGATCGCCGTTCATCGTGAAAGTCGACGCGAAGTTGTCCTTGACTCAATCGTCGAACGGAAACGTCTTGACGATCTATGTGCGAGTATCAAAGACAACCGGTTTGAGGAACAGAAGGTCAGATTCCCCCCTCCATGAAGCTATTTTTTCAAACCCGCAGGCTGATTACCTGAACCGCTCGATGATGAAATGTAGGCTCGATTGAAAAGGTCGGGTCTCCGAGACCCAATCTATCTCGTCGAAGCTTACAATACTCAGTCTAACCACGACAGCCATGGTCAGATGATTTACACTTCCAAGTTCGAGACTATGCTCTTGAACGATTTTCAGCTCGAGGCTACTCCTGATTGGAAGGCCTCCGTCGAGTTCTTGATTCGACGGACCGAGGTCTTGCGTGATCTTCATAAGGTCAACTTGTTTTTTTTGGGGGGGGGGGGCTTATTACTCTTGATTATCTTAAACAAACAAGCAAGCTGATGATTTAGCGTTACAGACCATCGATCTGTCGATCATCCCAGACTCAGAAATCGATCGGACGACGCATCTCTCCAAGCTGGACCGACTGCGGGCACATCCGACGACGGGCACGAGGGAAGGGCAAGACAAGTATTGGGTGACGACATACGAGGCTTTCGAGCAGCTGAATCACAAG
The DNA here is from genome assembly GCA_007896445.1 of Puccinia hordei. Taxonomy (NCBI): domain Eukaryota; kingdom Fungi; phylum Basidiomycota; class Pucciniomycetes; order Pucciniales; family Pucciniaceae; genus Puccinia; species Puccinia hordei. The sequence continues at coordinate 148,959 of RDRW01000340.1, forward strand.
TCAGCGACTTTGACTGTCCGGGAACTGTGGGCCCGGATGACACACTGTTTGCCGGGGATGAGCGCATCGAAAGTGGCCAACTTGGTCGAACATTGGCCCTGCCCTGTCTCTTTCTGGGAAGACGTTAAAAGCCATGCCCCTACTTCCGACGAAGATGTCCCAACTGATAAAAATCCCTGGTCGTGGATCGAACGTCGCGCCAATTCGCCACTTCCTTCTCTTAACCCTGACGATTCTATCGAAACTAACTCCAGTGCTCTGAGTGCTACTACTTCTACTATTACTGATACTAGCGCTCGTATTGGCCCTGCATTATCTAAAAGGCTCTGGGAGCTTTATAGCTTATCTGACTACGCTTCTGCTGATTCATCTACATAACATCCTCTGTCGTCCTTATATCTTACGTTGCCATCCTTTACCCTTCCGGGTTTAATTATATTATCTTGTCGTTTCCCCCTGATTGGCGGAGTCATTGTTCTGGGCGAGCTAATTTTTGTTGTGTGTATATGCGCCTTTCGGCATTCCTCAGATCAATGTACTCATCCATCTATATCTTATTCTTGTGTTGTAGATAAAACCGAGTGTCCCATCTGTTCGCTTTTGCGTGGGTTTTGTTCAAACACTTCATGATTTAGATAAGCTTTGTCAATGGTTGCCCCAAACAGTCTAATATTGGCATGCTAGATCTATTTTTAGAAGATATATTCATCGTTATTGCTCACAAATTTTGGTTAGCTTAATTGAAGACAGTATCATTGATGGGCCCTGACTTTTGATTTGGGGGGAGTTCCAATTTTAATCTGAAAGAAAACTTAATTAATTCAAGGCGGACCAAAACTAGTGGTATGTCTCGGCGTCGCTTGATTCATGCAGTGTTTCACATTGGTAAAGGCCCTAAAGCTACGACAGCAAACAGACATCGCCAGGTTTACTCTAGCAGTAAAGCCGGACGGTTGCGGGGGAAATGCATTGGCTTTCTTCCCATGAAGATCTCAAGGAAGCTAGTCCTGCCTACCCCAAGTCAATGATTCTGGCGCACTCGATGCACCCAAAGGGAACGGTGATCTTCACCGCAAGGTTGCCCAGTTGATCTCCAGTCGGCCGTGGCTCATCTTCCCAATCCAGCCTGGTCGAAATTTCGCATGCTTCATTGTGATATAAATAGATGGCCTGTGGGGATGGTCCTAAGTCTCCTAACCACCCATACCCTCTTCTGTCAAGCCATATGTGAGTGCTTGCGAAAATAACAAAACTTAAACTCCCCCACCCTTACAATTGCTCCCTTTTCGAAGATTTACAGCTTCACTCCGCTACTTTTACGATTTCCAAACGATTCACTTTAAGCCGAACGGTTAGTCTCTTTACCTACGGCGATTGTTTTTTCGTCTCTGATGTAATAAAAGCCTACTAACATTGTTTCCTCGACGGGATCGCCTGAATGTTTAGTATTTCAATTTGTAATTTTTTAACCGACACCATGCTTTCATCCAATGCTCTCCTGTGTTTGACTCCGATGCTCTTTGACGGATTGATGGCCTTGAAGGTCACCAGTCCTAACGAAGGAGCGGCATGGAAGTAAGTCACTCTGATTCTTTTGCCAAGAGAAACACCTAACCAAGCAATTTGCTTACACATGAATGAATTTAGCCTGCAGAACGCGAACACGATAACCTGGACCTCAGTGGTGACTGACCCCACGTCATTTGACATATTCCTGGTTAATAAGAATGCCAAGTGGGTAGCATCTGAGCCCTCTGATTGGTTTCTTTCAGGCTGACACACTCGTACACAGCTGCTCTCCCACTGGCATGAGCCAAATGATTAAACAAGATGTTGCCTCCTCTGAGGGCAAGTACGAGATGAGTGGCGTCGCGGCTGTCAAGCCATGCGGCGGCTACCAGATCAACCTGGTGGCGACCAGTGCACCGGGTGGTGACACTCATGTGAGCTATTATTCACCGACACATGTGTGATCGAGCTGACCTTGTGGGATCTATCTCAGAATACCGGGATCTTGGCCCAATCGGCCCCATTCAATGTAACCCAGGCACCCGGTGCACCTGCCCCCGAAACCAACTCGGCAAGCCACCCTTTAGCCGACCCGTCTGTCGCTCCTCAGAACCCTTCCTCGCCAACCCCAGCTCCATCCGCAGGCTCGGTTCCTCCACCGCAGTCCAATCCGAGTCCCCCTGGCAGTGAAGTCCCTGCTACTGCATCAACCACATTTTCTAAGCAGATGTTAATTACCTCGCTGCTGCTCCCTGCGTCTGTTTTGTGCATGTAATGACGCTACCTTGTCTACCTACCTGTACCGCCCCTGACATTCATCAATTTCTACCGTTTGATGTGTCTATTGGTTTTGGGTTGTTTTTCCATTCGCTGTACATAGTTAACCCACAGAAATATCACATATATCAAATGTTAAAACCGCTGTTAACAAAATGATAACCTGATTACATATTGATTTAGTACCCACTCATACTATGTCGCCCAGCAGCTATTTTCATCAATGCGACATCAGTTGCGTTTTTGTTTCCTGATTGTTCAATTTTTTTTCCCTTTGTGTCTGCCTCCATGAACCCATATGCAGGGTAATGGTAGCCAAGCACTGCCAAACAAGCTGACTGGGCGTCAGGACAAGGTTTCGCTGCGTTGCTTCCCGGCTTCTTCAATCGGTGAAGAAGAGAAATCGAAACCCTCGTGCGAGAATGACAGCATATAGAAAACAGCACCCCCTAATGAACACCACCAACATGTTGCCCGCAGGACGTACACGGCACGACTTGCAAGTCATCCTATGTGTAGTAGGCCCGAGCGAAAGGTAAGTGGTATCAACGCATACATGTGTCATCACACGTATCCACCATGGAAATCAAATATTGTTAAGAGAGAAGACAAGATTATGTATTTAGATCATGTATTTACCTAAAACAAACCTAACCTAGTTATACTGCATAGACTCAAACCTAACTACCATGTATATAGACTATGTTTATCCAAACGCCCGGGTTCCCTCTCTCTCCTCATCGAGACAGGGAACCGGACCTCGGGCGTGTGGAGAGCTAACAAGCATCGGGCTGTTATCATATAGATCCTTGAGTTCTTATTAGGTTAAAAGCCGGCTCATCCACCTATACACGTACCGTTATCCCGTGTTTTCCTGAAGAGAGCAACTCCAGAGATTAAGAGATTAAGAGATACAACCTGAGAATTACAAGATGGCTCAGCCAGTGTCTCCCGCGGAAGCGTTTGCGACATTGCAAGCTCAAGTTAATCGATTAACCAACGAATTGGAGTCGGTCAAGGCAGTCAACCATGACCAAGCCTTTTGACCGAGTGCTCAATCTCGACAAAACATCATATATTCAAAATTTCTGAATAAACCCCTCGCGATGCACCGCGAACTGAACCCCAATCATCCATTGCTTGATACCGACGGTGTGAAGTTCCTCCCCTGGAAGAAAGCTTTAGATAGGACTCTAAAGCATGCCTTCTGTAGGGTTGAGTCGTTCCTAGACGACCTTGACCTATTTGACGGACTGGTGGTAGAAGAAGCAACAATCATCGACAGTCTAATTCACAACACTTTAGCTCCCAACCTACTTGACATCGTTCAGGCGAACTCACATGAAACGACCAAGAAACTCTTTGAATTCATCGTTCTTCAATGTCAACATTCCGATTGACGTCACAAAATCGGATTACTTGACAAAGTTTTTGAGCTGATGACAACAACGGCCCCGGGTGACGAAACGACCTTAGCAAAATGGTCGCAGCTTGGGTCAGATCTTGGGCAATTGAACATGACTTTAGACGAAGCGCTTGGGATATTTCTTCAAAGCACTTACAAACCCCCAATCGGCATCAACAAAGATACTTTTGAGTTTAGCGTCTCACAAACCCTTGACGCGAAAACGTCCCCAGCGTTGAAGGAGGTGACCACCGTCATCTAATTCGCGATGACCAATCTATGTACAAAGACGTCAGCGGTGGACCCAAATGCGATGGATCTTGATCGAATCAATGCCTTCCAAGGAAGGACAAACAAGTACATCCCTCCAGCAAAACGCCCAACGACACCCGATAAGCCGCGTGTGAATCATCCCAGATTCTCCGTAGATTGAGCTTTGCACTTTCGTGGAAAAGGTCAATCGGATGAACTCACCTCGAAATATGAATTCCCTGGCGTCACAGATGGAGTCCTGCTTGACTCAGGAGCATCAGCCCATGTGAGTGGCGATTCCTCGCTCTTCACAGCTGGGTCAACGCTGACAAAACCTCGTACTTTCTACCTGGCGGTATCTGAATGTAACGTCACGGTTGACAGGGTCGGTTCAGTCAGGATTCCGACTCCGACGGGAGTGATCACAATTCCTAACGTATATCACGTCCCTGGTGTAGATGGTGTTATACTATCAACCGGTCGACTATTGGCGGACGGGTGGCGGCTAGTGTATGATGGGGTGGAAGCGACGTTGTTTGATCCAAAGGATAATTGTTACTCTACAGTTTTCCAAAACTTCTGTTGGAGCCTGAAAGTTAGCAATGAAAGTCACTTACTTGGAAAAGTAACACAAACCCCATCCTTTGACCCTTATGTCTGGCACACTCAACTTGGCCATGCGTCGGAGGAAATCGTGAAGCGTTTTCTGAAGGTTAATTTCCCTGAAATTCAGTTTAAATGGCGATCCTTTTTCTGCGATCGTTGTGCGAAGTCAAAAAGTCTGGACAAGAAAGGCATGGTACACGGCACCCAAATCCCGCGTGACAAGCCATTGGATTTGATGGTGTCAGATGTTGCTGGACCGTTTGACCTAGACATCAGCGGTAGACGTTATATTGTCACTTTGAGAGACCACGCTAGTACCTACACATACTGTACTACGATGATTGCGAAGTCGGATGTGTCAGCTAAAATTATGGGGTGGATGCATCACATGAAAAATAAGTTTGGACGATATCCGGCTTACCTTCTTTGTGACAACGCTCCCGAATATGTGTCAACGCTTAAACCACTGTTAGACAAGATTGGAGTGGTACTGGCTCCAGTGACACCCTATAGCCCCAGACAGAACGGCGAGGCCAAGAGGTTAAACAGAACTCTAGGAGATATGGCACGGACCATGATTCATGACAGCGACTTACCGAGGAAATTCTGGAGTTACGCCTACTCAACGGCGACCTACATGCACAACCAAATACCTAACTCCAGAACCGGCGATAAATGCCCGACCCAACTTTTCTACGGTATAGACCCGGACCCGAACTCGGTGTACCCGTTTGGGGCAAAGGCTATAGTCCATATACCTAAAGAGAAGAAAAAAAAGCTAGATGAACGTGCTCAAGACGGCCTACTACTTGGTTATCCGGATGCCGGAGTTGGATGGTTGTTCTGGCTTCCTCGCGAACGACGAATTGTCCATTCGGCTTCGGCAAAGTTCCCACAGTTTCAAGCACTGCCTGTAATCAAAGAAACAAAGAAAACTGATTTGGATTTCATTCTAAATCAGATCATTCTTCAGCTTGGCGAAGAAAAGACGGCGGAAGTGGCGGCCGAGGAACAGCGGATCTTGTCGCAACTCGATATTTGTCCGGAACCCGACCTACCCAAGAATATCAAGGCAGCTTTGTCAAGTGATAATGCAGATGATTGGAAGGCAGGGGCGGAATACAAGATGGGGAAGTTCGAAGAGCTTGGTGTCTGGGTAGCTGTAAAACCCTACGACGGTATCAAAGTACTCGGAGCGCGCTGGGTATTTTCTATCAAACGGAAGTTGGACAGTTCAATTGACAAATTTCGAGCTCGGTATGTGGCAAAGGGATTCAATCAACAGCTAGGGGTCGACTGCAACGAAACCTACGCTCCGACGGCATCCTTGAACACATTGAGACTGCTGATATCAATGGCTAACCGTTATGACTTTCCTACAGCCTTGTTTGATGTGAGCTCCGCTTACCTCTACAGCCCTATTGAGGAAGAAGTTTACGTCCAACCGGCTGTTGAGATCTGCCCAGAACTGAAAGGGAAAGTAATGCTACTCAAGAAGGCCATGTACGGGACAAAACAGGCGGCCAGATGCTGGTGGAAATTTTTCCAAAAGACGGTCGTAGAACTTGGTTTTCAGCCTAGCAAGATTGAACCATCACTGTATCTGTTTAGGAAAGACTCCGGTTTTGTGATTATCTGGCTCCACGTCGACGATGGCTTTGCGATGGCTTCGGACCAGAAACTTCTTGAAGAACTTCGGATAGGGATGACGAGAGGTTTAGAAATAAAATGGTCTGAAAAGGTTGAACGGCTGGTTGGGATTGACATCAAATGGGACAAAGGATTGGTAGATCTCAGTCAACATACGCTAGCAAAGCAGATCACAGAGAAATACATCAGACCGGCTTACCCTAAAGACTGCCCAATGCCGGAAGGAGACCTAGAAATGTCGGCGGGGGAAGCTGTGGATTCGACTGAATATCGATCTGTGATTGGTTCGCTGATGTACTTGGCTGGGGGAACAAGGCCGGATATAGCGCACCCGGTAAACCTGTTGGCTAGGTTCTGCTCGAGCCCGTCTTTGAAGCATTGGGAGGCGCGTGATGGTTTGGTCGGATACTTGAAGAGGAGTTTGAAAAAGCGATTGGTGTTTAGATCGAAGGAAGAGGGGTTGAGGCTTTGGACCGATGCGAATTGGGGAGGGGAGCATGAGAGGTCGACAACGGGGTATGTGTTGATGCATTGTGGGGATGCAGTGGCTTGGGGATCTCGGCGGCAAACTGTGGTGGCTCTTTCAACATGCGCGGCTGAATATGTTGCATTATCAGAAGGGGCACAAATACTATCTCACATCATCAATATCCTGGAAGATCTGGAATATCATCCAATGACGTCAATACATGTGGATAATCAGGCAGCAATCTTGATTGCTTCTGATAATGTGTCGAAGAAAAAAATGAAGTATTTGAAGAGAGCGTTTTACTTTGTCAATGACTTGATACGTGAAGAAGGAATACAACTTTTGTGGACAAGCACGGCGGATCAATTGGCGGACATTTTCACAAAACGACTAGGACCGAAAAAAATGATTGAAGCATCAAAGAAAATCAACATACTCGACTAAATGACATAATCTTTGGAGGGGGTGTTAAGAGAGAAGACAAGATTATGTATTTAGATCATGTATTTACCTAAAACAAACCTAACCTAGTTATACCGCATAGACTCAAACCTAACTACCATGTATATAGACTATGTTTATCCAAACGCCCGGGTTCCCTCTCTCTCCTCATCGAGACAGGGAACCGGACCTCGGGCGTGTGGAGAGCTAACAAGCATCGGGCTGTTATCATACAGGTTAGTTAACTCTATGCAATATTATTATCGAGACAGGGAACCGGACCTCGGGCGTGTGGAGAGCTAACAAGCATCGGGCTGTTATCATACAGATCCTTGAGTTCTTATTAAATATGCCCACACACGTGCTGTTGTCACGTTTTCCAGTTTGTGAGATGGAAAGTATGCGTCGTGAAATGAAAGCAACCTTCACACATTGTAAATTTGTCGAAGATAAGGGAAAGCGTTTGTATTTCTAAACAATCATTTTACATCGTTACACGTTTAGTTCCAGACTGTAGCAAGCTACTGGAAATTCAAAGATTAAAATTTCAGTTTATTCCTGTGCCCAAATTATCTTTGTACGGTTGCCCAAATTATCTTTGTAGGGTTGGATATATGTAGAATGGTCATTTGCCTTTTAGAGAAGCTAAAAATTACCCAATCCCGAATACGAGTCAAACAAAAGTCAGTTTTACTATTCACTGATGGTTCATTGAGACATAATCGATGAGAACGCGCGTCACCAACCCAGTGCCACAGTCTTTTCAACCGGCTCTTTGGTATTTTTTCATCTTGATCATAGTATGCGTCCATGTGATCGAGCTCCTGGGTATCGGCTATCAGATTCATACCTGGGAGGCTTACAAACTTGCACCGCTTTGTGAGTTTCCAATACGCGAACAACAAAACGTAGATCACAATGGTGATGTAGTTCGTGATGAAGTTGGAGGTTGACCTATGCCAGTATCAGGAAAAGTGTCGTGGATTCATCCATTCGTCAGGGAAAACAGTTCGACGCTTTTTTATAACAGTGCCTAAAAGCTGGGCAGGAAACTCACCAATTATCCTTAAGGAACACTTCAAATCCGCTGAATAAGATTACCAAGGTTATCATGCATAAGCCAAAGTATGTAAGGTATGGCTGGAAAGGCGATTTGTAGGGTATCTTGTTCCGGTCAATACCCTGATACTGCATCGCTTGATAAAATCGGAGGTAGGACTAAAAGAAAGACGTCGTAATCGGCAGTAGATAGACCTTTATCAGCAAGACCTGATACGCCTGGTAGGCAGAATTTCAATTCTCTTACCACCAAGACAGACAGCCAAGTCACCAGTCCTGTCACCGCAGACATTCTGGTGAGCCAGTGAAAGACAGCTGCACCACTGTTATTAAGTCTCAAAAAGGCCAGGAGGCCACCCGCCGCCGGTGGGATGAGTGCAAAGATAGGTAGACCAGATTTGGTGCATTTTCTGAACAAAGACGGTGCCATGCCCCGACATGACAGCCCATGAAGGATTCGACTACCGCAATCTGAGATATAATAGATAGCTCAGATGTCAGATCAAGCCCAAGAAGTATCCTTAGTACGATCGGCTCACATAAACCCGTGTTACCAGTCGAATAGGCCGCAAGCAAGATTGCCGCATTGACGATGTCAGGTAATATAGTGATTCCACCATTGTTAATTGCAATCACAAAGGGGGAAGCCTGGCTAGTTCCATGCCCTTTGACGGACGCTAATCGGGAAGAATTTGACGGAACCAGTAGACCGGCGACAGTAACTCCGCCGATATAAAATAGTAAAATCCTGGAGAACCAATAATTTGAAAGGCAGCCAAACTTGTTAGAAGACTCTCCTATTTCTCTCTCTCTTGACAGGCGGCAATGCAACAGGTAAAGTAATGTGTACCTAAAGAAAACTCTCTTGATGGCCTTAGGTATGGTCTTGCGAGGATTCTCAGCTTCACCAGCTATGATAGCTACTGACTCAACACCCTGGTAGCTGTAACTGTAAAACAAAGATACAAGACTTCAGCTCAACTTTCTATCTGAATGGCCTGGAAGAGTCAGCTAAATAGCACACGCTGCTTGAATGAACACCGTCCAAACTCCTAGAAATCTACCAATCGGCCCGAGCACCCCGTGAAACTGGACAAATGGACCAGGGTCTCGCCAATATCTTCGTCGAGTCACACAGGCGTGAATACATCAATCCAAAAAAAGGTCAAGAGATCAATTGGTCAAACCTTACCGAAACCCAACGCGATCATGTGTTGGACCACCACCTAGAGAGCAGAACAACAGCAAAAAATCCCAGCTAAATGAGACCTTTGGTCCATGTGTGGAATATAAAAAAACATCACACCTAAGTCTAGAATGACTCCAACTATGATCAGAATCATAATGACCATCAACTTGATGGCAGCTTGATTGAAAAATACCATCATTCAGATTTTTGTGAGGAGAAACTTTATTTTCTGATGACGTTTCAATGAAACTCACAAAATACAAATTCAGCCTACATATTCAGGAAAAGTAGGGGCCAGAGGAAATTGATTAGTGGGCTTGAAATATTTCTTTGAGGTTCAGCAATAGGGCTTACTTCACCATACCATCTCACGCCAGTAAGGTTAATTGCACATATGGTCACCAGAAACTGCAGATAACCACGGGGAAAACAGATTAGTTGAAAAACTGGAGAGAGGGGACATTATTTTGAACACCCACAATTGTAATGTAGACCCAAGAAGGCGTCGTAGCATCCCAGTACTCTACCACAATTGCTGCCGCTAGATACGAGCCAGAAGTTTAGCCCCATGTTAGACGAGATATTTTACGTGAGCAATTCCCAATAATATTATATCCCTTCAACATACCAGTTATTTCGGCTGCGAGGGAAATGGGACTGGCCAAACTGGAAAACGTCAAGATGAAAATCAAATAGTAGAGAATCAGGATCCACAAGTTTTCGACATTCAACAAAACAAACAACAATCTTGGATGGACAACAAAATGAGTCGCATCATAGTACATACCACATGTTCACGCCAACTTTGTCCAATTTGAGGTCACAAATCAAAGTAGCACTGTTAATATAAGTCGTTTGGTGATCTTCAAAAAAGAAATCACACAATAATTAAGTTCACATACCTGCAAACCCCATGGCAGGGTCAAAGAATCGTTCTGCATAATGGGGAATCGCGCCGGTCACTTTTGCAGATGCACGGGAACAATCATCGGCGTCAAATGGGATATAACAACACGAGATTCTCCCGTATGTATTTATGTATGATATCTTATTTATATATTTTTTTACCTGGAAACATTGTCACCATCTCACCCTAATAAATAGAACAATATCCTTCAATCTGAGTAAAAAAAACCTGGCACTGGGAAATATCTTACCAGTGCGACCTGCATACTGAACACGACTGCCCCTGAATGTGATTGACAAAGTTGTATGATGAGTGAAATAAAATAATGAAGGCTCTTGATCATATTAAAAAGAGATCAAAGCCATCTACCCATTAGGATATAGCCGAGCAGAGTACCAACGGGGCCTGCTTGCCGAATCGCTTGACCACTTCCTAGGAATAAACCCGTGCCAATCGTGCCTAGAAATATCAAGGTTATGCATGGTTTTGAAATCCATAAGTCACTCAGACTTCACCGCATATGTGCTCTTGTTTGTTTGCTCACCTGCCATCGCGATCATCGAAATGTGGCGTTGCTTGAGTTTCCGGTGAACTCGCGTCGAAGAATTTGCGGAGGAATTTGTGGCCTTATCATCGTTCACTTTTTCGCCGCCAGGAAAAATATCTACATTTACAGTTGAGTCGTCTTGAGGCTGCCTCGTATTAAGGTGGCTCGGGGTATCATCATGAGTTGGTGTCATTGTGATCTGAGTATAGGTATTTAATTACCTATACACGGCAGAAGGAAGCGACGCGGGATCCGGGGCACACTGTACTTATACAACCGATACGATGCCTGTGAAACTGTGCTTGTTAGATGTTTGCTTAGCTTTGTTCACGGTCACAGGGAACGACTGCCAACATGTATGTATTTGTGTAGGAAAGGCCGGCTGTACTACTATGTTCTTGAAAAAATGGATCCGGACGGAGGCTGGCGGTTTTAAAAATATGCAAGTACAACGGCCTTGATCAGTACTTAACATCCGAAGCAGAGTCGCCGATAACGCACATCAAGTAGGGACTTGAAGTTTAAAATTATGTAATTTAAATTAACCGTAATGAGCGGAAATTTCAAGTCCCATCAGTAAGTGTATGTGAACAATCCTATGGCAACTATCGATCTTGTAGCTCATGGCATATCATAACTTCAACTCGGTAAGTGAATGATGCTTACATTCAATACGCCGAGCCGTGTCGAAGAAGTTAACTTTGGCTGGCGTACAGCCTTGTTCACTGAATCGATTATCAGATGGAGTTGAGTGCTGTTAAACGCATCGAAATATGGCAAGGACAACCGCTCGTATTGTGTTATCGAAAGTTCAAAATGCGCTGGTATCTTTTTGAAGTGACGCAACCAGAACATAATGGTTAGTTGTCAACTCAGAAGACTCGACAAAAACAGATACTAATTAATCAATAAAATACTAAAATTAAAAAAAAAAATGTGATTAAATCCAGTTTTACATTATATAGATTCAAGATTAAAAAGTTTATCCACATAGTTACAAGCTACGAATTGAAATCAGCGCTAAAATCATTCATTAGTGTTGCACATTCTATTTTTTTTATGGATATTATCCAAAATTACAAATTCTCCGATCTTTTCTTGTAAATAAATTTCATCTGTACGGTTATTTCCCATTTTTTATTCATGTGACTTATAACGATATTTTCCTTTACCATTCTCAAAACACTTAAATACTTAGATCCAGAAAGGTTTTTATCAAAACATCAGAATCGTTTACTAGGACTAGAACCCCGAAAGAGTTACACGTTTGCATGACCTGGAGAAGGAAATCTCCGAAGCTTTCTTTAGATCGTTATCACATGAGCCTCCATAAATTCCTCGCCTGTTCTTTACCCAACAGTTGTACGGATGTGGCAGAGCACAGTGATTCGGCCGGGTGCTACATCGGACGGCGTGAATCCTGTCGAAGCAACCGGGCGAGCTGGCTCGTTTAACCTGTAAGAAAATAAGGAAAACAATGTTACAAACTCAACATCCAGATACATAAAACATAAATACATAAATAGTTAGAAATGTGTTATAAGAAACCCTAAATTACATATTATCCATAATGACTTAACATCTACTGCGGCAAAGGATTGTATATAGTTTAGTGGCTGTTACTCGCCGGTATCGGTCTCTCTTCTCTCCTCACCGAGATTGGAGACCGATACGGACTGTGACCTTTGCGTACCGCGACGTGTCCCTCACTTTATTATGCAACCGACTAGATGTTGTTTTTTAAAGTGAAATTTGGCCTATGGCATTGCTCACTATGAATCTAGGTAACATCTACTGAGAGTAACTACAAACAATGAAAAAATTGGGAACAAAACTACTCTTTTTTTTTTTTTTTTTTTTTTTTTTTTTTTTTTTTTTTTTTTAAGAATTTGCTAATGTTATGGAACTACAAGAGATGTTTGACAGGAAATGATACGCGGTTAGAGCCAGATGTTTTTACCTTCTCAGGTTGGTTTATGTAAAAGCTAATAAAGGGTTTGCACTTAGATATAACACCGGACTCAAGATAAAAAAGGGAACAGCTTCCGTGGGTGATGGTTAAACCATCCAGAGAGCAAGTTATGAAATGACAGAGAAGAGCAAACAATGTAAAAGCGGGTACTTAGAAAAACAATGACTAGTTGAGTAAAGAGGGGGGAAACGCCCAATGTTTGTCAGGAAGGCAGCCAGGGGTGTTTCCGCTTTTCAATTTTGTATGGTTTTGTTGAGTCTATTAGGGTCGAAGCAAACTTTTGATTGACGGAGCTGTCTTCAAAGTTCCAAAAGATGAGTTTTGAAAGCGGGGCAGTAGTTCATCAAGTGAGCCACTGTCTCCCTAGCTCCACACCAAGAGTAGAGGGGATCGGAGCGTCTGTGGATGCGGAAGAGGAAGGTATTCAATGTGCAATGGCCTGAAGCCTGTTGTGACCCAGAGGGGCTCCGCACCCAAGAACTCGCCGCAGTCCCTATATATATACTCTCCTGTGGTAGACTACAGGGAGTATTGAGTTAGTGGAAAAGAACAAACATTACCATCCTTTCAGCGCCATTCCCACAACAGGTTATGAGCCCTTAAGGAATCTTGTATCATCTCTACTAAGCCCTTTTGACCTCACCTAATCCGTGTGTGTTCCTCCGCCATCACAATGATCCTATTGTTTTCCATTACATCTCTCATCCTGAATTCGAACTATATCTTTCAACCTTCTTATCTCCAATTTTGTTTTTCTGTCATCAAGTTTTTTAACGTTTCTTATCCAAGACTAAACCTTGTAGAAGAGCTACGTCAGCCTAGCCAGCTGACTAAAGTTGAAAGTATTGGCATACTTACAACGCTGTACTATAAGAGTCAGGTTGAGGACTAATTTTTTTTATATCCTTTTTGGTTTTGCCCGTTACCTAGTTTTCCCTCCATTGACAAACTCAGTTATCTCCCTATTATCTCCTACAAACACGTCTACCTCCCTCCTCCCGCATCTCTTTCCATCTACTACACAACCTTTTCTCATCATATCCTACTACCATCTCCGACAAATACTCCTATCTCCCCTCTCTCCCCATCTTTCTACATCGACTACACCGTTACTTTCTTCTCTCTTCCCTTTCCCAATTTTTTTTTTCTCCCTCATCTCAACTCCTCCAATGGCGAACCAACCCCGTTCCTCTATAATCCAACCGATCAACAGTCACACCGATTCTGTTGCTGGCTCGCGTGCACCCTCACTGGCGGGTTCCAGAGCTCCGTCGGCGGCACGTAGTGTTGATGGCTCCAGTGCAGACTTGAACGGCACCAAACGACTCGATGGCGCACAACACATGGAAGATATCTTCACTGCCGTTCTGGATGGTACTACTGGCCCGTCCCTAGCTGATGAAAATTTCCGTGCCACTCATCGGAATATTAACATTGGCCGAGGTCACCCCACTTCTCGATCCCATCTTCCCTCTTCCAGCAGACCAGGATTACCCCCACCAACAAATATCAGCAGAAAACAAGCTTATTTTGAAACTGCTCAATTTGCTCTCAAACAGGCGAAGTGGATTTCCTCCACTGTTGCATCCATAACTCACTCCATCAAAGCCAACCAAGTCTTGAAAGCAGACGGTTTGAATTTCGCTCAATGGTGTCGGCTACTCAAGGAACTCGGCAGGACGAGCCTGACAGGCTCAGAGTTTTTCTTTACTCAATGTGAAAACCTCAGTTTCGAGAGGATTGGCCGTGCAGTGTTCCTAGCATTGATTCATCAATCACTCGTCAGCAATCTTCAAGAGATACACTCTGTCAAGGCGATGTATGAAAATGTAAAGAAGAAATTCCAAACAGTATCCAGGGCGGCCCAAATGAACCTCTGGTACAAACTCCTCTTGTTCAAAATCGATCCAAACGTTCCGACCGCCGGAGTAGCTACTCAACTATGTGATATCTATGCAGAATTGAAAGCTGTAAACGTATGAATGCATGGCGACGCTTTACTTGGATTTATTCTCCAATCCTCTGTGATGTCCTCCTCCGCAGGTTTTAAAAAGGATTTCAAACAGCGTGTAGAGCTTCACATACAAAGAGATCCTCAATTGTCCTGCCCCACTTTTGACCGACTCATACATTATTTCGACATCTGCCGACAACAACACCAACTCAGTGTCCCGTTGCCAACAACCGATGACCTACCATCCAATGCGAACTCCATGATGTTGTTTTCAACCGCAACTAATGACAATTTTGATGTCTCCGCTTTTCTCACCGATATTGAGGATATCGACTGGTCAGATGCTCTGGATTTCTACGCCATCACTGCCAACAAGTGTTGGATGTGTGGTGGAGAAAACCACTATGCCCAAGACTGTCCTCAAAAGTCCCAACTCCAGTCCAAAGGATGTACAATCGGTACACTCGTTGGCACTATCTATGGACAGCTGCCGAGCGGTTTTCAAGTCACTTCGGGCCGTTTTCCCAACATGTCGCAACACCGAAACCCAACCAGCCCCACCAGTTCTCAGCAAAATGCTAGACGCCTTGCTGACTACTATTGTCCAAGATATGGACAAGGCCAATCCCAACAGACAATGCGAGGGGGCTCAAGCAATACCAACAACCCCTTGCAAACCACAGTCTCGGCACAGGCGGTCTTCATTGATGGACTCCCTGATGATCTTGATAATCTCAACTTCAATTCCATGGCGATTGGTGAAGATATTGTGAGTGAACCAGCAATTTTTGATACTGGGGCTTCCCATGGTTTCACTGGGTCTAAGTGTCTTCTTCATGATTTCCATCTCCTAACAAATCCAATTCCCGTTTCGGTAGCTACCAACGGAGCAAACTCATACATCTCCGGATATGGAGGCCTAAAATTTTTGAATCATGACGGCAGTATTGTCATCCTACGACAGGTCCTTTTCTGTGAGCAAGCGAAAGCTACTCTCATATCCATGGCGGCTCTTTGTAAAGCTGATGCCCGTGTTGACTACAATAACAATTCAGATTCTTTCGTTATCTCGAGCTATAATAAACACCATCTATTTACCTGTGTGTACGAGTCCAAACAAAATAGGTGGATACTACCACATAAATTTATACGTTGCGACGACCCCAACAAAAACGGCCGGGATCTTGTCCAAGCTCTCTTTGCACATCCTTTTGCTCCTCTACCCCATTCAATTATGTCTCAAAATCCTGCAGTTTTTGTTTCCCCTACTTACCTTGAATCGCTTGATGAAATTGATAAAGTTGACTTTAAAAGCACCGGAGGCCCCCCAAAGAGTTCGTTAACTAACAATGAGAGTGTTTTAAGGAATGATTTGGCAGATCTATTTAAACAGCCAGTGTCAAATACAACCGGTCATCAGTGGAAGGCTGAAACACTCAGCCCGGCGGAAGTAAAGCTACTTTACTACCATCGTCTTTTCGGTCACGTTGGACTTAGGAATATTTGGAAGATTATCAAGGACAAGCTGGGTTCTGGACTTCCTGAGGAACTACCGATCGGCTTGATTCATTGTCCCGTATGTGCTATCAGCAAGAGCACCAAGATCAATCCGCTAGAAAGCACCAACAGGGAAGTAGATCGCTTAGACATCATGGCAGTGGACCTGATTGGACCGTTTCAGGTCGTCTCTGTAGACGGGGGTAAGTATCTTATGACCATGAGAGATGTCGCTACAGGTTATTGTTTTGTTAGAGTATTGTCTCAGAAAAAGGAGGCTACAGCTCACATCATTGCTATTATAAACAAGGTAGAAAACTTTACAGGAAGAAGGGTTAAAACGCTGCGCAGTGACAATGGAGGCGAATTTGCGAATAAAGAACTTGAAGCTTACTTGGTAGGTAAGGGCATTGTAGCGGAACGAGCGCTGCCGTATCATCACCATCAAAATGGAATGATTGAACGTTTCAACAGGACTGTGGCAAGCATGGCCCGCACCATTCTTATGGACAGCTCTCTTCCGAAGTCGTTTTGGAGCTACGCGTTCACCTGGGCAGCTCACACGCTAAATTGCGTCCCCAACAAAGCAAGTGGTAAGATAACGCCTCTAGAGGCTTTTCTTCAACATAAGCCTCAATATAACATCTTTAGAATTTTTGGCAGCATTGGCTATGCTCACATCCCTGTAGAAATGAGAAAGAAACTTGATAACAGGGCACGTCGTGGACATGTTGTCGCTTACCTCGGTCCTAGTAAGGGATGGCGTCTATGGATACCAGATGATAATTGTTTTGTAGATTTGGCCATGGTTCTTTTCCCTGATGAGCTGAAAGATGTCCCGACGATGCCGTCCGCCTCAAAGAAAGTTGATGCTCCGCCAACTGAGGCACTATCCAATCAGGCAAAGATTTCACCTCCCTGTGACCCAAAAGCAGCACTGAGCAAAGGTTCTCTTTCTCATGTGATGAATGTACTGAAACTTGGAAATTTTGACCAAGAAATTGAATTTACTAATCAGGAGCTCATCATCGATCAGATGTTGGAGCTCTGCCAGTTTTATGCTATATCCATTCTGTCCACCTTCAAAAAGGCGATGAAATCATCCGAGAAAGATTCATGGCTAAAAGCCATAGCGATTGAGCTGAACAACCTTGAAGAAATGCGCGTGTGGGCAATTGGACAACTACCGCCTGGCAAGAAAGAACTGAATGGTCGATGGGTTTTTGCCACTAAACCAGACGTGGACGGGCAAGGAATTCGATACAAAGCTCGTTTTGTAGCGAAGGGTTTTACCCAGGTGGCAGGGATTGATTTCAATGCAACGTTTGCTCCCACTGCGACTTTTGTTTCTCTCTGTCTACTTCTGACCATTGCAGCAGCACATGAGTGGCCGGTACACAGTTTCAATTTTGTAGCGGCGTACCTGAATTTGCCAATTGACAAAGAAGTTTGGGTCAAACCTCCGGAAGGGATGTCGGTTCCACCTGGCCACGTGTTGAAACTGAAAAAGGCACTATACGGCACACGACAGGCGGCCAGGTGCTGGTGGCTTCACCTAAAGGCACTGCTTGACCGGTTTGGTTATTCACCATCACAGTATGACAACAGTCTATATGTCCTATGTCGCCCGGATCAACATGGCCTAATCTGGCTGCATGTTGATGACGGAGTAGTAACAGCCTCTAATGTTTCCCTTCTCCAACAACTTGAAAGTGATCTGAAAGATATTCTAAAAATTAAGTGGGCTAACAATCTTACCTCCATAGTTGGACTTACGGTCAGACGTTGTGAAGAAGGTTTCGAGCTGAGTCAACCGGGACTGGTTGACTCCATCCTTGAGGAAAACTGGGTTGGAGGTATAACTACAACCACTCCTCTGCCTGCAGGATATAACGCTGTGACCGATGATTTTGGTAGGAAAGAGGACTCAGGCAAATATCTCCATGTCATTGGCTGTCTAAGCTATCTAGCGGTAGGTACGCGTCCGGACATCTGTTTTGCTGTAAATTACTTGGCAAGGTTTGCAGCAAAGCCTGGCTCGGAACACTGGAGAGGCCTGAAACATCTAATTAACTATATAGCTGGAAGCAGACAGCAATGATTACGTCTTTTTCCTTGACGGGACAGCATTCCCCTCAAATATTTTTCAGACACGTTGTGGGGAGGAGAGTTTGCGCAATCGACTTATGGAGTTTTTATCACCTTTTTTGAACTGCCCAATTCTGTGGATCTCTAGGCGGCAGCTATCGCCTGCGGCATCTACCTGCCATGCAGAATACATGGCTCTAGGTGCAGCTACCCAACAAACACTTTGGATTCGACACTTACTGAAAGATGTGTTGAAGGAAGAATATGTAGGCCATTTGTTTTGTGATATGATAGTGGTCCATGTAGCAGTTGATGACTCGTCCAACAAAAGGACAAGACATACTGACCGCAATTTTTATATTACAAATGAGAGCTTATACCAAAAGAAGACCACTTTAACGTGGATACCGACAACAAATCAATTAGCAGACATATTCACCAAGTCCCTGGGAAAGGAAAATTTTGGCAAGATGATGAAAAGTGTGATGGGGTATGGTTGATAATGATCTAATTTTTATTTTTATTATTTCTTTTCCTGTTATTTTGTTTTAAATTTTTTTTGCTTGTTATCTATTTTTTATTGTATGTTTGTTTTTGCTTGTATGTAGTACAGGGTCTACGGCAAGGGGGAGGGTGTTGTGACCCAGAGGGGCTCCGCACCCAAGAACTCGCCGCAGTCCCTATATATATACTCTCCTGTGGTAGACTACAGGGAGTATCAAGTTAGTGGAAAAGAACAAACATTACCATCCTTTCAGCGCCATTCCCACAACAAAGCCAACTGATTGATGCAAGAGGAAGAGAAGATGGGGAGTCCAGAGGCAACGGTGGGCCCGCTACGCTAACAATAGCTGTAGCGTAGCGTAATGTTAGCTTTTGTCGCTACGCTAACACAAAGTTACTGTTAGCGGTTTTTTTTTTTCAGCTAACGCTACAAAAATTTTGTCAAAAAAAAGAATAGCGGTAGCGTAGCGTTAGCGACTTCAAAAAAAAAAAGTTAACGCTACAGGAATTACCTGTTAGCTGATGTGTACCGGTGTTAGCTGGAACAAACGCTACGCTAACTGTTAGCGTAGCGCTCTTGTCAGCTACGCTAACTGTTAGCGTAGCGCTCTTTTCAGCTACCCTACATGTTAGCGTAGCGCTCCTTTCAGCTACACTAACTGTTAGTGTAGCGCTCTTTTCAGCTACACTAACTGTTAGCGTAGCACTCTTCTCAGCTATGCTAACTGTTAGCGGAGTACCCTTGTGTGGTTGTCATGACTCAGCATTTCCAATCAAACTGAACTACGCTCCTTAACCAAAAGGCTATGAAACTGGCTGAATGACCAGTTCATATTGGAAATTTGTAGTGTCATATACCACCGTATGACAGTACCCCCGGGGTTAAGGGCACTTCGTCTCGAATGTGCTATGGCTGGTGGCACCAACCCATGTCAACACTCATGGAGCCATATTCAGACACACTCTTGACGCTACAAGGAACCACCAAGACTGCGGGGAAACTTCCCTTGAAGATAGAGATGCTTCGAACCTCGAATTTCGAAGCAGCTTCGAAGTTATCTTTGAACTTCAAAGAAGTGAAGCTCGAAGATAACTACAATCTTGCTACCAACGGGTGGAAACCCTCGACAATGGTCACAGGCTAGAGATGTCCTGATTGCGCATTGAACCCGTGGCAGGGTTAGCCAGTTTACTGTCATGACTCAGCATTTCCAATCAAACTGAACTACGCTCCTTAACCAAAAGGCTATGAAACTGGCTGAATGACCAGTTCATATTGGCAATTTGTAGTGTCATATACCATTTGTAGTGTCATATACCACCGTATGACAGTACCCCCGGGGTTAAGGGCACTTCGTCTCAAATGTGCTATGGCTGGTGGCACTAATCCATCCCTTACATGGAGCCATATTCAGACACACTCTTGACGCTACAAGGAACCACCAAGACTGCGGGGAAACTTCCCTCGAAGATAGAGATGCTTTGAACCTCAACTTTTGAAGCAGCTTCGAAGTTATCTTCGAACTTCAAAGAAGTGAAGCTCGAAGATAACTACAATCTTGCTACCAACGGGTGGAAACCCTCGACAATGGTCACAGGCTAGAGATGTCCTGATCGCGCATTGAACCCGTGGCAGGGTTAGCCAGTTTACTGTCATGACTCAGCATTTCCAATCAAACTGAACTACGCTCCTTAACCAAAAGGCTATGAAACTGGCTGAATGACCAGTTCATATTGGAAATTTGTAGTGTCATATACCACCGTATGACAGTGGTGAGCTAACTGTGAGTTTTTTTTTTTTAAGTGCAGATTTGATCAGACATTGCGCACTAGTGATTTTAGCGCTACACTAACTGCTGTTTGTTTATAACAATAAAAACAAAAGGAAAAAAAAGGAAAAAAACAAGGAAAAAAAAGCAAAAAAAAAAAACAGGAAAAAAAAAGGAAAAAAAAGGAAAAAAAAAAAAAATCCTAATTGAGCAAAGTGGACCAGCTTTGACCTAAGACAGGTGAATTTATCACTCCTGCTATACTATAAGAGTAGTGATAAGGTTAACACCAATCAAGAAAATTTAAAGGGGGGTCAGTCAGGTGCCCCTGAGAGTTTTCTGAGTTTGTACAAGGCTTAAACCAACATCGCTACCATTTCTTCAAACCCATGTTATTTAATCAGTTGCCAAACTCAAAGGGGGGTCAGTCAGGTGCCCCAGCGAGTTCGGAGAGCTCCTATAAATTGCAAACAATTCACAATCCTTACCTAATCGGTTTCACCCTCATCATAAATGAGGATTTGTGATGCCGGTGACACCAATTAGGTATTTTGCAGTTACTTTTAATATAGCAGGAGTGATATACTCCCCTGTCTGAGGTCAAAGCTGGTCACTCTGCTCAATTAGGATCCTGTACTTGTCCAAGTAAAACAATGAAAAATATGTACTTGCACAAGTGAATAAATCAAAATGCTGTTGTAACTTCTTTACTCAAGCAAGCACAGCAATCAAAAAAGCTTATTTTAATTTCTATGATCAATTTTTTTTTTTTTTCCTTCTTCAAAACCAAATTGTTCTTCATTCAGGTATCCATGGTTTTCAAAAATGGTGGGTTTTAAAAACCAGTTGATTAGACAATGGTGGATTACGTTGTAAATTCAAAGACAAGAAAGAAGTTGGATGTCTCTTCTAAGATCTGTAATGCAGCAGGATTTTACCTGTTGAAGCCATAACAACAGCTTTTTATTCAGCAGCCATGTTAATTGGTGAAACCAACAGTTAGCGGGCAAAACAAATCCGCTATTTGAGCATAGTGTAATGGGAAAAGCTTCAGCTAACAGCTAACATTTAGCGGGAAAAATATCAGCTAACAGCTAACATTTAGTGTAGTGTAGCAATGATGCCGCTACGCTACTGAGAACTTCAAAATCTGTTAGTGCCAGAAAAATTACGCTACTTGATAGCGTAGCGGTGAATTTTCTCAGCTAACGCTACAAAAAAATGGCTTGAAAAATTTGTCGCTACGCTAACTGTTAGTGTAGCGGAGTGTAATTTCAGCTAACGCTACAGATTTTCTGGGAAAAATAAACCCCGCTACGCTAACATTTAGCGGTCAAATAGCGTAGCGGCCCACCGTTGCCAGAGGGGTTCTTTTTGTTATGGGGCAGGGGTGAAGTGAGCTGAGCAATCTTTCTAAATTTTCCCTTGATAGGGAGTATCAGGGTATTGCACTGCCAGCATATTTACCTAGGATGAAGCAATCCCAGTTAAACTGGGATGCACTCAACCAATTTAAACTTGGTTGAT
Organism: Puccinia hordei; assembly: GCA_007896445.1. Taxonomy (NCBI): domain Eukaryota; kingdom Fungi; phylum Basidiomycota; class Pucciniomycetes; order Pucciniales; family Pucciniaceae; genus Puccinia; species Puccinia hordei. The sequence continues at coordinate 171,081 of RDRW01000340.1, forward strand.
ATCAACTGATGAAATATAAACCCAAGGGACCCCCCTTGGTTTTATATTTCATTGGTTGAGGTCAACCTACTTTAAATTGGTTGGTTGCATCCTAGCTTAACTGGGATGAACTCAACCTAAGCAATTATGCTGGCAGTGTTGGCATTCTCCAGAGCTTCCTTTGCAATCTGGTCAGCCATCTCATTGCCTAGAATGTCCCTGTGACCCATACAATTGATATGGATGCAAAGTGTTTGATTGATTCCAGGGCAACATCAATCTTATCAAACAAAAGCTGATCCAGCGTTGGGAGACTGGGAGCCTTGGTCTGCCAGGACCCCAACCGCTTCACATTCATGATTTGACACTACTGTGGAATCACCCAATGAGTAGGCAAGAAAAAAGTCCAAGGTCTGGGTGGACAGCAGCACCTGAGCCCCCCTTTTCTGGGTGGAAAGATCTGTTGCTGAAAATCAGAAGAGCCCCTGGGACTCCCACATGGTGAACTTGAGGCGCACTTGCAAAGTTAAATGGGAGGTTGATGGTTTCTGGTCCGAGGTCAATGGCAGAATTGACTAGGGCTGACACAAGACCCAATCTTGCTGAGTCAGGGAATTGGAAAAAAGAATCCAACCTGCTAGTCAGGATTAGAGATTGAACACAGTTATTAGTTTTCAAGAAAACCAATTTCCTGAAGAAAAAGGAAAAACAGGTCTTAAGAATTTTGTTGTGCAGAGTCAAGGTTGTTGACCTGTTCTGGACAAAAGTTGCCGGAGTTGATTTGAAGAAGCCCGGGGTGAAGAGTCCGCTTGGTTGGTCTGCCTTGTTGGAAAGGGACACAACCTTTCCTTTATTTGCCTGGGTTGCCCAGAGGGATGCACCATAGGTCAAACGTGGAGCTAGGACACCCTCAACCAGGAAAGCCCTGTTGGTCTTGCAGGCTCCCCACCTTGAACAGCCAAAGATCTTCAACTAATTTGCCGCCTTGACTGCTTTGGCCTCAAGTTATTGGAAATTCCTATTAAATATAAGTTTGCGGTCAAGCCACACCCCTAGCCATTTTACCTTGGAAGTGGGCTTCAGAAGGTGGTTGCCAAAGGGAAAGCTTGCCTCTCACCAGGAAAAAAAAGTTGGCACCTCTATGGAGGTGCCTTCACTTATCTCTTACCCATCCTCAACATATCAACACTGTATCTTGACTGTATCCCCCACTTCAACAGAATGTATCAATGAGGTATCTTGTTTTCACATGACTGCTCCAAAGTTGAAGTATTTCCATATATTTAATTAATAATTTTTCAAATGGTAAGTAAATCCCTGATAAACTTCATGAAATTTGACTAGTGATCATGACAAAGCACAAGGAGGGGAATTCACTGTATGTCTCCATTTGTCCCCCACATGTTACGTCTTGCTAACTCAACTTTGATCTTCAGTGCTTGATACAACAACATGTCGCCACCCTGATAGGGTCAAAAAGCAAAACTCTACCTCATCATGATGAAGAGGAATTGCGCATGGATATTGATGATCAGGTGGAGGATCTCTTGAGTGATCCAGACTACCCGTATCCTCATGGTCCTGGTCATCCATCCGCTACCCCCAAAACATTGGCCATCATGCGCAGGATGATGACTGCCGCCGGAGTTCATTCCTTCCGCCCAAATTTCAACCAACCAATCAACAGTCCTGATAATGAGCATCTGCTTGATCTGGCCGTGAAGACATTTGTTGAGCTGGTCAAATGTAAAGAGTACACTGGAATTTTTCCCAAAGGTCTGAAAGAGGAAAGCATCCAAAATGCCATTCATCTCCATGTTACCCAGCGACTCAGAAGACGGTCAGTTTTTTCCTGATGCTTTGTTTACCTATCATATTGATTCACGTCTCCTTACTAAACAAATTTCATCAGGTATCAACAAGAGAATAAGTGGTCCAGAAGTCAACAAGAAGCACAAGAAAAGACTTCTTGGCGCACTTCTAGATTGGTTAATGTAAGCAACAATTGAATTGACCGCTTAAATATATTCCCGGACTAAAAAAACCAAACTTTTCTTGCAGCTACAACACACCCAAATTGCGACCTTAAGCAAGTATCAAAAGCTTTTGGGCCTTGTTCTGATTGTTGAAGGCGCATGCAGTGACAACGATACCAATGATGAAGTATCTCAAATGATCCAAATTGCTTATTCAAAAAGAAATCCCAAAAAATGCACCATTTGATCAATCCCATGGCAACATCACAAAATTTCTTGCATGATGCGTAAAATTGATGATTTTAAGGCTGCTATGATAGCAGCAACCCCAAAAGGCTCTTCTGGTTCTGCGGCCCGGGAGCGTCGGAATGCTTCTTTGCCACTTGAAAGCAAGCTCAAACCACCATCCAATTTTCCAAAGGTATGCTTTGATTGTGAATGGCTTGACTCCCTCACCAAGCATCAAAGATCTGCTTTGAAGTTGCGCTCAAAACCTGATATTAGAGCCCTGGTTAAGGAACTTGAGGAGATGGTCCCTGGAAATTAGTTCTCATTTATAATCACATTTTTCCTTGTACATAAATAATTTATTTGTAAAAACTCGGAGATGGTCCCCGGAAATCAGTTCTCATTTATAATCACATTTTTCCTTGTACATAAATAATTTCTTTGTAAAAACTCCTGTACATACTTGATTGTAATTGTATCTAATTTAACCTATCAAAATTTATCAAATCTAACCAACGCTTGACTCTGAGAAATATAATTCAACAAAAACTGTGAATCAGAGAAATGGGAAATGAGTTGATAACAATTGAAACAATTGATTACACATGGAGTTCCTGATAAGGATGGTAGCGCTGCAGCATGAGGAAAAAAAAAAAAAAAGGGGAAAAATTGAAAAGTTGATCAATATACCTGATTTTTTGATCAATATACCCTGAGGAAAAATGAAAAATCTTTGTAGTGAAAGATGGTGAGGGGAAGAATGAAGATAAAATGAAGCAATTCACAACTGTCAGGTCAAAACTGATGCAGCTTGATTTTAGTAACAGTTATTCCAACAAACTCCAAATCCTGGATAATGAATTGAATATATGGTTATTGTGAATTGATCATAGCTAATAGGCGTAATTCTATATTTATCCTGAAAATTCCATGAAAAAAGAGCTTAAATTTGAGTGGACTTCAACTAATCATACACAGGACCTGCATATTTAGTTCTTCAATGGTTAAAATTGGTCAATTTCGACCTGAAACTGTGTTTGGTTTTCTAATCATGGATTCTGATGGAATTTGAAGCTGGAAATTTCAGTAAAATGTCACAATTTTTCCAAAATATGACTGAAGTACCTCTATCCAAATGCATTCTATGGGTATTCCAAATTACTAAGGAATCAGGGACTGCTTAATAGCGGTTTCTCTGTTCCATGCAAAATTGAGAGATTAAATTCCATGATTCATCAATTTGGTAGAAATAGTTCCAATGGACAAACAATATCCTCTAAGTCAAATCATGGCCTCCAAGCTCAGCTGAATCGTAATATCAACCATGACTTCAAATGATAAAACAGCTTCCTTAAGAAATTGAAACCAATGTCTTGCTTGGTATATATGGGATATGGTATCCAATTTAGTATCCTAAATAAAATGTAATTCAAGTTTGACAATTGGTGGTTTGTCTGGAGGATGATGGGAGTATTTAAGCAAGGCGCTTATGGGGTGGTTTTATTATCCAATCTTTGAAGTTTGTGTATCTGTTGATAGAGAAGGCTGAAACTGGAAATTGCTTCTGAACAGTAAACTCCAAAGAGTACTGTAGAGCAGATGACTTTTGATAGAGGAAATGAAATACATGAGCTAAATTTCTTGGCCCAAAGAGCTAGTGTGCTTGAATTTCACAGCAATCATGGTTTCAAATGGATCAAATAAGAGGTTTATGATCCAAATGAACAGCTCTAAATTTTTCATATGAAAATCAAAGCAACTGAGCATATACTCAATCAAAATGTTTCATCCAGCACAATTTATCTGTTTATCAGATGTATAATTGATTTGAGGGATTTTTAATTCCTCTGTGATTGAATTTCCTGGGGATTTCACCTGTAAGGTTAAATTCTTGATGTTGAGTTTCAGTTACCAACTGAAACCCACAAACAGTGAAATCTTCTGTAAATATCATATGATATCATCATTCCTTGGAATATATTAAGAGCTCAAAAATACTGGATCATACATGAAATCACTCAGAGTGTACCTCTTTTTTTAGCGGTTCTTCAAAATTCAAAAGAGGTCAGAATCTTTATTTCTACTATAGTAGAGTTGGTGCTGGGGGAAATTAAAACTCAAGTGGAATACCCTGGAAGTTATATCTTGTAATTTATCATCTAAGCTGAGTGAATTGAATGGATAGGTTTTTCAGGCGGTTTTCTGTGAACCAAAGTTGTAATGTATTACCCACATAACCCTTCAAAGTTTATTTAAAAACTTCTTGTCAGAGTTGATCATAATTTATGAAGCCTGAGAGGGATTTGCTTCAGGGAAAACAAGGTCTTTGTATTTCACCACACTGTCTCCACTTTGTATCCAACATATATCAATCACTTGATTAAAGGCATATCAGAGGGATACATATGTTTTATGCCTGATGTCTGGCTATCTGAATCCACTCATATGTATCCAGTTTCAAAATATATCATACTGCAGGGTTGAATTCATCATTTTCTCATGTGGTCTCTACCAAATAGGTGTCTTGGGTTTGATCTAACCTACCCCCCCCAAGGCTAGTGAAAATAACACATGCAAAGAGAAGCACTCTCCTTGAAAATGTCCAATCAGTTATTTTAATGCAATATTTGAGCTGCCTTATACACAAAATCATTGAAGTTTCATCAAATCAAAAATAAATATTTTTGTGGGTGGTTCTTTATGCAAAAAGCGTGCAGCTTGCATGTGGTTATTCAAGATCCTTTCATTCAGGTAAAAACCAGATGAAAAAATTTGCAGTTGAGTTTAATTTTCACTAAGTGTTGGAATTTCATCATTCACATATCTCATTGTTTTCTCTGTTTCCGTATCTATCACGCCTTTCACTTCCTGTCACTCAATTCTCCCCATAAAGATTTATTTTGCATGTAATCCACCATCTTCTGTCCTACAATCTGACCCCAAAGTTGTTGTAAATTTCAAACCTAATGTTTATATAGAAATCAAAATATCTGTTCATCTAAGTGCATTTTCTCAAGGTCAATACTTCTTGTTGGATGAGTAATTTTCTGCAATGCAACCTAGCGGACTTTATTTCTTTGTTTTCTCTTGACTCAGGTCTTAGTATCCAGAATTCCTGTCCACATCCTCTTTATTTTCCCTTGATAAATATCTCTTCAAAAATTCCTGGAAGATCTGAAATTTCCACTCGTACTGTAGCATAAAAGTATAATTATGAGCTGGGGCTTCATCTTAGTGATTAAGCCCGGCGAGCTTAAGGATGGTTGGACCAAGAAAAATCGAGGGTCAGGCCAAAAATGACAAGCTCAGTTAGGATTTAAGCCCGGCGGGCTTAATCTATATCAGAAAATCGTGGCAGTTTTATGTCTCACCAATTAAGTAAGTTTTGGGAAACACATAAAATCATAGAATCTGGACAATTTTTTTTTGAATCCAGATTGATTGATATTAAGCCTGGCGGGCTTAAGAATGCTTGGACTAAAAGACTTTGAGTGTAGGGCAACAAGGAAGCACAGGGGTGTTTTTAAGCCCGGCGGGCTTAATCTAAAAAAGATATTCCTGGTGGGCTTGTGCGTCACTAGGTAAGTATGATTGGGTCCCGCATAAAATAAAAGAATACATCAAATTTTTTTGGTTTTAATCCAAAATTCATTGATATTAAGCCCGGCGGGCTTAAGGATGCTTGAACTAAAAAAATATTGTATGTGCAGGAAAACAAGGAAAATCAAGGGTTCTGTTTAAGCCCGGCGGGCTTAATCTACAACAGAAAATCCTGGCCAGCTTATGAGTAATTGGGTAATTAAGATTGGGGTTCGACATAAGATCATAGGATATGGCAAAATTGTTTTGTTTGAATCCAAAATTTATTGATTATTCATGGAAAAAGAATGAGATTTTTCAAATCATGTGAACCATTTCTAACCAAAGTTGATATTATAAAATGACAGATGGAAGCTGAAAAGTTAATCTATAAATACAAGACCAGTGTCAACCATTCTTTGATAATAAGTAATCTTGGGTCTTAGTTGGAAAAAAAGAGTGTGATGATAGGAGGTGAGATCAGAAGGCTTCCAGAATTAATTGGTGAGAGATATGGTAAGAAATATATCATCAAGCCAATCATCATGATTTTCAATTTCTTGCTCTTTCTCAGTAATTCTGCATAACTTACCGGAGGACTTGACATGGTTTTTGAAAATTATCTAAAGTATCATCTAAGGATAATCTAGGATTCAGAGAAGTAACACCACAACAGGATGGTATACATATTTCAACAACACCACAAAATTATACAGGAGATTTGATACCCAAGAGGGCTTTTCCATGCGGGAAGCTTCCAAGTAAATGACTTAAGCTTTTTTTGTGGATATTTAAAAATTCTCATGTAATTGAATGGCCAAATTTCATTAGGATCAATAACATCTTTTCTCTTACAATTCTTTTTTGGACTTGACAGGGATACATTTAAGCAGATTTGAAGAGAGAATCAAAAAAGAAATTGATCCCCACCTGAAATCTTGTTGTGTCTAAATTAAATTATGTGTTAGGTTGAAATTTATTGAGACAGAAATGAGAGATATAGTCTATATCAAATTAATAGGAGGTTGAAATGGTGATTCTCAAATGGATATTAACATATGTGGGAGAAAAAATGATCCTACACCTGGAAAGTGTTTCCTGATTCCAACTAGGGCATTCAATTTGATTCTAGAAAAATCTATATACCATATTTATGAATGTGCAATGTGGCACCAAAATTAATGGAATAATCTTTTGTTTATTTTTTGCAGAATTCAAGGACCACGTTCCATAGATGCTTTTTGATAGGAGATTTTTACGCTTGTGTTCTTAGTTCAACTTGCACTTACCATAATTACAAATAATCTGATGAAGGAAAAAGAATATGATATCACTGTTTTTCTGAAACTTGTGAACATGGAGGAAGTAAAAAAATTGGGGAAACCAATGCCATATTGGCTTCAAATTGAATAGCTGATGGGTACAAAAGAATCATTCTTAAAAATGCAAGGTTTCAACATAGACAAGGAATATGTAATAAGAATTTTGTTCCTTTTCAACAGGAAAAGTTGAATTTTTCAACTTAAATTTTGCAATAAATGGCTTATAATGAATCATGTTGTTTACTTCAAGTTGATTATCAAGATTGGTTTTATTTCCATGTTTAATCCCAAAATATCAAATTTATACAAAATAAAATATTATTTGTGGTTGAATGACTGTGCAACAATTGTACCAGAGTTGAAAACCACAAGGAGTTCATGTTAGCCATGTTGTAAAGAATATTTTTGAAACCTTGAATTTCACTTGATCAAGCTACTTGATGTTTTTTTTTTTGGATTTTGAAGCTGGTGCATATCAGAAATTCAGCTTCCAAGGTGTTTGCAGTGGTGGTGGTGGATCTCCTGGGGTGATGTATGCACTGTTCAAATATAACTGGCTTATTTCAGAGTTTGAGGGTCATGTTTTCCAAGAACTTTAGTAATAGATAAACCATGGTTGGATATAATTTTCATCCAAGATCAAACTATAGTCTCCATTTCACAAATTATAACTTGTTTGATTTTATTATGAGCTGTCATTGATTAAACATAGGTTGTAATAAAAAGAATTTCTTGCCTCAGAAATTTCTATAAAAACAATTGGATCTTTTGAATTTTTTTTGAAAACTCCTCTGATGTATCATTATACATTGGTGATACATAATAGATAGGCATGGAGATAACATTGGTGCACACCAAGGATACATAGTAGATAGAGGTGGGATAAGTGGGGGATATAGAGAAGTCACCTCCATGGAGGTTCCAACTTTTTTTTCCTGGTGTCTGGGACACTTTTATTTGTGAGCCACAAGAACTGAGCTTTGGCCTGATTGAAAATGGCTCCATGGGTATCACCCCAAAAGAGCAATCTTCTTCCTTCCTCAATTAGGAATCCCATGCCCCATGGATTGACAAGGATCAACTGTGGGCCAGCTATGCTAACAGTAGCTGTAGCATAGCGTAATGTTAGCTTTTTTGGCTACGCTAACACAAAGTTACTGTTAGCTGAAGTTTTTTTCAGCTAACACTAAAACATTTTCATTGAAAAAAAATATAGCGGGTAGTGTAGCATTAGCGCCATTGAAAAAAACATGCTAACAGTACAGAAATTACCTGTTAGCTGATTTTTAGCGGTGTTAGCTGGAACAAATGCTATGCTAACTGTTAGTGTAGCGCTCTTTTCAGCTACACTAACTGTTAGTGTAGTGCTCTTTTCAGCTACACTAACTGTTAGTGTAGCACTCTTTTCAGCTACACTAACTGTTAGTGTAGTGCTCTTTTCAGCTACACTAACTGTTAGTGTAGCGCTCTTTTCAGCTACACTAACTGTTAGTGTAGCGCTCTTTTCGGCTACACTAACTGTTAGTGTAGCGCTCTTTTCAGCTACGCTAACTGTTAGTGTAGCGCTCTTTTCAGCTACACTAACTGTTAGTGTAGCACTCTTCTCAGCTATGCTAACTGTTAGCGGAGCACCCTTTTGTGGTGAGATAACTGTGAGTTTAGCGCTACGCTAACTGCTGTTAGTTTATAAAAAATAAAAATAAAAAAGGGAAAAGAAAAAAGAAGAAAGAAAAAAGAAAGAAGAAAAAAAAGGAAAATTAAAAAAGGAAAAAAAAGGAAAAAAAAGGAAAAAAAAAGGAAAAAAAAAGGAAAAAAAAAAGGAAAAAAAAAGGAAAAAAAAAGGAAAAAAAAAGGAAAAAAAAAAGGAAAAAAAAAAAAAAAAGGAAAAAAAAAAGAAAAAAAAAGGAAAAAAAAGGAAAAAAAAGGAAAAAAAATCCTAATTGAGCAAAGTGGACCAGCTTTGACCTAAGACAGGGGAATTTGTCACTCCTGCTATACTATAAGGAAATGCAAAATATCTAATCAATTTCACCCTCATCACAAAACTATGGGGAAAAGACCGTATGGTTTTCTCTAATATTATTCTTGCTTAAACCTATACTAAAAACTTCTTGCTTTCTTCTTTTTAATTTCTTTCATTCTTCTTCTTTAATATCTTGATTGATGAAATGTGATGAATGCGGGATATGTTGTGACACTGGGAACCTGAAAATCTTCCTGGTGACCCATGGCTGATCAGTCATCATATGCCATCAAGCAGGTTAGCAAAGAAGGAAAATAAAAGAATGAAATAGTTGAAGAGCACAAAAAATTACAGGCCAACTCAATTCTTGGTTACAGTTACACTCACATTTAATGTAACTTTCAAAATTGCTACACTATCTGAAAGAATAGCTGAGAATACCACTACACTGAATGCTAGTGTATCATCACCAGTTAGGATTTGTGATGAGTTTGACACCAATTAGGTATTTTTCAGTCACTTTTAATATAGCAGGAGTGATAAATTCCCCTGTCTTAGGTCAAAGCTGGTCCACTCTGCTCAATTAGGATCCTGTACTTGCACAAGTCAAGCAATCAAAAAGCTGTACTTGCACAAGTAAAGCAATCAAAATGCTGTTTTAACTCCTTTACTTGAGCAAGTATAGCAATCAAAACAGCTTATTTCTGATTTAATTACTTTTAATTTCTATCTTTAAGTTTTTTGTTTTTTTACAAAACAAAATTGTTTTTCCATGTGGCTTTTGGCTCATAAAAAAATCCACTGTGGATTTCTGAACTTTCCATTTGGTCATTTCCCCCCCCTTTTAACTATAAAATGAGCTTCATTTGGCCTCAAAATTTAGGATTAATTCCTTATGTTGATGTCTAATTTATTTTTATTGAAATGCCTTTGATTTTAAATGATCAATCTTGGGACAATACTGTTCTGGATGTCAGATTTTCAACTCTAGAACTTGAGAAGGTGGAGAGGGAGGGTTTTGTGAAAGAGGAGCTGGGTGATGTCAGGTGGGACAAAGGCAAAAGTGCTCAAACTCGATGATTTTTATTTCATACAAGGAGATCATGTTTTATATACTGACAACTAGAGAGTCCTGCAAGATCCAAAGGGGGCCTGGACAGAGAAACTGGTGACAGGGAACTGGGACTGGGACTGGTAACAGGATCATAAACATAGACTGGGGACAGGACAGGAACAGTAATAAGTACTGGGGACAGGAACAGGAACAGGAACAGGAAAACAGGAACTGGAACAGGTACTGAAAACAGGAACTGGAACAGAGACAGGGGAGAAGGAGAGACAAAGGAATGATGTGAGCGGACTCAGATGCTCAAATTCTGACACTGGGGACCTCATTTGAAGGATCAGAATCATTATAATACTAATTTAAAAGCTTCAAAGCCGCAACACAAGAAATTTTGTGCAAGAAAAACACTTTCACAATTCCCACATCCTTTTCTTTGCCCAACCACCTCACACCAACTATTGGTAAAATGAGAGGGTATGTAATCCACCCAAAAAATTCTGTTCAGATTTTGCACTTCACTGGCTCTAAACTTGTTGTCCTGGTTTCAATTCAAATACAAGAACAATGTTGTATTTCTCTGCTAACAGCTTTACTGCAGCAGGATTTTACCTGTCAGCCTCCCTGATGCCAAGGACAAGTCCTTCTAGCTACAGGTGGTGCAAGGATAGATGGAAAGAGTATATAAACTCTGGGTAAGGTAAAAAGTTACAATTCCCAAAAGATATGGGGGAATTGTGACGTAAAATTTGAGAGAAAAATAGTTTAATAATTATATTAAATAAATTTAATATAATTAAAAAACCAGAGGGGCCTGATAAATCAGGGGTGGTTTAGATCCCTCTAAGGTATCTTACAAATAAATGCAGAGCATTTAGGTACCTGGAACACTGGGGCCTGTTGGAACAGGGGTGGTTTAATCCCAGGAATGGAAATGGGGGAATATCTTCAAGAAAAGGGTTATTACTTACTAGTAATAAACCTTGAGGGATCTTGGGAATATTCTGGGTGGAACTGGACAGTTTGAAGCGCTTGGATGGATGGATGGTGGAGCTTGGTGGGCACTGTGAAGTTGTTGGGGAAGACAGGGCTAAAGAATAACTACTAAGAAGCTTACCAGACTGTGTTATAAAGATGTATATATCTAATAAGAAGTGGGTAAGGTTGTTAGTGGGTATTGGGAAGCATGAGGAGCCTTCTTTGGGCGGTTGAAGAGCTCCTTAAATAGTCTTGAGTTCCCCCTGGGGACCCTGTAGTTATTATTGGCCAACTTGTGGGATCTTAGGACCACATTTTGGCCATTTTTGCTTTCTTGGTGACGCTTCAGCAGCCCCTGCTTTGAATACACGTCACCAATTGATTTCATTAATGTATTTTATTATTATTTACATATTTATATTGTCTTACAGTCTGTAGTACATCAGTACTGGTTGTTATAGATTTAATACTAGTGGCTTATTTGTATTTTATAATAAGCCACAGTATTGTTTGTACTGTTTGTTCAGTCAGTATATTTTAATTATATGTATAAATAATAATACAATTTAGTATATTTAATTATTTAATCCCTAGTAACCTTTATTACATATATAACATATGTAATGAGGTCACTGGGGCGTGTTTTTACTGTTTGGGTGTACCTGAGTGACTGTGGAGTCCGCGTGCCAAGCTGAGAGTCTGTAAGGGGCTTAATGCTTGCGCGGGGGCTTGTATCCCAACTTTGGCGCGGGCTTTCAGACACGCGGGTTGAACTTCAAGTTCTGCGGACTGCGGTACGCGGGGTTTGAGTAAAACACGGTGTATTTACACTATCTCTCCTAATTTACACAACACCTCATTTCCGTGACTGGAAATGGGGTTTAAGCATATGTATATATATATATAAGCATTTAATTACGGCAAGTACTTTTTATTCAAAAGGTACTTGCTAATTCTTCTTTGCTAATTTACATAGTGAAGGAGTGGGAATTAGGGGTACCTGTGAGTGAGGTACCCTAGGTTAAATTTAGTGTAGATTCAGAATATCAAATAATATTCTGAATATTATTTGATATTCTATATTTTTTATAATGATTTTGTGGTAAACTTGTGACAGGTTGCTCTGTCATAGTAGCAAGCTGACATTCCCTACCACCAAGATAAGTCTCCCGGAAAAAGGTAAGTTTCTAACTAAAGACAAGGTTATTTTAAGGAAAAAAATTTCAAGAGGACCTCTTGGATGCCCTGTAATTTCTCAGATGAATTGCTCCATCTGGTATATTATTTTCAGGTAACCACTCATCTTTGTCTGCTGATTGGTTCTTATATCTGACAAGATAAAGTCTTGTATCTTTTCCCTGTATCCTCTCTTTTTTATCTTTCAGGATTTTATGTACTTTCAATTGTCCAGAAGGTGGGACCTCCATCAGGGGAACTGGTTGTTGAGTGACTGGTTCATCTTCAGTTCTGGATTGGTACTGTTTTACCAGACTGACTGGGAATACTGGGTGTTTTCTGGATAGTTCCTCTGTCAGTATGACTTCCACAGCATTTTTTCCATGAAGTTGTTTAATGGTAAAGGGACCTATAAAAGGGGGCTTTAGCTTCCTGCTACCTCCCAAGTTATTGAAGTTAATAGTGGATAAAAGGACCTTATCTCCTATTTTAAACTCAGGTTCTTTGTGGCTTTTATCCCATCTCCCTTTGTTGTATTCTACTGCTTCTTCCACACATTTCTTAGCATGTTGTTGGGTCAGATCTAACATTTTCTTGAAATCTAGTGCTGTTGGATGCAGGTGGGGTAATTTATCATTCAAAGTATCTTTGGGCATGCGTGGTATCCATCCTCTTTCCAAGACATATGGAGCTTCTTTGGTGGAGGAATGTTTACTACTATTATAGGCAATTTCCAATGCTGGTAGTAGACTAACCCAATCATGAGTGTATCCATCATGATTCTTAAATTCAAATCCAAAGGAGCAGAATCTACGTAACATGTCTTCTAGAGTTTGTATCATTCTTTCTGCTAACCCATCAGTCTGAGGGTGATAAGCTGTGGAGAAAGCTAGTTTAGTACCAAGCATGTCATGTAGGTTCCTCCAAAATTCTGATGTAAATTTGGGGTCTCTATCACTAATTATAATTTTGGGTATACCTACATCAGCCATGATCCTATTCCAAAACAACAGGGCAACCTCCATGGCAGTATCATCTTTATGGTTAGGTATGAACCTGGCTCTCTTGGAGAATCTGTCTACAACTACTAGTACTGAGTTATATGAGAAGGATCCTCCTGGGGGTAGGCCTGTCACAAAGTCCATGTTTATGATTTCCTACTTGTCAGTTGGTTCAGATATTTTCTGCAGTAAGCCAAATCTTTTTCCAGTTTGCTTATTGCCTTTCTGACACGCATCACAAGATTTGATATAGTTGTGTACTTGTTCTTTCCAATTGATCCACCATGCTGTATATTTAATTCTCTCCACTGTTCTTTCTTCAGAAAAGTGTCCAGAATTAACATTATCATGGCATTCTTTCAGAATTTTATCAATTTGGGAAGGGTCACTTAGCACTAGTACACTTGAATGCCTATTCCTGAAATATATAAGGCCATCTAGGAGACTGAACTTTCCAAGTTTATAATGTTTGGCTAATTCTTCTGGTAGACTGGCTATTAGTTCTGTTGAGCTGTTGTCATTTCTAAGTATGTCTACTAGTTTTAACAACTCAGGGTTCTTGTCATAGCTATTCTGGACTAATTCATAAAATGCATCATCTAAGTCACACACATGAATTCCTAGGATGGGAAATATGTCTTCATCTTCTGGGTCATAAGCAGGATTATCTGGATTATTAGGCAAGGCCCATCTACTTAGTCCATCTGCATTTTTGTGCTTGGCTCCTGATTTATGAATAATAGTCATATGTCCTCTATACTGCTGAATTGCAATTTGCCATCTAAGCATATGTCTATTAGGGGTCTTCATATTCATCAAGGTTCTTACAGCTGTGCAGTCAGTTACCACTAGGAAGTTAGATCCTTCAAGATAGTAATGTAACTTTTCCAGAGCCCAAACAAGTGCTAAACATTCCATTTGGCTTGCTCCATATTTCTTCTCAGTACTTTTGATTTGTCTTGAGATGAATAGAATGGGTTTCTCTGCAGGTTTATCCTCTATTATGAACTCCTGATGAAGGGCTGCTCCTAGACCATCTAAACAAGCATCAATATACAGTATAAATGGTTTAGTATAGTCAGGTTGTGCTAAAACTGGTGCAGTGGTAAGGAGTCTCTTTAACTCTTCGTAGTTTTGTACTCTATCATAGGTCATTTCAAATATTGTATCATGATTACAGAGTGCGTAGAGGCTTTTACTTACATTTGCAAAGTTGGGGACATGTTGGCGGTAATAACTACAGAAACCTAGAAAGGACATAATTTCTGTTCTCTTCTGAGGCATGGATTTCATTAAGACTGCTGCCACTTTATTCTGGTCTATAGCCAGGGAAAGACCTGAGACTACTCTTCCTAGTGCTTTAAGCTCTCCATATCCAAAGTTACACTTTTTGATGGACATTTTTAACCCTGCTTGTGTGGCAGTTTGGAGTACTATATTGATCTTTTCTAGGTGAGTTTCCCAGTCATCAGAGTAAATGATAATGTCATCTATGTATACCATCATCCAGTTTTGTCTAATGAATGAGCCAAAAATGGAGTCCATCATTCTTTGGAAGTGTGATGGCGCATTCTTTATGCCAAAAGGCATTCTGAGGTATTCAAAAATCCCTAGGTGACATATAATCCTCAGGAATTTCCTACTCTCAGGAGCTATGGGGATCTGATGGAACCCTTTCAGTACATCCATAGTGGTGATATACTTGGCCTTAGATAAGTTGTGTAATGAATGGTCTATCCTGGGAATAGGATAGTAGTCAGGTCTGGTGTAGTTATTCAGAGCACGGAAATCTCCCACCATTCTTGACTTTTCATTATGCCAGGCAATTATTACAGGTGTGGTGACTTCTACCTGTTCATTATGTCCAACTTTTCTCAGGACTTTGAGTTCTTGTAGCTCTTTGATGTGTGTTTCCAGAGCTTCTCTTGATTTGGGGCTGGAGGGGTAGGGTGGTCTCCTTAACTGTGGGGGATAAGGTTTGTCAATATTAAGTTCCAATTTCATGTCATGGCCCTTGATGTTACCAATTGGTTCTTCTGTAGTGCAGAAAGCTTCTTTATGTTCAAAACAAGTTTTCAACACATCCATCTTCTGTTCCTCATTTAATATGTCACTGACAGCAGCTTGTGATAAGTATTCTTTCTGGAAAGATAGTAGATCTTCTTGGATTTCAACATTGTTAATGGTATCTGGTATCTTGATGTTAATGTTGCAGATTTGGAATTTTCTTTTCCAATCACCACCAATAGTGTAGAATCTATCTTTACTCTGGAAAATATCTATACCATACATACAGAAAGCATCATTACCTAGGATCAGGTAATCACAGACTGCATCTTGTAACACTACAAATTCAACAGATAACCTAAGAGATCCTTTAGAGTGAGGAAATATTAGAGGTATGGATACTACTCCAATAGGTTTCATGGCTGAGTTGCAACTACTGAACTTGGCTTTTGGCATGGGCATTAAGTTATCTCTCCATCTGGGGTGACATTCATCTAGAAAGGTACTACTGGCACAAGAACAGAAAGCTCCTACGTCAAGGAGGACTCTTATTTCTTTGTTGTCAAACAAGACAGTAGTATAACTAGTTTTCCCCATGGTGTAACTCATACCAGCTTCAGGTTTATTGGTGAGTAACTTTGCGTCAGATATATGGCCAACCTTCATGGAGGGATCCCATCTCTGTGGTAAATTAGAGTCACCATGTATAGCATTAATGGATAATTCATCCCCAATGTCAGCTTGGATAACTGAGATTCTCATCAAGTCTTCTTCAGCTGGTTCATTCATGACTATTTCAAACTGGGACTGGGTATCTTCTTCAGTTTCTGATGGGGTGTTCATTACTACCATATTTACTCTTTTACGTATATTGGTACATTCATTTTTCCAATGACCCTTTTCTCCACACTTGAAACATTCAGGAGTAGCAGTTTTCTTGGGTATTTCAGTTGTGGGGTTAACCTTTGTGGATTCTTTGTGGAACTCTTTTCTCTCAGGGATGTTATTCCTGGTGTACTTCTTGTTCCATCCATTAAGGACTACCATTTCATTTAATACACTGCTGAATTCTGTCAGGTCTACATCTAGTGAGGGGAATCTACATCTCATTATACTCTCAAGATTTCCTTTACATTGACTCAGTAATCTGTTGTTGGCTTCTTCATCTGAGACTCTGTCATACACACATTCAATCCTTCTTCTTTGTTTCAAACACCATTCAGAAGCTGTTTCTGTGGTTGGATCAAAGTAATCCTTTTCAAAGGCTTGGCGCTTTTCATTTTTCCAAATTCTGGTGCCAAACTGGGCTTTGATTAATTCTTTCCACACTGACCAAGATTGGTGTCCTACAGCTTTACTTTTGGTAATAAACCAAGTAGAAGCCATTCCTTCAAAGAGTACAGTAAGTCTTGAAGTGATGACTTCATCATCAGCTTGGTAAGTCCTTACTATGTGATCAATGTATTCTATGAAACTCATGTGGTCATATTCTCCTTTACCATCAAACTTGGGCCAGTCTTTTAAGGGGGGCATAAGTTTGTGTATAGCAGTCATATCAGAGTTTCTGTAAGGTGTGGACATTCTGGTATCTTTGGTCATAGGTCTATTCTGCATAAAAGGATTGTTATACCTAGGTTGGGCACTATTGGTATTGAGGGCGCTATGTTTTTCTTGAGGGACAATGTTGGGACTCAAGTATTGGAGATTCTTATAAGGATTATTTTGTTTCTCCTCTCTGTTGTTATAATAATTAGAATTAATATTGATGTGAGGAGCTTCATCTCTGTCAAGATACGTGGTGGGTTTATTGTCAGGTACCTTGTCACCATACTTATTCCAATTGTTTGTTGCTTGATTAACCATCTCTTCTTCACTGTATGAGCTGCTGGGTCCTTGAGGCTCGTGGTATTGGGGGTTTACTTTCTCCTCTTTCAATGATTCTATACCTGAGATGATAGTTGTTAATTTTGAAATTACATTGTCTTTTAATTTCAATGATTCAATTTCAGAAGTAAGGACAGATAATTTGTTGTTTACTTGTTCTTCTAGTTTCTCAAATTTTGTATTAAAATTGTTATTCAGATTCATGATCAAATCTTCTAATTTATTGTTATTTGTTTCATCCTTTTTGAGGGAATTAATAACATACTCTGCCATTGTAACTTGGGAAGTTTGCATTTCTTCAAGAACATCTAAAGTATCATTAGTATTTTTGTTGATTTCTTTTGTTATTACTTTAAGATTCTCACTGGTTTTGTTAAGTTCCATCAACATTTCACTATGATGTATGGGTAACTCAAGGGGCAAAGGTTTGTCCAGTGTTTGCAAAACTCTCATGGTACGCGCAGTAATATTGTCTTTAATTTCTTCTAAGCTTGTATCTATTTTATTAATAATTATCTTTAGATTTGCTTCATTATTAATATCTAAAGTGTTTAAATTATTATTAAGGGCTTCAATAGAATCAAACAAGGAATGTATTACAGAGGGTGCTAATCTATGTTCTTGTAGAGATTGGCCGCAATCAGAAGGAGATCTGTGGCCTTCTTCCACTTGACTGGGTCGTCGAAGTTGATGGAAGAGGAGCTTTTGTTCTTCCCTTTGTCTATTTTCTTGAACTTCAGGGTGTTCTTCTTGGGCGGCGCGGGGAAGTGGATCTTCTTTTCCTCCCAAGGGTTCCAACCCTTTACATAGGCCTCTATCTCGTCGTTGGGGATCAACTTCTGGAGAGCCTTCTGACTGTCTTGCGCCGTAGTCAGCAAGGCTCTCAGCTCTTCTGTAGGCCCCTGCCTTAAGGAGTCTTGGCACTGTTTCCAAATGGAAATGTGCTCTTTCACCCGGTGTCTGATCTGTTCTTCTTTCGAGAGGACCTGGATTTCCGGGGTGGAAGGGGGTTTCTGGGTAGCTGCCAACGAATCTGGGGGTCTCTCGTCGACGTCCATGGGGGTTTCTGCTTCCGTTTGAGGAGGCGGGAGCTCTTGGGGCGTCACTGAGAGCTCTTGGGGAGTTGGGGTGGCCTCCGGCGTGGCTGGGACAGGACCTTTGCGCGCTATGTTCGTCATCTGTAGGTTCTTGACGCGCTGGTGCAGTTCCTTGGCCGCCGCGAGTTCTTGTTGGACAGGGTAGGAGACCTCGAAGTTCTGGTTTGGTCGACCTGGTGGATTTAGCCATTATAAGTTATCTTTATTATGTATTTTTATATGTAAGAAGTACTTACTTGGCTGGTTTTCCGCGTCGACGGTGAGAACAGTCTCTGTTTGGGTGGGGTTTTCAAAGGAAGCCACTGAAAGGAGATGTATGTTAGATTCGTGATTGAAAGAGTTGAGAAAGAAATGGTACTCACTTCTTTCTTGATATCTTTCTTTAGATATACTAGCTCTTTTCAATTTTAACGCTCTCAAGTAGTTATGGAGGGTTATTTCGGCCTCGAGGTTTCTTTCCTCTCTCAAATGAGAGTGGTATGCGGCGAGGATGAGGCGGTCTTCTTGGGAGAGGAGATCCCAGTCTGTAGGACGGTAGTTCCTGATTTCTTCCTCCTTTTTTAGGCGAAGAACTCGAAGGTAGTGTTGAATTAGAGTGGCGTTTTCTTGAAGGTTCACTGTACGCGCCGCAGATAAAAAAATAATTGTAAGTATGTAATACTGTAATTTTTAGAATTTTTTTTTATTAGTATGTATTTTTTTAATTGTGTATTTTTTTAGAAAAATTGAAAACTTACGGTTTTTTTTATTTTAATTTTGTGGGTTTGGTTTTTTTTTTTTTTTTTTTTAAAAAAAAAATGGAAAGCAAAACAGTTTTTTGTTAGTTTTTTGAATTTTTATAGGGTGAGGTATATATGAAAATGATGATTTTTTATTGGTTTTTTATGTGTATATTTTTATATAAAAAAATAAAAAATTACGGGTTTTTTTATTTCAAAAATAAATTTGAAAATTTTCCCGGCCAGACCCCCAATTGTCAGCCTCCCTGATGCCAAGGACAAGTCCTTCTAGCTACAGGTGGTGCAAGGATAGATGGAAAGAGTATATAAACTCTGGGTAAGGTACAAAGTTACAATTCCCAAAAGATATGGGGGAATTGTGACGTAAAATTTGAGAGAAAAATAGTTTAATAATTATATTAAATAAATTTAATATAATTAAAAAACCAGAGGGGCCTGATAAATCAGGGGTGGTTTAGATCCCTCTAAGGTATCTTACAAATAAATGCAGAGGATTTAGGTACCTGGAACACTGGGGCCTGTTGGAACAGGGGTGGTTTAATCCCAGGAATGGAAATGGGGGAATATCTTCAAGAAAAGGGTTATTACTTACTAGTAATGAACCTTGAGGGATCTTGGGAATATTCTGGGTGGAACTGGACAGTTTGAAGCGCTTGGATGGATGGATGGTGGAGCTTGGTGGGCACTGTGAAGTTGTTGGGGAAGACAGGGCTAAAGAATAACTACTAAGAAGCTTACCAGACTGTGTTATAAAGATGTATATATCTAATAAGAAGTGGGTAAGGTTGTTAGTGGGTATTGGGAAGCATGAGGAGCCTTCTTTGGGCGGTTGAAGAGCTCCTTAAATAGTCTTGAGTTCCCCCTGGGGACCCTGTAGTTATTATTGGCCAACTTGTGGGATCTTAGGACCACATTTTGGCCATTTTTGCTTTCTTGGTGACGCTTCAGCAGCCCCTGCTTTGAATACACGTCACCAATTGATTTCATTAATGTATTTTATTATTATTTACATATTTATATTGTCTTACAGTCTGTAGTACATCAGTACTGGTTGTTATAGATTTAATACTAGTGGCTTATTTGTATTTTATAATAAGCCACAGTATTGTTTGTACTGTTTGTTCAGTCAGTATATTTTAATTATATGTATAAATAATAATACAATTTAGTATATTTAATTATTTAATCCCTAGTAACCTTTATTACATATATAACATATGTAATGAGGTCACTGGGGCGTGTTTTTACTGTTCTGGGTGTACCTGAGTGACTGTGGAGTCCGCGTGCCAAGCTGAGAGTCTGTAAGGGGCTTAATGCTTGCGCGGGGGCTTGTATCCCAACTTTGGCGCGGGCTTTCAGACACGCGGGTTGAACTTCAAGTTCTGCGGACTGCGGTACGCGGGGTTTGAGTAAAACACGGTGTATTTACACTATCTCTCCTAATTTACACAACACCTCATTTCCGTGACTGGAAATGGGGTTTAAGCATATGTATATATATATATAAGCATTTAATTACGGCAAGTACTTTTTATTCAAAAGGTACTTGCTAATTCTTCTTTGCTAATTTACATAGTGAAGGAGTGGGAATTAGGGGTACCTGTGAGTGAGGTACCCTAGGTTAAATTTAGTGTAGATTCAGAATATCAAATAATATTCTAAATATTATTTGATATTCTATATTTTTTATAATGATTTTGTGGTAAACTTGTGACAGGTTGCTCTGTCATAGTAGCAAGCTGACATTACCTGTTGAAGCCATAAACACAGCTTGTATGCAGCAGCCATGTTAACTGGTCCATGTTAACTGGTGAAACTTAAATTTAGCAGGCCAAATGAATCCACTTTGTGAGCATAGTGTAGTGGGAAAACAGTCAGCTAACAGCTAACATTTAGTGGGAAAATATTCAGCTAACAGCTAACAGTTAGCGTAGCTTAGCATAGTTCTAATGCCGCTGCGCTAATGGAAACTTCAAAATGTGTTAGCGGCAACACAATTATACTACTTGTTAGCGTAGCAGTTACTTTGGAAAGCTAACACTACAAAAAACTTGGCTGAGAAATTTCTTGCTACACTAACTGTTAGTTTAGCCGAGTGTAGCGTCAGCTAACACTACAAAGTTTCTGGCAAAAGAAATAACCACTACGCTAACAGTTAGTGGTCAAATAGCGTAGTGTAGTGTAGCCGCCCACTGTTTCAAGGATGCCACTAAATGTAAACCATCATCAACATAATCAATTGAGACCCTATTGGAGGATGTGGAAAAAACAGGGATTAGCAAGGAGTTATTTTAGAGGATGTAAATTATTACAGAGAGAGGAGAGCCTTGGGGAAGGCCAATATCCATTTCAAAGGACTTAAATGTGAAATGATCCAAGTCTGCAATGATTATAACTAGGTAAGTTGGACATTTCAGTTTGAATAGGTAGTGAATCAAACATGATGGGTGGACGGAGGGGTACACAGATTTGTGTGGGACAAAGATTATAAGCTTGATTGGGACAGTCAATGATGGTACTGTCAGTCATTCTGGGGCTTGGGCTTGGTGGGGCAGGGGAGGCAGACCTAGGATAGAAAAGCAGACAGAACAGGATGAAGAAGAAAAGAGAAGGTCAGAAAACAACGGGAGTCATATAGAGCTAGATACAACAGATGTCACACAAAGTGACCTGTCACACAAAGTGACCTGTCACACATAACACTCATTATTCCCATCATTCAAAATCAAGGAATAGCCCTTCCACAAACTTCCCCTCCCTCCACTTAGCTTTGATCCAATGCTCAAGAGCAACAAGTGCATCCTCAGTTCCTGACCCCTTTCTCCTGGAAAAATTTCCCTCTGCTAGAGCTCCAGAGGGGGCGTTGATAAACGCACGCCAACGGCGCACGCCAACGCCAACCCGCACGCCACTTTTTTTTGGCGTGCGGGGCCTACACGCCAAAAAAAAGTGGCGTGTAGGGTCTACACGCCAATTTTATTTGGCGTGTGAGACCCACACGCCAAAAATGGTGTGTGGTTCCCACACGCCAAAAATGGTGTGTGGTTCCCACACGCCAATTTTTTTTGGCGTGTGGGCCCCGCACACCAAAAAAATTGGCGTGCGGGTCCCCTCTCGCTCACGTAATCAAATGGGAGGGCCCATTCGATTACGTGAGCGGGCCGGCTGACGAGGTTATACAACCTCGTCAGCCGGGAGGACTTCCTCCCGGCACGAGGCTGTATAACCTCGTCGGCCGGGAGGAAGTCCTCCCGGCCGACGAGGTTATACAACCTCGTCGGCCAGGAGGAAGTCCTCCTGGCTGACGAGGCTGTGTAGCCTTGTCGGCCGGGAGGACTTCCTCCCGGCCGACGAGGTTATACAACCTCGTCGGCCAGGAGGAAGTCCTCCTGGCTGAAGAGGTTGTATAACCTCGTCAGCCGGGAGGACTTCCTCCCGGCTGACGAGGTTGTATAACCTCGTCGGCCGGGAGGAAGTCCTCCCGGCCGACAAGGCTACACAGCCTCGTCAGCCAGGAGGACTTCCTCCTGGCCGACGAGGTTGTATAACCTCGTCGGCCGGGAGGACTTCCTCCCGGCCGACGAGGTTATACAGCCTCGTCAGCCAGGAGGACTTCCTCCTGGCCGACGAGGTTGTATAATCAGCCAGGAGGACTTCCTCCTGGCCGACGAGGTTGTATAACCTCGTCGGCCGGGAGGAAGTCCTCCCGGCCGACGAGGCTATACAGCCTCGTCAGCCGGCCCGCTCACGTAATCGAATGGGACCTCCCATTCGATTACGTGAGCGAGATCCCCCCACACGCCAAAAAATTGGCGTGTGGGAGCCGCACGCCAATTTTTTGGCTTGCGCTCCCACACGCCAATTTTATTTGGTGTGCGGGGCCCACACGCCAAAAAAAATTGGTGTGTGGGAACCACACGCCATTTTTGGCGTGTGGGTCTCACACGCCAAATAAAATTGGCGTGTAGACCCTACACGCCACTTTTTTTTGGCGTGTAGGCCCCGCACGCCAAAAAAAATTGGTGTGCGCGCTTGGCGTGCGTTTATCAACGCCCCTCCAGAGGACTCTGCCCATACTGTAAGGCACCAAGCTATTATTAGTTCAAATAATTTTCCCATAGTTCTGAGCAGTGCAATTGGTCAATAGGCTACCAGGTTGGTGTAATCCAATTTCCCATGTTTCCAACTGATCGCTGTAACAGCACATTCCCAGGGTGCCAGAAAAACACTCAGTGTCAGACTGGCATTATACAAGCTGGTAAGGGGGGAGATCAGAGCCAAGGATTTTGAGTTTTCATTCTTCTGTTCCTCCCAAAATGAGCAAAAATCAATCCTCTAAATCCAACTTCTTAATCAACTTGAGTCAGACTAGAATGCATCTTTTTATACTAATTTTTTTGTATTTACAACTTGTAGTTCTAATGTTTGTTTATTCTTTTTTCTGATTCACTCTCTGATTATTAAAAACTGATTACTAGAATTGATGCCTCTTAGTATCTGTGGTTTTTGTAATATGTTTTTTACTTGATTAATATACTAGCTTGACTAAAAGAGACTCAGAAGACCTGACTAGTTATTTCTTCCAAGTACCCATATTATACTCCTCTCAGTTTTTATTCAAAATTAGTTTTTTATTCATTTTCATTTCTCAACCACAACTTGTCACACTTGTAACTAGTCTATAAAAACATAGCCTAGTCCAAGCAATAACATCATCAGTTCTCCTCAAAAAACAAAGTCCCCACCTTTTGAGTCTCCCAGAGTCTGTTCACAACATACCCTCATCTTTTCTCTTTGCTTAAAATCAAACAAAGGATAAGGACTTAAGTGTGTCATTGGCAATGCTGTCAATTCCTTCTGCCTTTTTATGGCGGAGCTGACCCAGGCATGTCTGGAATTTTCTTGGAAGTATCTCTGGGTAATTGAAGAACCTGCAACTGGAACTTAAGGGGACATCAGTCAAGTCAATGGGACCCCAGTGATGGAAGTTCCATTAAAGAGAAGCTCAGCCTGTTTTCCTTTTTCATGGATGATGTCCCTGTGAGGCCCCCTCACGGGGAGGACATCACTGCCAGCCAAACTGTTTGAAAATTGCAAGACTTGGTATAGATCACCTTCTGCAGGGTTGGATAAAATTTCCTCCCAGTGTTGCGGCTTAAGAGATGAAACTAATGCGAGAAATTAATTATTCTACTGCTTGTAACAGTCAATGGATTGGGGGGACTTAGCCAAGATCATCATCCACCGGTGTGCATGGTTGCGGGTCTTCAAAAATGTATCAAGAGTAGCCTTGCACCACCTGGACTTGGATTTTGATGCATCCAATCAAACATTGCTGCCTAGGGCTTCTTGAAAAGCTTTGAAAGCAGACATCAGCAAGAGTGCATGTGCATCCAGATCAAGTATATCCTTAGCAGCCACAGAGGGGAACTTAGCTAAGTGAGGAGCAAGGTGTTCCAGTTTAACTGACTGCCAATTAGGCAGTCACCAGTGGAAATGAAGAGTTGGCCAACATGTCAATAGTTGGAGTAAGGGGGCCTGGTGGTCCAACTCAAATTTTTTGCTTGAGACAGCAATGCTCCTTAAAACCTTAGCACCTAGGAAGTTGGAACAAACCAAGTCCATGGTAGATCCCCTGCCTTTGGCGGAGAAGAAAGTGGGGACGGCTTTTGGAGAGGCAAGCCTAAAGCCAAAAGAAGAAAGGAAACTTAGCAGGGAGATTGCCTCAGGCTCTGACTTCCAACACCGTGGAGGATTCCAATGACGATGATGGAGATTGGAGTCCATGCATAGGATCATTGGTATCTGTTGAGAGTAATGGGATTTTATCCAGTTATGCAGTTCTTTGATAGCAGCAAAGGAAGGAGGGGGATTGTATAAATTAAGGAGGAAAAATGACTTCCCAGCCAGTAGCATCACCTTAATACCCACAAGGGTCTGGGAGCCACCATCAAGGAGTTTAATTGAATCTGAGGGGATTGAGCATTTAACATAGATCAAGGCCTTGTGGTGTTCATTCCACAAGGTTGGAACATGTTCAAAGGCCATTGCGGGACGCCAGGCTGGATGTTGAGGGGTTTGAATGTTGATTGGATTGATCCAGGGCTCTTGAAGAATAAGGAAGTCGCATAATGACAAGTTGAGAACGCTGGGAGTGACCGCCTTGGAGACATGACAGTTCAGCTGAAGTATTTATAGGCAATTGGGGTCAGTGTCAGCCTTAGAGCCAATACATTTAGCCTAAAAGTCCTCATTAAGTACAATTTAACACCAAAATATCCATATATTGTTTACAGCTTTAAACTTTAACTCAAAAATTCAGATTCTGTTTCCTCATTGAATTTTAACCCTAGTCACAACTGGGCATTTTCTCTATACCTTACTCCTTCACATAGTTAGTGAATTATAGGTGATTTTATTCTAAAAAACTGCTGCACAGTGTTTCAGATGCAAGCTGACCACAAGCAAGCGCTGATTATGTCAGAAAACTGTGAAGATTTTTGAGTCTGAGTATCCCCCACCCCTCAGATGATACACAGACTCCAGGATCCCCAGATCAACCACACACTTCAGAAAAAGGACCATTATCAAGTTGAATTCAAGCAGCTTCCTTGCTAAAGTTTTTAGAATATTAAGTAAGGCCCTCACTTCTCTGATTATCTCTCAGGTCTACTTTCATTTAATCAAAAAATGAGTCCCTTCCTCTGCAACCCTTTCAACTCTGTCTAGTATTCCTTATTCCAAGTCTGTCAGTTCTATCTCATCCTCTCCCTTTTCTCCTTTTCCTACTAAATTATTGGAAACCATTTATTGGAATAATCCCAGAGGCATTTAATCCTGCTTGATTAAATCATTAGACTGCAAAAATTTGCATTGACCACTCTTAGATCATTTCCCCTTATAGTTTTGTTGATTTTATCCAGGGAAAATCAACCAGGTTTCCATCTAAGGATCCTTGAGTCAGTGTCTTTTGTCCAGAAATAGATTGACTGGCTTCAGTTTCCTTTGACCAGACTCCTTCACCCAGTTTCTTTTGTTGTAGAAGAGGCTGACCCTTAGTTTGCAGCTCCTCAGATCATTTAAGATCCCTTTCTTATATTCTGTATTATATTGTTACTATCTTTCTACTAAGTAATAAATTGTGTTTTCTGGTTTCACTTCAGAGACACAGGCTCACAGTCAGGGGAGGGGGGGGGGGGGGGGAGTGAAGAGCCTTGGATTGTGAATCAACAAAATAAAGAATGTATTTCTGAGTAAGCAACATGAAAAATTGAAACAAGGAAAGATACATAAAGAAGGAAAAATAGTTTATACCTAAAGGCAAGAAAAATATTGAGAAGCCACACTCTGAAAGAAAACAAGTGGAAAGGGAAAGAGAGACACACTAATAAAGAAGATATTAGTTATGACTATAATTCATGATGTAATTCAGTCAAACAATTAGAACCTAAAATATATTTGAGTCTTGAGTTTCTTGAGATGAGAAAAAGGAAGGAGATAAAGAGAAAATGGAAGAAAAGAATATGAAATATTGAAGATAATATAGTGATTGACTCAAAAGCACACAGGGGATAGTTGATAAGAAGGGATCGGCTTAAAGCACAAACAGAATAGTCAATACAAAGGGATTGGCTTGAAGCACACAAAGGATAGTTGATAGTGAAGAATTGGAACGTGATAAGATAGAACTTGAGATACTCGGAGTTATTGATGGAGGAATATTGGACAACTATGTGAGTTGTTTCTATCTCTGAAGATTCTTTCATAAGGGGAATCAAGGAGAGTTTATATGTGATAATCAGAGAGGAAAGAGCAAGAAGATGGTGTAAGAACCTTGAGGGTCCAGGCAAAAGAAGTGATGTCATTGTCTGTGTGTATTGTCATCACAGGAGGCTCAAGAATATGATTTGATGTTTGACTGGGTTAAGATTTTGGGAGTGCACGCACAAGAGTGCAATGAGTTGCAGAGGATGGAATTCATATCTCAACATGGATATCTTTAGCTAACAAGGATTGGAGTTGGTAGTTGAATGGCAATGAAGAAGGAATGCTATCAGGGGTTGAGAGGGTTGTATCTATCATTGAGGGGTTAAGCGGTGTGAGAACTCCTTTCGGGACAGGGGTAGTTCTGTGAGGGGGAAATAGCAGTTATAATATTTCAGGTATGTATGAATTTATTAAAACTGTTAAGGGTTTTTTGAAAGACCTGCCCCTCTATTTACTACAAGAGTTAACACAACAATGTTATTTATTGTTGTGGCTGATAACTTTATTTTTGTTTTCTTTAAGAGAACTATTTATGTAGTAATCTCTTATCAGACAAAGATCTATTTTCAACGTACAAATAATCAGCAATGAGCTTGATGACGGGATCAAGGATGTAGATAGTGGATGGATTGTTACAGAAAGTTCTGGTAAATGTAATACAAGAGTTTTTTGCAATTGATGAGGAACAAGTATTTATATGTTTTATGATTTATTCATTTCTTTCTTTTTAGATTCAGTCTGAGGAAATGATTAGAAGGATGTTTTGGTATAATGTGAAATATTCAAAGTGTTGTACCCTCTTCATTAACCTTTAGTTAAAAGAGCACAATTTTCCTTTTGTTTCTTTTGTGTATTTTAAACTGACATGAAAGATTTTGTTGTGGGTCACCTGATTAAGATTACACTACTATATGGATGGGTAAGTTTTTTTAGTTTGCTAGCTGGATGAATCCAATTTCTCTCTATCCCTGCCTCCTTATATAGAAAAATATGAGGGATTTTTGCTGGTGGGACGTCTGATTGAGGTATTCATGCTGGTGGGGTTTCTTGTTCTACACTGCCTTTATGCATGGAGTGCATAAAGTGAGCTATTTCTGCTGGTGATGTTTTCTAATCCTGCACTGCTTCATGCGGGGAGTGCATGAAGTGAGCTATTTCTGCTGGTGAGGTTATGTACTTAGGCTGTGCCACAGAGCATGTGCTGCATCTTGTGACCAGAAACTAAACTATATACTACTTCTATATATATACTATGTACTTATTAGTCACTATAATTCTTTTTAACTGTATATCTTTTGATTTAGCCCTGCAAACCCTAGCATAAATGGGTGACTTATAGATTAAATTTACCCTAGATTTAAATTATGCACATATATTGCTACTATTTTAGCTTCTGAAAGATAATGAAAGAATATAATCCTGTATGATACTTGAAACAGGGTTTGGAATACCACAGCGGTGTTTGTCATACCAAGCTTTCTTGAAGGGGCAAGCTTTGTCAAAAAGGGTGTGCTGAAAGTCATCAACACCAGGAATATTGTTCTTGATGCCATCTTTGCAGAGAATACAGGTCTTGACACCGCCTAAGCCTTTGGGGCATTTGTTGGTGGAGTGTTTACTCCCACATTTGGCACAACATGCCACCTCACGGCACCATTTGCCATAATGGCCCATGCAGAGGCACCACAAACACTGGGGAGGCCAAGGTTTGAAGAAATAAGTGCGGTGGAATTCATAATTCAAAAATACACCTGATTTTTTGACTTGGTATGCCAGGTCCTTGTTTGTGAAATACAGGACCAGTGACCCCGCCTTCTTTTTGGAGGGGTCATTGGAACCCATCCAGCGCAAATGAGCTACATCAGTAGCTTGAAAGCTGTTATTTGAGGCTAATGTTGCAATGTTTGCCTCATTGTTGATATCAAAGGTCTGGGGTGCGCCATGAACCATCACTGAGTAGGTGCTGGGAGTGGCCTCAAGATTGGGATGGACCGCTTTTGACCAGATGTGCTGGTTTTCTGACAATCATTTCTGCTGGGCGCAATTTGTCAGCCCTAGAGATACTCTAGAGTATCCTAAAAACTGACTTTACTGTAAATTATAATAAATATTATATTAAATACAATAAAAATAGTATTATTATTACAGAAATCAAGTTGTCATGTAAAATTAGGTGGGGTACCTCACTCAAACCACCATCAAATTCCTAATCCTTCTAAAACTTTATCATATCTCAGAAGGTACTTAGTAGGAGAAGGAATAACCGTAAAAATATGGATTAGAATTGTTGTCATAAAAGATGAGAGACAATAAAACTTATTTTCATAAATATAAGAATACAAAGCTATGAAAATAAGGAAGAAATTACCTAAGTGTGTGGTAATTTCCCAGTATTATTATATTATAAGAATTGTCCCATGATGTGATTGGTTATACATACATGTCATGAGGTCATGGGGAAATAGAAAATACTGTGCTCAATACAAAACAATTCCCATTACATCATAGTACATTTCAATTCTAATACATTAGAGAAGGAATTATAATAACATTCTAGAACCTTCTACAAATAACCTCTAGAATATAAAAGGAGGCCATTTCTGGTCTAGGATTGGTTCCTCAGCATATTCACCCAGTATCATATTTTTAACTACACTAATATTCTCCTCCTACTTATAGAGTAGTGTATTCCCTTTATCCAACCCAACCTTTATTACTGGAATTAGTCTCAATTTACCTTAGAATTCCCCATCCTTGGCCTTTATCTATGCCTTATAGAGCAGTTGCTGCAAGACTACCACCTCTGACAGTAGCCAATCAGCTTAAGTGCTTGCCAGCTGTTTCATAGCAATTTACATTGCTATAACTTACCCAAAATGACAAAGGATAGCCAAACCTATATGGCTAGCTGTTGGTCTTCTCCAATTGACTGATTTGTATATCAAATCTAACAATTATAAGGAATTTAGGTTATCCTCTGTGCATAGTTTGGATACTATAGAGAGAATAATCTACTTTATTATTCATATAACCTTTTGGCACAGTGATAGTACCTGGCTTTTTATAGACATTAAGCCAATGTTTCATACACATAGCTGACACATGCGGTTGTATACACCATTGAAAGTGGCCGGGTCCACTGTTGAGGTTATATTTGGCCTTGTTGCCTTTGAGGGAAACCCAGCCATGAGGTTGTATATAACCTCACCAGTGTATTGGACATTGTTGCTGGGTGTCTCCTGGCCATGAGGTCACAACCAACCTCATGGCTGGTTGTCCCCCAGTAATGAGGTTGTGTAAAACCTTGATGGTGGCCAGGTCCACCAATAAGGCTGTATTGGAGCTCATGGCTGGGAGAAACCCAGCCATGAGGCCAATGACAACCTTGATGGCAGGGAAATTCCTGGCTGTCAAGGATGGATGAAATCACTGAATCCCAGTTGGGATTTGTCAGATTCTCAATATTCTCAATGTCAGTGTTTGGGCCGCACGCAGCGTGTGACAAACTTGAGCCCGCAGTCAGCCCTGTCTTAAAACTCAGCTTCTCTGATTGCAAAATCTTCTCCTCATCTCGTCCGGAACCAACCCATCCAAAACACTCAACAGCGAAACTCGAGCTTTACCTAATCAGCCAAATTCTCTGTTGCTACGAGATCAACAGCTGCAAGACTCTGGATTAGTGGTATTCCCCAATTCTCTCTCTCTCCCTCTCTTTCTCTCTCTTTGTCAATGAGTCACAATTACTAACTTGGTGTAACAGTCTCTATTCTTGCTTTCTGTTTGTTTTGTTCCCTTGTTATTTTTCCTCTTTTGTTTACTTGTTGCTCACCACCACGCGGTCCTTTAGGTACATTTCTTTGTTGTTCATTCTCATTCACTTTGTTCCTATTTAACTGAAATACATCCTTTAGTTTCGCCTCTATTTCTCTCAGATTTACAGTCTTGACAGCAACGAAACATCTAAAGGACCATGATGGCCAATAACAACACCAACAGCTTGAAATCGAACATTCCTGTTCTGAACAAAACCAATTGTCTTCAGTGGTCAATGAGAATGTCTGCTTACCTCAGACACAAAGGTCTCATGAAATATGTTCTTGAAGCACCTGTCGATCTCGCTGGAGCTGCCGCTGTTGCAGTTGCCAACAAGCATGCAGAAGTCGTACACATCCTCATGAGCCATGTAAGCGAAACCGTGGTCACCCCAGACATCGCCGAATCTCCCTTGAACATTTGGGAAAGCATCAACAACCGTTTTGCATCTGCCTCTGTCAATAACAAAGGCAGAGTGTGGCTTCGCTTCATGTGTTACAAGTACTGCGGAAACCTCTCCACCTTCCTCTCAGACATGCGCAAACTGCTCAACGAGATCAGAATTCTCAATCTCGGGGTGCCAGAAAACATCTTAAGTTTTTCGATTCTCTCCAAGCTCTCTGAAGATATGTACAACATTGTGGACAACATCATCATGAACAAAGTAATCTGCAAAAATCCAACCGCAGTTCTCAGCAAGCTTCAAGAAATGGTTCATCTGGATGCCTCTTGGAAAAAGAAGGTCATCTCCAAACCCGTGGAGGAGGGAACAGTGTCTGCTCTAATCCACGAGTCTACTAAAAAGGATAAATCCAAAGCGTGACAATCAGTGAAGGTTTGATGTGATCCAGGCAAACACAATCCCGCCGCAACGTCTCATGACAAAGATCACTGTTTTCAACTTCATCCGAACCTCAGACCGGCATCATGGGGTGTACCTGGATCCTCTGCAAAACCAGCTGCTGCCACGCAACTAGTGGAGGTCGACGACGGACATGAATCTGAAGTGTCGATGCTGTTGGTTGAAGGGTCCAACAAACCTATTGTTCTGGACACGGGTTCTACTCATCACATGGTGAATGACCCCTCCATCATCAAGATTTTATCAGGGACTGACATACGCATCTTGACAGGCGGACATCAAAATTTCCTCAAGGCCACGGCAGTTGGATCAGTCACACTAGTGAACCAACAAGGCCAACAACAAACTCTCGACAACGTTCTCTTGGTACCATCCCTCAATCGGTGCCTGCTGTCGGTACCTAAACTCTTTAAAGGGAAACTGGTCATTGAAAAGAGTGGAAACAACGGTGTTGTTGTTACGTTAGATGAGGAGTTTGTTTTAGAAGGAACAGTCAAGAACAACTTGTTAGAAATTTCTACATCCCATTTTGCAATTCCAATTGATTCATCATGCTACTTGTCAAGCCCAGTCTCACCAGACTGGCACGTGCGACTGGGTCATCCAAATCCGAGGTACCAAAACATACTCGTGCCCGGGTCAAACTCAGAAGAGTGTGAGGTGTGTCGAATGTGCAAATTGAAGGCCCTTCCCTATGACAGTAAGTT
This sequence comes from Puccinia hordei, assembly GCA_007896445.1. NCBI lineage: Eukaryota > Fungi > Basidiomycota > Pucciniomycetes > Pucciniales > Pucciniaceae > Puccinia > Puccinia hordei. The sequence continues at coordinate 203,223 of RDRW01000340.1, forward strand.
CAAACCGGTCACCAGGGTACTTGAGACAACACACATGGATCTTGTTGGACCATTCCCCACTAAATCGACGGCAGGATTCCTGTACTTCCTCACGCTTTTAGACCAATACAGCGGTTTCAAAACAGTTAAATTTTTAAAGACCAAGGCTGAAGCGTTTGATAAGTTCATGGAATACAAGACCTACGCTGAAATTCAAACTGGTTTCAAGATGCAATCCCTGATAACCGACGGGGGAGGTGAGTTCGTCAATGATTCGTTCAGTCAACTCTGCAAAAACAAAGGCATCATTCACCATATACCTCCAGCGTACACCCCCCAGAACAACGGAATGGCTGAGAGAGCAAATCAATCTATCATCGTGAAAGCTAGGTGTCTGCTTGTCCAATCTCGCTTGCCAAAGTCCTTCTGGGCAGAGGCTGTCAACACGGCAAATCAGCTGTCTAATCTAACTCCATCAGCTACCAGAAAGCTCACTATTCCCTACACAGTGTGGACGGGTAGAACAGTGAATCTTGACTTTCTACGTCCATTCAGGTGCTCAGTATAATCCCTAATCCCAGTGGAACATCGCAAGTTCAAGTTATTTCCAACTGCTGAACAAGGAATCCTGCTTGGATATGAGAACGACTTCTCGTCGTATCATGTATTCAAACTCGATTCCAGGAAAGTCTACCGCGTCAGAGACGTAAAATTTGACAAGTCATTTTTCCCGGGATTGAAGGACGACTACAATCACACATCTGCCGGCGACCCGCTCCAACCACTAATGAATCCACCAGCTGATCAATCTCCTCCTGTTACACACAGTCGAGCCCTTCCAATTCATCAGGTCTTGATGTCAGTAACTCGATTGAAGAAGAGGGGGTCAAAGCAGCTTCCAGGGCTCCAAGAGACATCACTAGTGCTGTGTCAACGGACAATATCCTTTCAGTCGACAGAAGGGGTAATTCAATCCTTGTCTATTTGACCAAAAACGCTGAGGACGACACTCCAAAGTCATACCTCCAAGCAATCAACTCGTCCAACTCCTCATTCTGGAAAAAGGTGATTGATAAAGAAATCACCAACATGAATGAACATGACGTATGGATAATTGTAAAAAAGGAGGAAGATCAAAAGCGGATCAACTGCACCTGGGTATTCAAGGTGAAGAAAGACCAACTCAATGTCCCGATTGAATTCAAGGCTCGACTTTGTGCGCAAGGCTTCCAACAAATTCACGGAAAGGACTACTTTGATACATACTCCCCAACTGGTAAGATGGTATCACTACGGATGCTTATCATATTTGCCCTCAAACACAACTTGTCCTTTCACCAGATTGACATCAAAAGTGTGTTCCTAAACGCGCCGCTGAAAGAAGAAATCTTCCTGAATCCTCCTCCCGGTGTGAAGGTTCCGGAAGACCATGGGCTAAAGTTAAAAAAGGCAATGTACGGTCTCAAGCAGGCACCGCACGCGTGGCATCAGACGTTTACTGAGTGGCTTTTCCAAATCGGATTCAGAAGGTGTGATGCGGAACCTTGTGTGTTCTGGAGAAAAGGAACTTTCCTTTATCTACATGTTGATGACCTAGCAATCTTCAGCAAGGACCCGGAGGTTTTCAAACAAGAAGTCAGGTTGAAATTTCAGATCAAAGACCTTGGAAAATCCAGTTTACTTCTTGGAATGAATGTCATCCAGGAAGCGGGATCGGTCACACTATCTCAGCGGCACTACATTGACTCTCAGTTAGATTGTTTTGGCCTTCAGAATCCGTTTCCAGCTTCAACTCCCATGAGGCCAGGCGGACATCTGGCACCGGGGTCTAAAGCAGAACGCCTCGCTCATCTTGAATCCGGCAATATTTATCGATCACTTGTGGGGGCTCTCAACTACCTCAGCGTGACGACTCAACCGGATATCACATTTGCAGTGAGCTCGCTGTCTCAGTATCTCAACAACCCGGGAACTCTTCATTGGGAAGCGGCCGTTCAAGTGTTCCGATATCTCAAAGGAACAAGGGACATAGGACTTAAACTCATGAAGCCGTCCGAGAATTAAGATAAACTAGTTGGATACGCTGACGCAGACTGGGCCTCCTGTCCAGAATCAAGAAGGTCGGTATCAGGGAATCTGCTTCTCCTCAACGGCAATGTGATATTGTGGAAGTCAAAGAAGCAACCAACATTGTCATTATCATCCACCAAGGCTGAATACAAGTCAATTGGCGACATCACCAAAGAGATAATGTGGATCAAGACCTTGCTGAGAAAGATATTCAACGTCAAGATATCCGGACCTACTGAAATATTTGACGATAACCAAGGAGCCATTGCTCTAGCAAACGACTTGTTGAATCACTCAAATTACAAAACAAAGCACATGTCATTGAGACATCACTTCATCAGGGAAGAGATCAAGATCAAATCAATAGCACTTTGATTTGTTCCATCAAGGTCAATGCTTGCTGACTTTCTGACAAAAGCAGTAGGAAAAACGTCCATCAAGAGAGCGCTCAACAGCCTTCAGCTCCTGTGCTCATCACCTGTTCGGCCATGAGCAAGGGGGTGTGTCAGATTCTCAATATTCTCAATGTCAGTGTTCGGGCCGCACGCAGCGTGTGAAAAACTTGAGCCCGCAGTCAGCCCTGTCTTAAAACTCAGCTTCTCTGATTGCAAAATCTTCTCCTCATCTCGTCCGGAACCAACCCATCCGAAACACTCAACAGCGAAACTCGAGCTTTACCTAATCAGCTGAATTCTCTGTTGCTACGAGATCAACAGCTGCAAGACTATTCCCCAATTCTCTCTCTCTCCCTCTCTTTCTCTCTCTTTGTCAATGAGTCACAATTACTAACTTGGTGTAACAGTCTCTATTCTTGCTTTCTGTTTGTTTTGTTCCCTTGTTATTTTTCCTCTTTTGTTTACTTGTTGCTCACCACCACGCGGTCCTTTAGGTACATTTCTTTGTTGTTCATTCTCATTCACTTTGTTCCTATTTAACTGAAATACATCCTGTTGAATTATGACAAGTGACCCATTGGTAACATTCTTTTACCAATTAATCAGTAGACAGTGCGCGGACAAACCATGGTGAAGCTTGGTCAAAACTCAAACCATCTTCATAAAAACTCTGTCCATTCTTTCTCCTTCATCTCAATGATCCTATCGCCAACAATCCATTTCCTAAACATTCCCCATCTCTAATCATTTCCTAAAACATTCTCCATCTCTAATCGACTTCGTCGCAGCAGTCTTATCTCTTTATTATCATCCCTAGTCGACTTCGTCGCTATTACTCTCACCCTATCTTTCTTAATCTCTTTTTCCTATCTCTTTTTCCTTCTCTCCCTTGACTTCGTCGCTCCTCCTCTTATATCTTCTTCACTCTCAATCGACTTCGTCGACATTGTTATTCACTAAAAACTTCACTTGTCCAATTCCCAATTTGGTGAGAAGACGAACTCAATTCTCTAGGATCTCTTATTATCACTAACCTTATTAATTCCTATTATCAGCTCCTGTGTCCTTTCATCATTCTTTTTTCTCTCTTGTCCAAGGTTGTCTTCTTAATTATTATAATACTCGTGGTAATTCTTTTTTCTTTACTTCTTCTTTTTCTTTTAGCATGTATGACTTGATGGTTTTCTAATCTTTCTTTATTCCAGTCTGATTTTTGGTTATAGTAATAAAATAGAAATCCATTACATCCTTTAGTTTCGCCTCTATTTCTCTCAGGATTTGGTGATTTCATCACCTGAGGGGGGGGCATTGCCCCACATGCCAAAAAAATGACATGGGGGACCTGCGCACCAGAAAAAATGATGAGTGGGCCCCCCACACCAAAATCAATTGGAATGTGGGCCCTGCACACCAAAATAAATTGGTGTGCAATCCCAGATGCAAGTTCCTGGAAGATCCCGGCCAGGAGTTGGCGTGTGAGGCCTAACCACCAGAAAAGAATGGTGCGTGTGCTGGGCCCGCCAACATCAGTTGGTGTGCACTTTGGCATTGGCTTGTGGTTATCATTCCCCATATTATCTATATAGGAGTAAGTTATATATATATATATATATATATATATCTTTTAAATACTCAATTTTTTAATTAATGGTTTCTTCAAATAGGTTACAAGTATTTTCACCAAATCTGGACTCTGATGCAGGGGTTGGTTATTAAACTGATGGCCAGGGGACAGGCCATGAGGTCAAATCCCACCTCAACAGCAAGGATCTTCCTGGAAGTCAAAGAAATTGATTTTCTTTTAATTTATGTGCAGAAATGTTGTGTATCACGTATTTTTACCCACCTGTGGAAATGTGTCAAAGTGCCATCAAAATGGGCTACAGGGGCCACAAATTGAGGCAAAATGAACAAAATTCTTCTACATGTTAATAGAAAAAAAGTCTTAAGAGTTTGAATGACTCATGAGCAAGCAAGCAGACAGTGGCGGCGACAAGAGTGAACTGAACAAACCTAACAGAGAGAAGTATAAATGAGTAGATAGTGAGATAGAGAGCAGAAAGAAACTAGTAAACAAACCTAAACATTTTGTGAAAGTTTGAGTGAGCAAAGCAAATGAGATTTTGAAACAGAGTTGTATGAGGCAAACATTACAAGAAGAGGAAACTTATTTAAATGTAATCAGCTAGGTTTCAAAGATGCTGTGGAATGCAAACTGTAACTATAACTAGATTATGCTATTATAACTTGAGATGTAAAATATGCTCATACATGTGGCAAACATTCCACATTCATTGTATATTCTTAAATCAAACTAGAACACAATGATACATATTGGGTTGACAAAAGGCCCAAATTCAAGTGTTAGATCCCTATCAATGGTAGGCCAAAGGATTTTGGGGTAGACTGTCACTGTGGCTTTTGTGCAATAGCTTTGTGTTTGGGACGTGGGCAGGGGGATTATATGGCAATTCAACAAGAAATAATTCAGGAAATCAGCACACACAAAAAATGGTATGAAAATCATCTATTATTTCATGAATTGGAAAAGACTTTGGAACAACTCATGGTTGAATCAACTGGAAAACTTGGGAGGTATAAGTGGATGTCCATGCCATTCATAGGTGAAGAATTGGCCATAAAAGATTTTTGAAGGATGATTTGATTACCTAAACTGAAACCAAAACACTACACAACTTAAAGTTAGACTAAAGGAAAATGAAACAACAAAAGAAAGAAAGGGAATATGAAGAATAACAGCATTGGAGAGCAAGATACTTTGTGAACAAAGGCAAGATGAGGAATGACAAGAGAGTAAAGGATAATGAGCAGACAGGACTGAAAGAAGGAGTTATTTTATTTGAAGAAGAGTTGAATGATGATGTGTGGGTTGAATCTCACCAGAAAGATAGAAGTGAGCTTGGGTTATGAGGTAGTTGAGATAGAAGTGTGAGAAGAGGGAAGTGAAAGATGAGTTCAAGAGAAGAGGGTGATAAGGAAGGAAGAAGTAAATGGAGTAAGACAGAAAGAGAGCAATAAGGAAAGAGGAAAGAAGAGTGAGACATTGAGGTTGTCTTGATGGTTGAAGAGGTGATAAGTTGAAAGAGTTTTGAGTGAGTATTTGGAGTTGAACTTGAGATTATGGTATGAATAAGTCCCCTCTCCCCAGAAAGAAGATCTGAGGATGGTGTGAATAGTGGTGAGTGGATGACTAGATGTCACAAGAGATGTAACGGAAGGAGCTGCTGTGGAGGTGAGCGCATTAATTTAACAGGCCAATGCCTTCCAGACCCCTGTTTTCTTTTTCTTTAAAAGCTGGTCTCAAACTTTCTTCCCTTATTTCTTCCCCCCAAAAAACACCCCACCCATCATCTTTTCATTTATTGCTGATTGTTCCCACTTTGCTCCCCTCAAACTCATGTCTTCCCTTCTCTTTCCTGATCCCCATTTATTGCTGAAGTTGGAATAAGATTCTTCCCCTGATGCTTTAGAATGGAAATCCCAGTATTATACTTGTTTCACAATGGATATTGGTAGAAAAATCATATTTTCTGATAAATTTTATTGATAGTGTTTCTTTGTTGGTTTAATTTAATCCTCATTTTTTGTTTCTTTTTCTTTTAATTTTGTCTTCATTTCTATGAATATAAATGGATAATAGCATGGAATTTAACTTTCAGCCATGAAAGTCCACAAGATGATGGATAGAGTGATAAATTGTGACACAATGAGGTATCTCTTACAAATGGTTTTTGGAAGGCGCAATGACTTTAAAAACTGAAAAAGTGGGGCATAATTATTCTTTCTTAATTTTTTAAAGTTATGGGGACATCACAGGGATAATTGCATCCTATATTTAATCTCTCTGATTAAGGTGTTAGTAGGAATTTTAAATACACAACTTCCAGTTTGGAACATGCAATACCTTTCCACATTTAACAGTTGGGGGAGAGCCATCCTTCCTTGGTGCTGTAAAAAATTTGGACCTCAGGCGGAGGATTGCACATGATAATGATTTTATTTCAATATGGTGCAATTACAAAATTTGGACCAATGACTCCCACCTCTTACTTGTGAATTGGAAAAACAACTCCCAAATTGCAGTCCTGCAGAAGTTTTGGTTATCCAATCCACTTCATTACTGTTAGAATACACAAAAAAAGAGGAGGTACAAGGGGTTTAATTGGTGGAACTATGGGGCTTAGTTACTTCTAGTGTACTTAATCTATTCTCCTGTTTTGTTTCCACTTCTTCTCTTCTTCTCTATCCTTTTCTTTGGTTCTCTGTCACTCTAGGTAAAGCTCCACCTCCCATATCCTCTATTGTCCTTGGCTCAAGTGTCTGATCCTTGTCTCTCAGGTTTGTAACACACTTTTTTTCTTTTCTCAAGTCTCAAGTAATTTATCATTTTCTTTTTTTCTCTGTCACTCCAGTAAATCTCCACTTCCTGTATCCTCTATCTTCCTTGGCTCAAGTATCTGATCCTTGTCTCTCAGGTAAAGCTCCACCTCCTGTTACGTATCCTCTGACTTCCTTGGCTCAAGTATCTGATCCTTGTCTCTCAGTCCTCTTATTTATTATCAATCTCTAACAATTACCATATTTTCAATGACTACTTATCACTTATACACCTCAAACATTTACATATATATGCATATACAACCCAAACCTTACCTATATTCTATACAACCCAAACATTACCTATATTCACCATTATTGCTTCATAATCAGATTCTAACCACAATTTTAACCCTAGTCTCTCACTAAAACCACCCTCAAATTCCTCATGGTTCCAGAGTTACAGACAAACTCAGAATAATAGAGCAAGTTACAGCATAAAGCACGTTATAGAATACAATAAGTAAATCTTGTAAGTAGATATATTTCACAACCATGATACTTAATACACAATACATAAACTATAAACTATACAGATACTATATAACATACACTGCACATGACTAGGCTTTATTTAGTAACATCTTACATCATAACTCCTGTACATAAACTCCACCTTCCTGCTACTCATCTGTCACTGTCATCATTATTTCATATATTTCACTTTCTTTTCTACTCATCTGTCATATTTCTTCTTTTACCACCAGCTACATGTCATAGCCTTTTTATTTCCTTCCTCCAGCCTGATGGCTCCTCTTTGTCTCAGATATATAAGGACACATTTTCCTCCCTCTTGTTCCCCTCATGGACCCATTGACTTACTCACTTCTTGATCCCATATACTAGTATACCTATATAGTAGAGTCACCATCAAACCTATAAATAGAAATATCAGTACAGATCAGTTACTCTGCTAAGAATGGATATAAGAAGATTACTCCCCCTCTCTTTCTTGGTCCACATTGACTCAAGAGTTATCAAACTTTCCTCATAAGATTACCCCCCTCTCTTTTTTGGTCCACCTTGAATCAAGAGTTATAACCATTTCCTCATACCATAAAGTTTATAAACTAAATTATTATACATACCTCTTATACATCACCTTCTCTTATACATTCCTCTCACCTTGAAGGTGTAGCAAGCAAGCCCATAAGTACTAGTCTTTCAAGAATAAATAGAAATTAGCCACAACTTTATTTTATTCTTAGTGTTACTCTCATTCCCCTTAGCATTATTCAGGAAGGCAGCTTTACATCAGCACCTTGGTATAACTTAAATTAGTACTAGTGTAGTTTTCCATTTCCCTTCCAAGCTCTATTCTGCTCTTGAGTAGCTCCACAACATCTGGGAATTTTGGGAGTTGTTTCTCCAATTCCCAGGAGTGGTATAATCAGGCCAATCAAAATTATTTGACAACACAACAAGCAGACCAACAAAAAAGAATGTGGCATTTTCAATGGTTGGATACCAGCAATACAAAAATTGACAGCTCAAGTTGGCTTCAATTGATGCCTACAACCTTCAGCAGCTTGGCTCAAGGCCAAAAAATCCTTGTGGGCCACAAAAATTGATTGAAGGTCATGAGAATGCAGGGCTGCTGACAATACTCTAAAGTGGCATGTTAAGCCAAATTTACAGAGAAAGGGCCCACATGCACCACCCTTGTGTCCATGCTGGCCCTCTTTAAAAATGAATTCTTTTTTTTGCCTTGAGGAAAGTTTCACCCACCAAAACAAGTAAACTTGAGCTGAAGAATGACAGGCTTCAAGAATCATTTTAAAAATAGTGGGGAACACAAAAGAAAAAGATAATAAAAACCAACAAACTTAAAAAAAGGTGGGCTTTTGCAGTCTTCAAAATAAATGGGTATGAAGTGGAAAATGAAGTGGCCAAAGGACTTGAGGAAAGACCAAAAAAGTGGCTTTGGCCCCAACTCTGAAACCTGATTACACAGTAGTTTTTCATTTAGGCCCTTCACTGGCCTGGAAAGATCTGCTTCTGGCTTCTGATCCTGCCTATGGAAGGAACCAGAAGTGAAAGAATTTATTCTTGGTTTGTGAAGCAAAGTTCCTGCAGGGGAGACTGGTGCCACATCCCAACAAAGTCATGGGGTGCTGATTTTACACTGTTTTGGTGGGAGAAAATTTTGACTTGGAATAACCAGATTTGTCTGATCAGTCTTGCTTCAAGAGCTGTAAAATTCTCTCAATATAACCCAGATTCAGAGGTAGTGTTATAACAGTTTTATGAAAACCAGATTTTGAACTTTTTTTTTAAAAAAAACAAAAAAGTTGAATATGTGGTTTGAGAAACTTTTACAAACCAAGATGAAAGTTCCTAACAAGAAAAAAAAAAGTCAAGTAAATTAAAACATAAGCAGGTCACAAGCAGGCCCTAGGAAGGAAATCCAGTAGACCTGGAGATTAAAGCAGCTGCAGGAAGATAAATATCAAACAGCCAGTTTTTGGCCCAATCTTGAAAAACATCCACGCAAGAATTTTGACCGAGCGCATAGTCCTCCAATGGCGGGGCCAGCTCCACTGCTTGCTCCTGCTCCCATCTGCGGAGGCCCAGTTAAGCTTGTACAGGCCCACCCTGGTGAAAGGCTTTCTGTGTACTGGTGATGACGGTTTTCACGAGTCTCAGTTAGGCATCTACAGTAGTCATTCAGCATCAACATCACCATCTCAAGCCTCAGTCTCCAGAAGCCACCCCTCCCGCAGGGCGTGGCTTATACATTATTGCAAAACTTGAGCGGAAGCAATCACACATTTAGCTGCGCACTAAGTGCATTTATGTTTGTGTCATTCATTCATTGGTTTGATTGTGTTTATCTATAACAAAGAATACAAGTGGGGGGTAAAGCTCTTGAGTCAGGTACACGTAAAGTTGGCAGCAAAAATATGGACTATGTTTGTCTTCCCCTGAAGCTATATACAGTAGCGATCTCACAACACCTGATTGGGTCACATTGTATACACATTTACAGCATTGGTTTTTTTGTTTGATGTTTTCGACTTCGTGCGTGCGTGTGATAACTTGCTGATGACGATAGGAAACAAATCGTTAGATCTGAAATCAAAGAACGAAAGAATGATGTAGGAAGGAACGATGGATGAGGAATGAATAACGATAAGGCAGAGTACTAGGTGTCTGGTCAAGAATAAGCTCCCCGATCATGATTGTGCGGGGCGAAGGGGTCGATTTATTTCGGTTGGGTGGAATTTTTCTCGTAGTGAATGTGTGGGGACGGCTGGGGGTCACCTAGGGCATCGTCAAGCTCGAGGAAGAGCTGGGCATTGCGGCCGATGAACAGGCTGCTGACACGCTGTTGGGCCTCAAGCCTGGTATTTGAGCGTGGAGGGAGGGGAAACTTCTCGAAGATGCTCGAGCTGAGCGGACTCAACGAGGGATTCGAACTGATTGCCCGGAAGGCTTTGTGATTCTGCTCTTCGACGTTATCGTACGTCGGCTGATGACTTGTGAGGCCCCGCTCCTTCGCAGCTGAGCTTGCCACCGGCTGCGCTCCGACACAATCTCGCGGAAATACTCCCTTTGACAGTTGCCCCTGTTCATAACGGTCAATATCCAAGTTCTGGCCCAAACACCAGCCGTCGTCGTAGTAAAATACAACCTCGATCCTGTCGCCGATCTGCGATAGCTTAAAAAGACATTTAGTCTCCTTTCCCATTTATGATAAGAAATGAAGGAATAGATACTGACATGTAGGACGAGCTCATCGGCTAGTGCAGCCTGATATGTCCTTTCAACAATGAAAACTTTCCCCTTCATCTGTGGACCTTTGCAGCGATAATCCGAGGGAGTTTTCTCATTAAATTGCGAGAGAGGTGAGATCAAATTCAAGTTGGGGAGATGATTGGGCTGAGACTGAGGAGGTTCGACCTTGAGGGAGGATGCAGTAGCAGAAGGAGATTGAGGTGAAGGATATGGAATGTTGGACTGATTGTAAATGTCAGAGCTAGAGGTGGCTGCCTTTTCGCTGAGCACCTGGAGACGGTCGAAAGAGATGCTGGCGTGACCTGGGTCGCCAAAGATCGGCTCGCTGTCGGTATCCGTCAAGGTGGCTTCAGACTTCTTGAACGGGCCCTTGATGTTGAGCTTGTCAACTTTACGTGGGCTGTTCAACTGGTGATGGCGTCGCTTTAGCCACCAGCGTACAAAGTATGCCAGCACAAAGATTGAGCTCAAGACGCCCGCTGCCAGGAGCACCTTCTGGCCCGTCGACATTTCATGTCGCTCGTTTTGTTGCGGGCTCCCAACACCAGATGGCTGCGCAAGAGACTGTGAAGTTGTCGAGTTTTGTGGAACGTTCTGAGGAGCCGGGGACGGCTGGGGTGCAGTTGGCCGGGTAGGGGATAGCGGAGGTACTGATGGTGATGGTGTGAGGTTTCCAACTTGAACAGTAGAGTCGTCAGGGGATTTTTGAGATGCAGCTAAGTTAAGAATCATCTGGTAGGGTCAATCACCGGGCAATTCAATTATCTCGATTGATTTGGATGTCATGCATACCTTGTGGAGAGGCTGACGGAGCAACATTTTTAGTAGGGGATGGCGGGGGTGCAGCTGGGGAAGCCGGGGAAGGGTTGGAAAGTGGAGTAACTTGATTTTTTGAAGGTAAAACTGTTGTGGGTCTTGGTTGTGCGATGATGTGAGTTGGACCCTCTTGCACAGGCGCAGGCTGATTCTGCTTTGGTGGGGTGGGATTGGACGTAGTATCCTCAGCTGGTCTGGTAGACATCTGATTCTGCCGGGAGATCTCCCGTTGGCGTTCGGCGGATTGTTGGCGCTTGAATTGCTCGAGCTGGGCGCGCTGTTGGTGGTCAAATTGCTCAAGTGCCCTCGAAATATCTGCCTCGGATCGGCCCGAGTTTGGCGTAGATGAGGAGTAGTCCCGGGATAAAGGCCTGGTAGGTTTGTCGTTTGTCGTGTCGGAACGTCGGAACATGAGCTGGTTTACCTTCTCAGTGAGTATTGCTTTGGATGATGATGAATTGAAGTATGGGGTCCAATCACTCGTGGTTGCGACGGGAACTGAGCTTCAATGATTCATTCCGTCGGGCTGGGTGTAGGTCCTGAGTTTTTTTTTTTTTTTGGGATAAATTCGTACTGCGTCAATCCAAGTCTTTCACCTGCGGGCAGGTAGTCGTGAAAAGGTGGCGAGGTAATCTGAATTTTTGAGGGTGACTCTAGTCGGAATGTGAAGTGGGAAGGAAGGGGGGAAACGCCAAGGACGTGAGGAGGTCGAGATGAGCAGGGTCTAGAGAAACGAGGGTGGGACTGGGTTAAGGAGTAATGTACCCAAGGAACGGGCTGGTGGACTTTTGTACAGGAAATGCAATAATCGACTGGGAGATTTACAAGGGATGGAAGTTTGAGGCTGAGCAAGGGTCTTTCAAGTTCCGGACAGAGAACTGGTGAGTATTCAGGTATCCTCCTGGACAGACACGTTCTAATATTCTTCCTGGATCCGTCTAATTGGGGTAGCAACGGGATATTCTTGTCTTGGGCGTGAACGGAAGACGGCAACTAGCCCGGCTGGTACCAGACCAAGCAAGGACCACTCCGTGTATCGGGCAAGCTCGGATCAATCCGAGCACCACTGATACGTACCATGAACAACAGAGATAGATAGATTTACATAGGAATCCGACCAAGTCGTAATGGTCCAACTTGGCATCTTTCGGCCTGGATGGCCTGACCGCGGGAGGTAGCTGGAACTGATTAGGATTGGGGAGATATGTGTTGTTATCGGATGCAGAACCGTTCACTCTTCCTTCTACCTGGATTAATCGATCATCGACATCCAATCCACATTCTAGCAAATAAAGCGGTTGTTAGCCAGAACGTAACGCTCGATTAAATCAAGGCAGTGAGACGAAAATAATCAACACCCTATAAGTCCTTCCTGCGATAGGGTGCTCCTCCATCAATCTACCAATAATCCTGAGATAAGGATTTTAGTGAGTTATCAAACAGGTTTCAGACCTCTTTCATAAGACGGAATATCTCTGATATCCAATGGACGCCAGTCTCTACCGCCTTCTGCTGCAGGAAGTGTCGGTCACAATCTTCATGGTAATCTCCTGTACCGAACGCTGCATTAGCATCAATACAATCACAATGAGTTACTCGGATATCATCCGCGTTTCCCATGCCTCAGTCTCCACACCTTGGACGTCACCCTATTCGATTTTTTGTTGGAAAGTTGTGGAACAATAGCTAGATAGTCGTCACTTGGAGGGTCTTAATCATAAGAGAAACCCACCGCGGGGGAATGAACCTGGAACAAGAGACACATTTCTCATTAGTGCTACTACGTCACCCTTCAGTTTATACAGTGAGTTATGTATGTATCTCGGCGGCTGTTTTGGAGCATTTTGCTAACTTAACCAAGCCCCTCTTTATTCGGAGGTGGCATGCCGTCCCGCAGGGACCAGGGACTTGGTTAAGTTACATGGAGCATTTTCTCTTCACATGATTTTTTGAATCTTGAGCATCCATTGGATGGTTTCTCAGATCCATCCAGAGAAAAGTTTCCAAATGCCATCGAGTGAATCCAGAAGGTGCCACAGGACACCAAGCATTCTCTTCCAGCTTTCAGAAGTGTACAAGTGATACTTGGTAGTCAAAACCAACACCCATCGTCCCTTGGAACCTGTCATAGCAATAAAGATGATAATTATCGTCCCTTGGAGCCTGTCATAGCAATAAAGATGAGAAGTGGACTCCTGCTGAAATATTTGATTGTCACTTATTTACATTGCAGTTTTACTCATTATTACTATTTCTCAATGGCATGCATCATTGTAGATTTGATTCTTGACCTCAGTGATAGCCATATGAGGTTCAGGGTTTGCTGATCCCATCAATACACACCACTGTGTCACCATGGCCTGGGTTATAAATATACATTGATGGCACCACCAGGGGTCAGCCTCAAAGATCCTTTAAGTATCCAAAAAGACTGCAGTAAATTTTTCAATACCAATAGATACTGTAGTATTATTTCGCAATAGGGGGTGTCAACTATGGCCAAATCCACTTTTGAAAGCAGTCAATTATCCAAGGATAACAATAATCATCTGTGGATTCCAAAAGGGGTGAGATGAGGGACCAGCATGTACATATTCAAAATTTTGGAATCAAATGCATATTCTGAATGACCATAGGTTTCATTTCCATGTGTTTGAGATGTGGGTGAACCTTTTTTATACATGTTTTGAGAGGTTGAGGATAGGTTCTGAGAGTCTGGGGTGGTATCTCCATCTGTGTAATATCCCTGTAAATTGAAGCAGCTTAACCTCTTGGTTGATCAGGATGGCTTACCACACAGCACACCTCCTCTGGCCAACTGTCATACAGTGGGTATGACATGTAGATAATATCAAAGATGACAGTAATAAGTTTTTAGACAAAACTAAAGGTTGATTGCATGGGTAACTACAAGTAAGTAAGAAGAAGAGATAAGACAAAGATAAAAATGAATACCTAAAGGACCAGGATGAACAAGAATAGAAGAAGACTTGAAACTGAGACCACACTACTAACAACACACTAACAAACACCAGAGACTGAGAAATAAGGAGTCAGTTAAATAGAACAGGTAGTATGAGGAGACAGTGAAAGAAAAGAAGTAGGAAAGATTACCAAGTCCCTAGATGAATGGCAGAGATGATCTCAAGATCGACGACAAAGAGTTGCTTGAGGAGTTCTTGTCTGAGTCAAAGTGGATGATGGGGAACCGTTGAGTTCCGTTTGAGATGAGGAAAGAAAACAGAGCCGAGGGGAGACAGTGATTTGTTCTTGTGGAGTTGGAGCACCAGAGAGCGCGCATGGCTTGCGGGAGCAAACAATGGAGCGCTGCGTGAACTGGAATTCTGACGGACACAATCTGTTGTTGTAGCCTTTTCAGGTTAAAGCTCATCTTTGGTGGTTTGAGTTTGCAAAGCATGACACCAACCACCTCACAACAACTATGAGTAAGATAAGAGCATATTCAATACATAATACACCAAAAGACATTCTCTTTCAAGTGTTTTCAAGATGGAATGAACTATAAAAAAACCATGGCTCACCTACCTGCAGCTGACATGCAGAATGCCCTAACCACCATTTATCTCCACTTGTTTACATATGCAGTTTGTTTGGCACAGTCACTGTGCAGCATGCACAGTGACTGTACATTGAAGCTTAGTTTATTCACCTGTTGAAATAGGTTGGAGTAACACATCAGCTTCCTTAGAGTTTCCACATTTGAACTGCTGGCACATGACCCAGTTTTGTTTGCAGTGTATTATTTCCAACTGAAAATCCTATTATCTTAGTACATGCTTCTTTGGGCCAAATTTTTCAGTCTGATAATTTTCATATGTTTCTTCTGTCTCTTGTATCTTGATTTTTTTTCCCTTATCCTGCCACCCACATGTTGGCCTTATGCCATAATCTTTTATATAGTCTATGTGTTTTCCCTCCTCAATGTCCCCCCATCAGATCCTGCCCCAGAAATATAGAGAACTAATCACCCATCATTAGCTAATTTACTCATCCTTCATATAATAAAATCTAATTCAGAGCCTTTTAGTCATTTTCTGCAAGAAGAACAATTAGGCCTTCTCAAGTGCAATCTCACCAAGTGTGCTGGCATATGGTGAAATATTCTAAATTTCTACAGGCATATTCTTGTAAGAAATAGCTGTAAAAAAGATTCTGAAGTAGGTTCCAGTAAACATATTCAGCACTGCAAGAAAATCTGCTTCAACTGCCACCAGTTGACATGCAAGAGCTTTGAAATTACTCCTACCTTACTCCAACCTTACTCTGAAAATACTTGAAACAAGCTTTACTGCGCAGTGACTGTGCATGATGCACAGTTACTGTGCACCAAAAGTCATGCTGAAGTAAACTTCAAGCAAGAACAAATCTGGACTCAAGTATAATGCATGTCAACTGGTGGCAGTTGAAGAAGATTTTCTTGCAGCAGGGGTTTCAAAGCTGGTCCACACATGTATGCAGTCTTTTAAAAACACAGACTTTCACCCCAAAAAATAAAAATGTTGCTTTGAGCACCCCATTTTCACAAAATATTCTTGCATATTAGCAAACAACCAAAATAATCCATCCAAAACAAGACAAAACAGCCTCTGAAAAAAATATCCAGCCAGTCAACTTGCTCTACCATCATGCCTTGAAAAAAAAGAGAAGAAAATCCATCAAGCAAATTACTTGGGTCATATAGATGCAGATTAATAAATCACTGATGAAATCTCTCTAGAAAAAAACAGGCAAATGATCAAGAAAAGAAAGTTACCTTGAGGAATCCCTATTAGCTTTGATTAAAATAAAGAAGATATTTTATTTGAGGGAACAAGGACATCAAATAAAAGCACCAGATACCACCAGCTATCTATTCAACCTCAATGAATATTGATTCAAGCAAGAGTTCAGAATTTCTCAATCATCATTCTTTCAACTTTTCAAGGACATAAAATATCATCACTTATTCCACAACAGCTGAAACTTTCCACTGTGACCAGTACAGGACCAAATAATGGTGGCCCTTAATCAAATGGGAATTTTTGGGAACAGTGCATTGTGGGTATGTTTTCTGGATTGTTTTGCATCTCTGAAGGATCAGTCATCCTATGCTTCTCATAATTGATATAGGCTTTCTGGTCTCTCAAATCATGAGTGATATATATCCATAAAACTGGATCCTTTTTCCCACCCGGTCTGATGTGCATTTTAATCTCTAGGAAGTTTGTATCATTGCCAGATTCTCAAGGAAAAAAGAAATTGTTTTGAATATTATTGGCTAAACTGGATTCCAGGATTGTGTTGGATTTGTGGATGGAACACCCTTCCCTCTTGACAAAAAACCATCAATCAATCCGCAAGATTATTACTCTCAAGAATGCTTATTTATTTTTAGGATGCTGCCATGATACTTGACTTTGGGAGAGCTGAGATCTAAAACTCCAGAAAAGCTCTTTGTTTACTTCAGGCAAATACCTCATTGGAAATTTTTCATTTCTAGCTTAAAGAAACCTTATTCAAGCATTCAAAAAACCATTTAATTTTCTAATTCCACAAGCAAAAAAATGATACAATCAGCATATTACATCCTTAAGAGTCTGCAATGAAAATCTCAAGTCTTGTAATCCTCCTGATTTCACAGAGTATGTAGAAGAAGAAAAAAACAGGCCACCATTGGGGTAGAAACAGAATTGGGAGTGTAATTTGTGAGAAATCTTTGGCCAAGGTCACCAATTACTTAGACTTATAATTGTCACCATTAACACCTCTTTTTTTTTCAAAAGAAAAAAATATTCATATATATATATTTCTCTACAACTAATGTTATGAAGTTGAAATAACATGGATAAACAATTAGAATAAAAAAAGGTGAATAGCTAATCAGAATCACTGGAGTCTGATTCTGAATCAGAATGATCAATATTGACAATTTCTAACAGGGGTGGGAATTCTAGGGCAGTCCGCTTGTTGATCTCTTGAAGGTTCAAGCCATGGCTGCAAAGCTTCTTCATATGTGCCACCTTGACCTTACACTGCACAAGCTGTCGTGACCTCTGCTTGCTTTTTTATGACCGTGGAATTCATGTCAAGCTATTTGTAAGTGAGTTTGGCCTTGTTGGTGTTAGAGCTATGAAGCTCAGGGAAGAAGTTTTGGAGAAAAGGCCTAGAGGACAAAAGCTCTGAGGCTGAGAAAAAGACAAGGGAGCCCTGATCAAAGAGGGCTGAGACAGCTAGCTTGTGAGGAGAAAAAAAGCTCCTCACTACAAGAGACTCAAAAGGTCTCAGGGAAAAGTGCGCTGAAGAACTGATGATTATATTGCTATGTATTTTAAGAGTTTTTATGTACTACATCTTTGGGATCAGAATGTGGGACAGAAGGTGAAATGCATATTCATCTGGAAGGAAATGAATGAGTGACAGATGGGGAAAAAGAGAAAGGAGAGAAATGAGCCGTGAAATTCCAGCAGTTGGCTTGCTTGGATTTTGCTTGGCTACCCCTGGGAGCTGTGGTTAACCGTTTTCTGGTTGGATTATTCTTGGTGGCTGGTGTTTGGGCTGCATTGATTTCAATGCAATTGAGAGGGTCTTCATGATCATGATCAGATTGGATCATGAAATCATCACTGGCATTCAAAATATGTCATCAAGTTGGTTCTGTACCAGCATCTTGATCACCAAGAAGGGATGATTGAATGTGAAGGGGCTCAGTCACTGATCACAATCCCCTGATTGGATCCAGCTTGTCCCAGTAGCAATACAACTTTTCAAGCTTGGCTGAATAGAATTGAAATTTAGAAGTAAGACCAATAGGGGTTAAATGAAAACGGACTCACCCCCATCAGCCCAGAGACTATTTTCTTCACCCCTAGCCAAGATGCCTTCACCAGGGTTTTTTGTCCCAATTTCAGGCAGCATTGTATGAAGACTGGAGGTCACTAATCTTTTGTTGGACTCCTAGGGAATATCTCAAATCAGAACTAGCTCAAACAAAAATAAGAAGAGGAAAGATTAAACCTTTTTCATCCCAATCAGTGATACCCTTTTCTTCCATAATCTGAAGGATCCAATCATAAAATAGTCATGTTTTAGTGGTTCTGCTCTCTGCATCTCCACCCCATTTCTTGAAGTTGTTGTTAGCAGCTAGCCAGTCAAGAATGATTGCTATTCTTGAGCTTCCTCCATTGAAACTATCTTCATCCCATACAACTGGGGGATTATTGGCTTTACTGGATTTCTTAGCAAAATATTTGATTTTATATAGGGTGATGAGTGGCTGAAGGGAAAGCAGGATGAAACTTGATGGGAATTTCACTTGTCTTGCAAGCTGACATTAAAGTCTAAAGTTGAAAGTTGACTTGCATGTTTTCCTTGTAAGTCACTCTGCCAAATCTGGTATGCAAAATTGTCTGCATGCATGTGTAGTCCAACTTTGAACCCCCTTAGAGCATCTCCAATTGTTTGAGGGAATTTCTCATTAGGTAAGCCCTAGTTAGCCAGCTTCTGCAGCTACCGAGGTTAGATAAAGAGAAATTCCACAATCAGAGTGGTTAAAAACACTCTGTAACCAGCTAGTGAGTGTTTTCTCACAATCATTGATTCATCTTATTTCCGTTAACCTTCAGCTTTTTTTTTTTGCTCTTCTCCACGCTCAGGATGAAATCACACAATAAGCTCTTGCGATACTTCCCCCTCACCCAAAAATCCCAAATGATATTTCTGGAGACAATCAATGATGAATCAGACAAAGAAAAACCCAAAGTTCGCCGACGAAGAATTGATCGGGAACGTGTTGCTGGCGCCGTTCGACTACACAATGATTATTTCAGCAACAATGCACATTTCCCAAAGGAATATTTTGAGAGATGTTTCCGTATGAGTAGGACCTTGGTCAAAAAACTCATTGCGGACCTTGGAAGCTATAACGTTTACTGGACTCAACGCATGGTATGTTGAATTATTGTTTCTATTTATAGGATGATACTAAAGAGTCTAAATTTTTCAAAGGATTGCTGCAAGCAGATTGGTCTATCCCCTCAACAGAAAGTCACATGTGCCCTCCGCCAACTAGCTTATGGATGTGCAGCCGATATGACCGACGAGTACCTCAGAATTGGTGAAACGACGGCGATTGAAACTTTGAAGTTATTTGTTCAACACATCATTGATATCTATGAGCATGAATGGCTCCAACCACCAAATGATGAAGAGCTTCAAGTCATCATGAAGGAATACGAGGACCGTGGCTTTCCTGGTTGTCGCGGAAGCATTGATGGGATGCACTGGCAGGCATGGTCTGGTCAATTTCAGGGGAAAGAGAAGGAAACAACCATTATTTTAGAGGCTGTTGCCTCAAAAAAATTAAGGTTCTGGCATTGCTTTTTTGGAATGCCAGGTTCTCTTAATGACATCAATGTTCTCCACAACAGTCCAATCTTTGATGATTATTTAACTGGTACGTGAGCTTTATTAAAAAATTTCGACCTCATTAATCATTGTTTCCTTTTGTTTTAGGCCAAGGCAGTGATGTGACATTTACAGTCAATAACAATACATACTCGTACGGTTATTACCTCGCCAATGGAATCTATCCAAGCTGGCCAGTATTTGTAAAATTGTTTTGGTCACCTCAAGATGATGCTTCAAAGCATCATAGCATGCTTCAAGAAGCAGCCCGAAAGGATATAGAGCGGGCGTTTGGTGTTCTACAAAGTCGATTTTCAATTGTATCAAAGCCGAGTCGATTGTGGATAAAATTAGACATTCACCATGTCATGAAAGCATGCCTCATCCTGCACAACATGGTTGTGGAGGAGAGGTCTGCTAGCAACCCTGCAATGAACAACTCCTATACTAGCTCAACAGCTCCATCTGTTTCCTTTAGTTCAAACCATCATGACCCTAACTTATTTCATTCTTTTGCTTCTCGCTCTCTCTTGACATCTCAATTACATGATTCATCCAAACACTTCCAATTGATGGAAGATTTGAAAATACAAAACTGGCTCCGACATGGTCTTTTGAACTGATCTTCTTTGTAATTTATTTTTATTGCAAAGGAAAATTTGTGATAAAAAATAATATGAATACAAGCTATGGTGATTCTTCTTGTACTTCATCATCATCATGTTGTACTTCATCATCAATGTCATCATGTTCTTCAAGCTCCTTAAGAACCCGCTTTTTCATCAATCGGAGGGCGAGTATGATAGCATTGTCAGGGCAGCTACTCTCGGACTGCATGATGACCGATATTTGATTAGACATCATATCGCTTTGCAACTTCTTCTTCTCGAGGTGGTAGAGCTTTAAACTGAGTTTGTTCTGTTGGTGGCTGAGTTCATTGCTACGATTTAAAGCTGATATGCGCTGCTGAGTAAGAGTCTCTTCTCCAATGTCGGCTGAGCTTTCAGTTGTCTCTCGAAGTCGTCGCTTTTTGGCTGACTTAGTACCCTCAGGGCGAGAAGAAAGGGAATCGATTGAGGCAGAGGCAGTTGAACAGTTGTCCGTTGATTGAGTTGAAGCAGCAGGGGCTCCATCGGCCATCCACTTAGGATGAGTTCATAGGATCTCCCAGGCAAGTTCGAGCTTGAACTGCTGCCCTTTTGTTTGTTGGGAATACATATCTTTGGCCAATTGTAACCAATCGATTGGACCTGATCCAGAGGGGGGGCATCGCTTGATATTTCAATAGATTGCCGAGAATTTCAATGTTGCAGTGTTCATACTGGTCCAGCTGGATAGGCAGGTTTTTTGGCAAATGGAAAAATTAGCCTATCCAGCTCCATGAGTGTATGAAAAATAAAGGACTAACCAAGTGCAAATGCATTCCCAATCAAGGTAGCAAGCCTTCGAGTGTTTGTTGAAGTCATTGGCTATCCTTTGATAAAATTGGACACCGCTTTGATTAGTTGCATGCTCTGCGCTTTCACTAACATGTACCCAGGATCGAGCAAGTTGTTCTTCTTCAGATGGGGTCCAATTGGGAGATCATTTTTTCTTTGATGAGTCAGGTGGGTATTGATCCATGTTGGAGAGTTTCTGGGGGGGGGGGATACTGAGTCGATTAAAGTTGGCAAGTTGGGACCTTAGCGAGCCTCGGCAAGGTCTTGTAAAGTTAGCCAGGGGAGGACTGACTTGACGAGCTCTTCAGCTGCCGAGTGCTTAATTTCACACGTCTGTGAAATCTGCTCGTTAAAGTTAGCTACTGAGGGGTCTTGAACCCAACAATTGGAGATGCTCTTAACATGATTTAACAAATCATTTGGAGTTTTTTGGCCCATGGGATAATGACTCAATTGAATATTTGCTACTGCCACCCAAGATCTACCCTGGAGGCTGTTCCCCCTAGAGTCACTGTCAAGGCTCTGCTACATAGCCTCCATGCCTCATTCATATATAAAACACAACTATAAATGATCAGGTATGGGTAATAGGGGGTGTCAAATATGACCAAATCCAGCATTATGTAATTTACTGGTTGGAGAAAATCCAATATTTTAATTTTACCTACCCCTTTTGAAACACAACTGTGATTTTTTTCTTCTTTTGGAAAATTGCCTGGGTTTAAAAGTGGATTTGGCCACATTTGATACCCCTAATATATTCAAGTGCCCTTCAGAGGCCATATTTATATTGAATTATTTGAGATCTGTCATTCATTTACCTCTTAGATTTTACTATGTTCTGCATGATAATTTATTGTCTTATTGTCCATCACTTTCCCTTAGATTTCACTTGATTTGGATTATAATTTTAATATATGGTGTGCTTCTACAAATGCTTAGACTGATTTTCACCATCTATAATGTTCACTTTTTTTATTTTTTTCAAAACCCTTGATATCACCATTAATGATCATCATGGCTGAATCCTGGTGCTGTGTGTGACTGACTGTAAGCTTAAGATTCAACTGGGACTGTAGTCTGTACCACTTATACAAAGATCTTTGAAAACTCCTGGAATTAGTGAAAACACAATATATTTTCTGTTCATTCAATCTGAGTTTGCATCCCTGATTTGGCCATTTGTTTTTTTTTACTTTTTGGCGCACCTTGATCTTATAATTATCCCTTGTCCCCTGTGGAATATTACCCTTTTTCTTATATATAAATCTCCTCACAAACCCCCAAAAATGGGCAAGTTAAACATCAATGGACTGAACTGTTTTTTTCCGACCTGAGCAAAACCTTCCCTTTGACATCCTCAGCAGCCACCAACTTTGAGTCAGACCATCAAGTCCACTTACAGGAACTTGTACATACAACAAAGAATTTACTGCCATCTTAGACTATCAATCAGCACAAATGGCATTTGGCGGCACGATTCAGAAACCGAAACAGAAAAGAATCAATCGTCCTTCTCCTTCTCAACAAAGAGATAGCGACCAAAAGTGGAAGATCTGGTCTATTCCTACATAACCAATTTCATCGTGGTGCTGACTGTGTACGATGGTTTCTTGAATGCCTGAAATGCTGGAAGATCCGTCACACAGCCCCATGGTGCAATACCCCCCCCCCATGACTCTTCAGCAAATGTACTGGTAATCATGAGTGTAACACTTGACAAACAACCTCATCTATTCCCTTGTGTTGTATAATCATCACTCAAGAGAAGAAACTCCATAGACGAAAAAGCTGCTCACTCTCCATGGTCAGTAATATGCCCACAGATCAAACAAGCCACCCTAAGCCGCAAGCGACGTCGATGAATCGCTTCAACTATTTGTGCTCTGTTTCTTCTTCTCTTTTCATTTTCTGCCCGTATGTTCAATCTCACATGCTTATAAAGTTGCTGGCATTTTTAAAATCACCGGTCAGGTTTTACAGGCGATTTTCATCATTTTGTTCCTTTTTTTTTGGTACTGAGTGTAGGAGTTACACAGTTGCGCAATCTTAAATCAAAACGGCACTTTCAAAAAAGGCTCGTCGTTTCGGGATTCTTCCCTTCGTCGTGAGCCAGGTGAAGTGACTCAGCGGGAGAGCCTTTCCAACACCAATTATCTTCGGCTGACAGACTGCGGGAATCTCCCGTACAAGAGCCTCGCACAAGAAACGAGACCCTGACTTCGAAGGAGAGGGACTGGGAGAAGGCAAGGAAGAATTACATATTTATTTAAATAAGTACATATTAATTTGCATGCCTCGACTGGCTGGAATCCATGTGTAGACTCAACCTTATGTTACCCATCAGCCTGCTACCTTGCCAACTACCAACACTGTAGATTCCTGGTTCGCGCCCGCAACCTACCTAGCAGTCTCATAGTGCAGTTTTCGAATTGGGTGTGCATTTCCCCCTACACCAACACTGACGACGTAACTTTGGCGGTGAAACCGATATTCATGGGCGAGGTTGGTATTAGATGTCATCGGTCAGTACGAGCACTTTGCTATCTGGGACTGGACTCCGTCAGGTAGCCTGTATGTATGCGCTCGAAATTGACGTCATCTAATCAGATTTGAAACACGAACTGTTGGGCACTTCGTCGATCAACCTTACAGCTTTTGCGATTTCCGAAGTTAGGTCATACCCTCGCCCCCGCCCCCAACGTGTGTCGATATTCGGTTCCATCGAAGCCTCATCCTTGAATCCTGTTCATGACTCAAAAACTGTCCTTTCTGTAAGTCTGACCCCCCTTCTCCTTCTCAGCCTGTTCCTCCCTCCCATCCATTATCTGCTACGTCCTTTCCCCCCTTTCTTTCGTCGAACGACCAACAACATTTATCCTTTGCGGCAGTCTTTCAAGGTCGTTTTTTTTCTAGTGGTTGGACACCATGCCATCATCCAGTGGATGGTCATCATTTTTTCATGTCGGCGCTAGGACCTGGTTAGTCTGATGCCTAAATCCTTGTAGCCTCACCTTTCCTGAATTATCAATTGAGAAACCCCTTTTTTCACACATTTGATCTTCTTGTGAACGAATATTTTTACAGGAGACCTAAGACTGCCGATCAAAGTTATCTTGAATTGGAGCGAAGGAAGTTTGCCGAGGAAGCTGGGCGTAGAGAAGCAGAAGTTAAACAGAAGATTGAGCTGGTAAACCCCCACTCCACTGTTTTACTGCTTCCTCCATACACTTCATCAATACTAGGAGTAATTATTAATGAGCAAACGTCTTTTTCTCTGTCTATCCACGCAGCTTGATCAGGTACGCAAGCTGGAGGCCAAGACTCAAGCTCTCAATGAGATGGCACTATCGGTATGAGCTCTATCTTTTTTCTAAGCCTTTTAATCATACATCCTCTCATCATCTTCTGCTTGCTCATTTCAGGCTGAGATTCAAACAAAGGTTGGCTTTTGTTCAATCGATAACTCGCGAGTGCATTTGCTAAAACCTTCCTCCAATTTTAGGAACATGAGCTGGCGATGCGCGAACGCCAAATGACTGAATCAAAGCAGATTGAATTAGCTAAGCTGGAGTTAGCCAAGCGTATGGGCCAAGAATCCTTGAACGAGGCGGATTTTGTTCGAATCAGAAGAGAGCGGATGAAAGCTGAGCTTTTAGCCCGACAGTCGAACGTAAATTAGACCGCTGTATCCTGAAATATAACATTTTGGCAACTATTTATGTGAGACTGAATCTCTTCATTTCTCAACCCCTGACTTGCTAGGATCATACTCTTCGAGAAATGGATCGTGCCAATTGCCAATCCGAAATCGAGGAACGGATGGCCGCGCATATGCCCCAGGCCCCTTCGTTTATGCCAGCAGGGCACCCATCCATGGCCGGCCCCATTCCAATGCCGGGCTCTATGTCGGCGGCTGGACCTATGCCGATACATAATCACATGCCTCCTGGTCCCATGTCGATGCCTAGCCATATGTTCATGCCGGAACCTATGTCGATGCCTGGGCATATGTACATCCCCCCTTCAGGTCCACAATCAACTTTCGATCATTACGCAAATATGCCTATGGGGCCTCAATCCCGAATGCGCGGCAGGGCGGAAAGCTTTTCAACTTATCCTACTGATTTGGGCCGAGGTGAATGGGGAACATGCAATGATATGTTACACGAACGAGGTTTTCGTCTCTCTGATCACCTCGATCATCAACGGATGCACCCTTCAAATCGCGACTCTCGAGATCATGAGTCGATTGCTTTTCAAATGTCATTACGAGCTCAAGCCGAACTATTACGAAGGAAGAAGCTCGAACAAGGAAACCAACGCAATTGGCACCTGCTAGTCTTACGTGACCTGAGAAAACGTGAACTGATCGCTAGACTCATGGAACGTGGATTTGAACAGCGCCAAATCGAAGTTGAAGCTGCGAAGTTAGCTGAACGAGATCAGCACATGACTGAAGTTCAGTTACATGCAGCACGCGATTTAGAACATCGGCAGATGTTGAAGGAGAAGGGATTACAAGAGCGAGAAATCACCGACCAGCTAAGACGAAGAGAAGAAAGGGACCGTTTGGTTTTAGCAAAGGAGATGGAAAGACTGGAGCGCGAAACGCTCCAGAGTGATTTGATGCAGGCCGAACAGGAGATCCGGAAAGCTTTGAAGGAAGGGAAGCCCGCTCCCATGGGAATCGCTCGACCATCTGCCGAGACCATCAAGCGAGAAGGCTTGTTGGATCACGTGTGGACTGAATTTCGAAGGTTGAGTCCTCGCCTGCAACAGGAAATAATTAACATGGAAGCTCACTATAAGCCAAACGGCGGACCTCGCTCACGAATGCCTAGTATGAGCAGCCTGCATCATTCCCATCCTTCTCGGGTGCCCACACCCCAAACTCGAGAACACATCATAGAAGAAATGGAAAAACAGTTACGCCGAGAGGATCATAGTCGAGCAAGCATGAGGCCGGGCTCCAAAGCCAGTTCAAGAGAGCAGGGTCATGACCCCACTTCTTTATCAAGGCATAACAGCGGACATCAAGGTAGCAACAGTCCTGGCCCATCGCGACTTGGCAGTCGGCCGCAATCTCGCTGCCTAGACGCAAATGGCCCCCCGCCCAACCCCCCTCGCCAAGAGTTCGAAACTGAAAGTTCCTTGCAAACTTCAGGGAGTGGTACTTCGGCCAATAACTCGTCCCTGGCGGCACGCCTTCATAGTGCAGCCCTAAACAGTGAAATAAATGGTGGTCGTAGATCTCGCGCCAGCAGCCGTGCAAGTCAAATGAATGACGACTTCCCTATGTCCCGCCATCGTCATAATGTCGATGCTAGTCCACTCAACCCGACCGTAGGAAGACGGTCGCGTGCCAGCACTGTCACTGAGCAGATGGAGTCGGCTAATTTGCGAGGCGGCCCACCTTTTGAAAGTTCAGAACTTGGCCCCGGCTGCAGATCTAGATCAAATAGCGCCGCGCAATCTTTTGGAACAAGTGCTCAGTCCCGGGTGGCCAATGAGCGTCAGAACAACTTATCGCTTGGTCGTCCCCCATCCGAAAGTAACAACGAAACTGGTGCCCGTGAAGAAGAGTGTAGAGCCCGTAATTCAAGACCGCCATCTAGAGTGAACGTACCAGGAACGAGCTACACCGACACCGGATACAACAATTTGACGGATGAAGATTTATCTCAAATTCCCACTGAAGCATTAAAGAGGATACTGGAAGGTCATCAAGTTGATCGGGCGATGATCCCAAACAGCTCCTCGAGTCTTCGAAATATCCGGCCTGAAGAAATCGACCAAATGTTACCAGAGAGACTTGATGCATTATTGAGTCAGCATCAAACTGACCTCTATGCGGATATGAGTCATTCAGATTTTGAAGTATGTCAATCCCATCGGGCCGATGGGCGTCGGGCCAGTGCTAGCAGAGCAGGTTCGTCGACATCGGGAAGTCTTGGGCAGCAGTCCCCGATGAGCCGAGGTCCGATTGATCCGGCAGGTTTGTCACCATCGAGCAGTCTTCGGCGGCAGTCTTCGATGAACCGAGCTCCGATTGATCCGTCAAGATCGAGCAGTCGAGTTGGAATGTCAAATAATCATCAATCGGGTTTAGAGCGCCGGGATTCCAGGAATAACAGTCATTCGATATCGCCCCTGAACCCGTCGAATCGCAGCTCACCAAGTAATTCCAAGTCACTCTATAGAATGTCAGGCAGGCATGACATCTACGAAGGCCAGAGTGATGGTGTAAGGGTATCGCCCCAGGATGGCTCTCATTTTCACGCAGAAGAAGATTTAATCGATGACGACAGCTTTGTTATCACGGAAAAGCCCAATCAGTCCGGTGCTAAAATCATCGAGATTTTGGGCCGCGTTGAAGCCAGTTCCAGAGAAAATTACAATCACCCCCAACCGATCAATCCTGATCAGGCGGGGTTGAATGACCGCGATGAGATGCACAAGGCGGTCAAAAATTTGATTGCGAAAGCTAGGCAAGTCACTTTTTTCAGCTGTTTCCGATCAAACTGTAAAGCATTGATGGGTTGGATATTGACTTATTAATTCTTTCTGCTGATTTAAAATACGATAATATATGCAGTCGACAAGGGGCGAATGGAGTTGTTTGTCTCAGAGTGAATGATTTTACTGATGGAAGTTATGTGGCTTCAGGCGATGCGGTTATCTTGGCTCAGGATTAAATTTTCATTTTCAATGCTACGTATTGCCCTTGAGATGATTCAAGCTAATCTATTAAAAAGTTAAATAAACCCTGTTGCTTGCTTAAGTTCCATTTCTTCGATGACCACATTTTACAATATTTAAATTCTACAACAGATGATAGAGTCACCTGTCAAAAACTATTTACTTATTATTCGTATTTGTGCATTATTTGGATAACTCTCAAACCTCCAATCTTTTCATTCGAAGGGATCATCATTCACATTCTCGCTCCTCTCAATCACACTCAGCAAACCTGCTTTTGCTAATCATGTATGGTTTTGTGTAGATTGTTTAAAAGTCTCTCTGTTTTCGCTTGCAACCCTGGCCGTTTTTCCCTCCCTGATTGATTTCGTCTTCGTTTTCGTCTCCACTTTTCCTTTCCGTTTTGGATCTTGTTTCTCTAATTAGCATCTTACAACACTTCTTGTCTCATCTGTTTCATGATCATCGCACCGAGTCAAATTTCGCCATCTGACGGCCAATCTCTTACATAACTCTCAAGAAAGAATAAACGAAGGAAAATATTAGCAAAACATAGCAAGACCCACCGGAATACTCCGAGTACGTAAAGCGCTATGATTTTCTTTTGGCTAGGTTAAGAAACGCTCGCCAGTTGGTTCATAATTAACTAAGCTAGCCCAATCATTATTTAAACATCAATCTTCCCCCGCTCTAGTCTTTCTCGCATTGATGGCGAGAAAGATGTTTGCAAGGCCTGAGCTCTTTGTTTTTTGCTTGAAGCTGTAAAACCTTTACATGGATTTGATTTGTTCTTTCATTTTCTTGTTTTGATCGGATGGTGGAGGTACATACACTCATCAACATGGATTGTTGGCCCATTTTTACGTTCTGTTTTGCCTTTGAAATTGAGATTTCCTCCACGGTCAATTCTTATGATATCTGTTTGGGTTATGAATGCCTCGGTAAACTGTCGAGTCATTGTTGTGACTCTTGATGACTGTGTGGTTATGCTTATATTGAGCTACATACATGGTCTTAAAACCAAGATCAACTATAGTCTGTAATTGCTCTAAATCTTCTGGCACATTTATATTAGCAAGTTACAAGCATCAGTTGAGTTGTATTTTGGAAACACGGATGTTTACTTGTCCCATCGAGCCTGGATTTAGGAAAATACTTTCACTTGCAGGTCTTTCAAACTCGTGGTTTTTTTTAAAGCGTCATTGTGTGCATTCGGCGAGTCTATTCTCCTTGGCATTGTCGAGGCCAGGAACTTCAACAAAGAGCCAAAGTCACGTTTCTCTTGGTGGCATCCACGACACTTTTTTAAATGGATACTGCGCATGGCTCAGATGTGACTAGATGGGGTCATGGGCTCCTATCGCCCAGTAGTCATGAATATCAAGACGTCTAGGATATTTGGCCCTTGAGGCGGGGCTGATAGCCCGAGCCGAGCCTTGAGAGACAGTTGATTGGAATCTTTGAAAGACGGAAAAAAGAAGATCAACTCGCTTGAATAGCTTTGAGCGTTTGCGGATCGAGTCTTAACATCACGCCCTTGACCCATGCGCGTTTTGAACCCTTAATACTTGTCTATGCACCCTTCAAACCCCACCCATCTTCAACCCTTTGCCCTAATCACTTTATAGCGTTTATGTAAGATATGAATGGACATGTGACCCTACGTCCCACAGCAAACACATTCCATGTATCCCTTTAATCAGCATATAACAAACGGTGCCAAGTGAAATGCAAGATTCGCGATCAGCTTCGCAGAAGGGTCGAAGTGATTTGACGACTGAAGCATCTCAGTCCTAACATTTATTTTTGGCAAGTCGTGAAAATCTAAGATTCAATGACCAATCTCAACCATTCTCAAGGAAAAGGTCCACTGGATGGCGAATTCTTCTTAACCGAATTGGCAGAACAACCGGGCTCGAAGATCGTTTACCATTTTGGTAAGGTTGAAGCCAATTCCCGACACAATCCAAACCAAGATGAACCAAATGACAGCCACCAGATGAACCAGGCAATCAAAAGCATAATCACGGAGGCTTGGTAAGTGCGATTGTAACTGTTTTTTTTTTTTTTTGCAAGTAAGGAGAATGATGGTTGACTAACCTAAAACTATGCCTGACAAAACAACTGCATGTGTTAGTCGACGGGGCGCGAATGGAATTGTTTGCCTCCGAGTCGACCAATTCTTCGGCGGGAGATGCATGGCCTCTGGCGAAGCCGTTCTCTTAACACAACGTTAAATCACCTCCTCACCCTATCACCAATCCTTCAAGTTCCAAGGCAACCATAGTCGTCTCTCTCAACAGTTGGAAGCCAACGATCGGGATTAACGAACAAATTGCCGATTTCCCCTCCCAAAAAAAAACAAGCTTGACTACAAACTGATGTATCTGTATCATGCTCCAATCCCGGCACTAAATTTATCGGATCTTCTAAAGTCCTGCGTTGTTTTCATTTGTACTTCTAAATCTTTTCCATCTTGCGAAAACCTGAGGGGCGTAAGTCTCAGACTCCGATTTTTATCGATTCCCAAAGCTATTTATTGAGGCTCTATACAATCTTGTTTGTCTGTTTGCATCAGTATGTGTTATAAATGATACCACTCATCTCATTCTTCCAGTATTCTTTACATTTGGCTCCAAGAAAATAAATCGTAAAGAAAAAATGAATTTCAGTTACCCAAACTAACTGGGATTTGTATCTCTGTGTGTCATGGCCTCTAGCAGCTCTTTAGGTAATCCCAATCCGACGTTTTCCTTGATCAATCGCCGTATTACTTACAGGCCTGCGTGGCCAAACATACAATGCCAGAACAGCAGACGCCTCTTGTTATGTGTCAGAGAACGGTTTTGTCCAACGGCTGACTCAATACTGGAAGTATAGCTTCCTTGAAAATCCTCGAAGAATCCATAGACTTTGTTTTTGCACACGTTGAAAGAAAAAAACTTTGCAGTAACATTGCACGATTTCATAGTTGGCAAGGAAGTTTTAACAGTAGGAGTTTTTGAGGTATATAGAGTTAGTTTCAGCCTCTGTGATGCCAAGAACTTGATTCTTTTAGCTACACATGAGGCAAGTTAAAATTAGGTGCAGTTTGTGCGGTGAAATTTGGGTAAAAGAGGTGGAAAGATACAAAAAGTATACAGTTTTTATTTACAGAGCGGCCTGAGTTACAGGGGTATTTGCTGTGCCCTCTAAATTAATCAGGACCTGATTGAACAGGGGGTATTTTGGGTACCTGATGGTCTGGTCCTTAAACAAGGAGTAGACAATAACTACTAAAGGAAGGGAGGAAATAGACTTACTGCTTCTATTTTCAAGCTAAGGGGTCTTCAGGAGCTTCAAACTGGCCTGGAAGCTCTCAAACATTTGGGTATAGTTTTGTGGAAGAGTTCCGGGGAACAGTTTTGGGGTTGGTTGGTTGATAATCAAGATAAAACTAGTATAAACTGGGCCAAAAAGCAGTAATAAGACTGGTTGTTGAAGATGGTAAAAGCAAGTAAAGAGTAAAGTAAAATGATGATAATTATATCATTTCTTGGGAAGAAGGATCTGTTTACATAGCCATTATGATACTCTGGAGGGAAACCAGAAGATCTTCTTTGCACTGTAAAAGCTCCTACTAATCCCTGGTTGGGTGTATAACCAACTTGGTTCCTGTAGTGCCTTGCTACATGTGTTACATGACCCAGGGTGGTTTTTATATCTGTAAAAGGTGAGTGAATTTAATTCTTCTTCCATTTCTTTTCTATTGAGACCCTTATGACCAACTGGTTGGGCTGTTTTTAGTCTTAGTAGGAAAAGAGTTAGTGCCATAGCTTTGGTTATGGCCATAATACAGATGGTATGTACATGTGAATATGGTTTGGATGATGGAAACTGTATTTTTACACCATACCTGAAAGCTATGAGAATTATTTACATATTCTACTCATATGCTTTTAGTGTATGTAAGTATAGTGTGTGATCTATTGTGAATGAACCACAAGACCTTCAAAGTGAGTGAAGGTGTAATAATTGTGGGGGAGCTTTGTTAGGTTTTTTTAATCTTGAACCAGAATGTTAATTTGTACAGGTTATATGTAGATTCTACAGGAAATTTCAATTCTTATATGTTTTTAATTTCTTTTGAGACAAAGAAATTTAAGGTGTAAAATTTAATGATATCTTTCTTTAAAATATGTAGTAATTAATTTTTCAAGTTCTTTATAGTTTCAATTAATGATGCTGTGGTCAGGATGTCTCTGAACTAGTTGCAGGCTGACAGTTAGAGTCAAATGAAAATGGGCACACTGTAGCAGAAAAGAAATCAGGCAAAGAGTAGTCTTCAGAAGCAGAGGTAGGGATTTGGGAAAATGAGAAGGCCCTGAAAGTTTTGAGAGCAGGAATAGGGTTTTCAGATAAAGAAAAAAATAGAGAACCTTCATCTGCGCCATTGTCATCACCACTGCCACCTTATAGGAAGATTTATGCACCACCTTGTGTGTTTCCTATAAGCCACACATCTGAATCCCAGTTTTCCGCTCTTGGCAAAGATATCAAAGGAATCTCTGTGATTTTCATAAAACATGAGCACATTACACAGGCATTGAGAATAAGGTAGATCTAGTGTCCTCACATTAAATTACGCCACAGAGGCCAACTAAAAGCCTGTTTGGCTTGCAGAAATGGAGGTTGCCAACTCTGGTGATAAAGGATTGCTTGGTATTGGTAGCTACCAAAAATAGAAATGGTTTAGACAGTGTTTTGAAGCTGTACATGAAATTGTGCAACCCTTTGGAAGGGTGTGATGCAATAGTATCAAAAATTGCAGGGAAACTCACCATTTCTTCCCCCAAAGTCATATTTTCTTCCCCCAAAGTCATATTTTTAAACTAAAAGTCATCTAAATCACTGGGAATGTCCCCAATCTCCACCAGTTAAGCCAATGGCCAATGAGTAGAAAAGAAAGTGAAATATATGAAATCATCATGACAGTTACAGATGAGTAGTGAGAAGGTGGAGTTTATGTACAGTCAATGTGAAGTAAGATATTACTGAATAAAGCCAAGTAATGTGTAGTGTATGTTATTTAGTATCTATATAGTTCATGTAATATGTATTATGTATCTTGGTTGTGAAATATATCTACTTATAATATGCACTTATTGTATTCTATAACTTGCTTTATACTGCAACTTGCTGGATTATTCTGAGTTTGTCTGTAACTCTTGAACCATTAGGAATTTGAGGGTGGTTTTAGTGAAAGACTGGGTTTAGAATGGGGTGTAGAATCTGATTATGAAGTAATAATGATGGATATGTGTAAAGATATGGCTTTATTGGTATATATTTTTAAGCAATGGGATTTATAAGTGGTAATTAGTTGTTGAAATTATAGTAATGATGTGATCACCACCCTGCCCTTTGAAACACAAATCCAAAAAAGGCATCTGAATGAATTCATACATTCAGATTATTCCATTCCATGTGCAGCTTCCTCATAGTTGATGATAGTCCCACCGCATCCAATTCCTCAACAGATAACACCACAAAACAATTCAACACATTGATTTGTGCTGCATGCAAGATGACCAAGGACTTCTTCAGATGTGACATCATTTCCAAATTTGTATGCAGTTTCTTTAAGTCAATCACTAGCAACTGGTGAACGCTGTGGAACTACTCAAAGGACAGAATAGAGCTTGGAAGGGATATGTATAACTACACTAGTACTAATGTAGGTTATGACAAAGGTGCTGATATAAGAGCTGCCTTCCTGACTAATGCTAATGGGGAATGAGGGTAACACTAAGAATAAAATAAAGGTGTGGCTAATTTCTATCTATTCTTAGAAGACTAGTACTGATGAACTTACTTACTACACACAACAGGTGAGAGGAATGGATGAAGGGGGGATGAGTTGTATAAAGTATATATATAGTGTAATGTGGGGCAGGGTTGGTAGCTATGGAGTCAAAGTGGGTCAAGCAAGAGAGGGGCAGTCTTCTTATATTGAGGTTAAGCTGGTATTTATATTTATATATTTTATAAGGGTGATGGTAACTCTACTAAGTATGTATACTAATTTATGGGATCTGTAATGTTGGTATATGTAGGGGGTGATTTAGTAAGTCAGGGAGTCCATTAGTAAGTCAGGGGGTCCATATAGTAAGTCAGGGGGTCCATAAGGGAACAAGAGGGAGGAACAGGTGTCCTTATATATCTGAGAGAGAAGATGAGCCATCAGGCTAGAGAAAGGAAACAACCAGGCTATGACATGTAGCTGGTGGGAAAGGAAAATATGACAGATGAAGTAGAATAGACAGTGACACATATGAAATGGTCATGACAGTAACAGATGAGTAGTGAAAGGTAGAGTTTATGTATATGATGTAAGATGTTATGTAGTATATAATGTTTAATATTTATTATGTATCTTGGTTGTGAAATATATCTACTTATAATATGTACTTATTGTATTCTATACCTTGCTTTATACTATAACTTGCTGTATTATTCTGAGTTTGCCTGTAACTCTTGAACTATGAGGAAATTTGGGAGTTGTAGTGAGTGACTAGGGTTAAAATGGGATGTAGAATCTGATTATGAAATAATAATAGTGAATATATGTATGGTTTAGGATTTATAAGTGATTCATTAGCTATTGAAAATATGGTAATGAAGTGGAATGGATCACCACAACACCAGCCAACACAACCATCCAAGCTATCTTTGCAAAAGTGAAATTGTTGATGGGACTGATGGAAAAATTGGTTTTTGAAATGTGAGCTTCTCTAACTTCAGACAGCTTGTTAAGACATTTCACCAGGTTGCTTCCATCAAACACAAGTTTCTTTGGGGTTAAGAGAGATGTTTTACACAAATGTTCACAGAAATGCATCAGATTTGTCTCAATGTGTTTCACACTTCCAGCATTCAGAGGCTCAATTATGTGATAGAATTTGTATTGGCCTAACCTTTCAGCAAGACTCACAGTAAGTACAAGTATACAACCTCATGGCCAGGTTTTTCCCAAACTTGACAGTGGCTAGGCCCACCATTTCTGGGAGACACTACACCCTGACAGTGGATCTGGTTTTGGTCTAGAAGATACCCACAACAGGGTCTGAGAGACAAGGAAGATGAGCACTATATGCCCAATTCAAGCTGAGATGAAAAAAATCAAAAGAATTACTTCTCTGGGACAGATCAACCCTTGCTCCCCGACCACAATTTTTTTTACATCTTATCAACATACACAACAGGAATGAAGAAAAAAAACATATCTCTTAGCAATAGTATGTAAATGATGAGCCAAGAGATCAGCTCATGTCACCCGTTGAGCTAATAATTTCCCATCTCCCCTAGGTTCCCTCTTTTCCCAAAAATATTACAAGTCGGTACAATATGAGGAAAGCCCCATGCATTTATAAAGGGGTGACTTTGTGGGATCACCTCGCACCCCTTTCTTAACTCCACCACTACTTCTTGTCATTTCATTGCACCTGGAGCTGTTATCTTTCTACTTGTGTAACTATCAACATCTTAATTTTTAATCATTTATTTTGGCTCTCATAAATCCCTTAATTAATCTTTGCAAGTTGAACTTCAATTTTTCATATCACACACCACCAATATCAACCTTGGCCGCATCAATACTTCATCCTCTCTTAAACATGTTGTATCAATCAGACACCTTATTTTACCCGCTCATCAAAGACCTGTTTGATGTTGTTCCCCTTCCTTTCACCTACCAGCATCCAGTACCCTATGGCAAAGCTTACAACCCCCGTGCCATGCGCATGGTCCGACACATGGGGGGAATAGGTCCCTCTTTTCCAACAAATCCATATTCGTTCACAATTCCAGGAAACTCTTTAGATGAAGCCCAGATGTTTGTTCAAGCTATGCAGGCAACTGTGTTCTGGACCTGCCAGAATTCACGCCAGAATGATGTACCATCCAACCAACCAAGCTCCAAGAAACCTGGTCATCCACCCGGATACTACTTTCGCCTCGACTATGTCTGCCCACGGCATGGCCATCATCAACCTCAGCCAAACTCACGCAAAAAACAACCTTCAAGGAAGTGTGGTTGTTCTTCTCGATTCAGCATTCAGCATCATGTTGCAACCAACTCTTTGAGGGTTGTGTGGTTTTGGGATCACAACCACAATCCGTACTCTCATGAAGACATGAAGCTTTCCCGATCCCCCAAGGTTGTAATTGATTGGCTGACCGAGAAAGTAGTTTCAGGTTTGGGGTGGAATGACATCCATCAGCTGCTGCATTCAACTGATTTCTTCAATGCAAGTTACAACATCTCACCATCATACCTCAACATCGGCTACATGATTTGTGCATTGACTTTTGATTTGTAAATGAACATGCAGCTTGACAATAATTCACAGGTACACGAGGCCAACCAAATAAAGTATGACCAGGTGCGACATCTAATCCTAACCCGTCGCATGAACCTGGCCAAGAGAAATCCAGATGTTTTCAAGTCCCTCTCGCTATGGGGTAACCATTTGCGGTCCAAAGGTTGGTATACTTACACTCCTTCTCTGACCAACTCTTCCGACTTTGTCTTTGCATTTCAATCACCCTGGCAGAGGGAGATGATGCACATCCATGGTCAAAGCATGCTCCTCCTTGATGCTACACACAACACAGTCAAAAATTACTTTCTTTCCGATGGCAGGAAAGTCAGCCTTTACACCTTCATGATCCGTGATCCCATTGTAGGAAAGGGGCTTCCGGTCCTCTGGGCATTTACTGCATCACTTGCCAAGTAAGTCCATCATAACCTGACTTGACTTTTGTTATCTGTTTCAATGTACATGTACTGATACCTGACTTTATTTTGCAATATCGGTAGAGAACCTCTTCAGCTGATTCTCAGATGGCTTCGAAACTCAATGCAGCTTGTTCCTGATGCCATCATGAGTGATTGTGCACTGGCCATCAAGGGGGCAGTCAACACAGTCTATTCGGACCTAGTGGAACGAGCACCAAAACATTATTGGTGCTTATTTCATGTCATGAAGGCATTCAAAGCCCAGGCAGTCTTCCACTTGAAGAGCTGCTCTCCTGAGGCTATATCGGACTTCTATCATGTTCTCTACTCGGTCGACGACCCCCAAAGCCGCATGGCTGTGTTTCTCAGCAAGTGGCACTCTGTCAAACCTGCTTTTGCAGTTTATGTTGATGATCAGTGGAACCGTAACATTGAGAATTGGTCAATGTTCTACCGTACAGTACGCAACCATCTACTTTTGTATACCTCATCTTGATTTTCTAACCCGGGGTTTTCTCCGTTTGCTTAACAAACACAGACTGCCCATCAGGGAATACACACCAATAACTACACAGAGGCATGGCACCGTGTCCTCAAGACAAAGTACATCAAAGGAAAAGAGCGTCGTCGGATAGATGAAGTGGTCCAGATCTTTTGTGATCAGGTGGAGCCCACATACCATAGGTCGTCCCTTTTAGTTAAGACTGGCTTTCAGGGTCAATGATCTAATAAATTCCAGCGTTGGGCAAAATTCCAAGCAGATGGGTACACTCCTGAGCACCTTGTGCTGATGGGAGTAGAAATACATCAATTCCCCCATCATGTAAGAGTCTGAACTCGACCTCTTGGTTAAAACACATACATACCTTACTGATTGTATTATTTCTCCTTTGATCATGTATCCACTGGCATCCAGTTCCTCATTAGCTCCTTCAAGAACCCTACCCTCAACTCGTACCTTGTTTCTTACAAACAGGACTCGGGTGTTATCAAAGGACAGGTCAATAAGTGTACTTGTGCTTATTTCTTACGATTCGGAAGTTCATGCAAGCACATGTACTATCTTGCTCGGGTCAACCATTGGATTGTTGTTGAGCAGCGAGTTGCACCCATCACACCAACACACCCCATACCATCATCATCATCGGCTATCAACTCACAACCCAACAGTCTGGTAAGCGACACCATGTAGAAAGTCATGCAAGTTCATCGACTGCACACATCAGAAAGAGACAACGCACTGCTATGTATCCATTACCCCAATCACACCACTTGAGCTCCACCAATATCTCACAAACCACGGAAGAAAACTGTATTACAACTTACTCGGCCAATTGGGAGTGTATCCCGAATGCTGCCGATCAGTCCCAAAGGGCTCGCAGATCGTTGAAATCTGGGATGGTGGCTTTGAACAGTGCTGTAAAGGCAATGCGAAAAGTGAAGGACCGGCGAGAAATAGCTGGGAAGTCATCGGCTGTGGCTATGCATGATTTTAAAGAACTCTGTCATTCAATCTTGAGGATGATAGAGGAGACAACTTCAGGAATAACGCATACAGCATCTACATCATTTTCTGGGATGAAAGATACTAGGCGGATGAATCAAACAGAGATGGAAAGCTTGATTGGATCGATTCAAGGTGTCGGCTGGGCAGAAATGAAAAGAGCGAACGATTTGTTAAGCAACAAGAAACATGCCGAGATGTTTGTAATCAATTCATCGGAGCTGGCAATGGATCTCTTCAAGGAGAGAGCTTTTGAGTTGTTCGGTACTCTACAGGAAGGGGGTATAATAGCAGAGAAAACACAGAATCGCTATTAGGTTGGGTCAAACTTTTCCTCAGAAATAGCCCTGTCTTTATAGTTTTTTCCTGGTTCTGCCTTCATCATGGCAAAGCTACAACTTGTCTTATTTTTTCAGTTACGCAGGTGGTTGTCTATGTTAGTCTTGGTCATCACACCTTACATACACCTCACAGATGGCGCAGGCTGCTCATCTGTGTACAATCGCATCACTGTGTGTTGTTATTGTTGCTCTTCATATAAATCCATACATTTGTCTCAATGGAGACTTTGATAATTTGATGATCGTTGAACCGGTCATCTTGTCGATGCCTTTTTTTCAAGATTTTCACTTTTTTTTTTTAATTGTTCGGGGTTTATTCAGTCTTTGTTGTGACCTAGGTCACATGTGTGACTTGGCTGCGGCTCAGCCAGCCGGAGGAGAGTTATCTGTCTCCTCTGTACCACACTAGCGGGAATCCATACATACTACCGACCATACGTTGTGGTGATCCATTCCACATCATTACTATAATTTCCAAGACTATTTACCACTAATAAATCACATTCACTTACAAATAAATACTCATAAATCCCAAACCTTACATATATTCACTGTTATCATTTCATAATCAGATTCTACACCCCAGTTTAACCCTAGTCACCCACTACAACTACCCCCAAATTCCTCATAGTTCAAGAGTTACAGGCAAACTCAGAATAATACAGCAAGTTATAGTATAAAGCAAGGTATAGAATACAATATAGTACATATTATAAGTAGATATATTTCACAACCAAGATACATAATACATATAATATATACTACATAACATATTACATATATACATAAACTCTACCTTTCCACTACTCATCTGTCACTGTCAAAACCATTTCATATGTGTCACTTTCTTTTCAACTCATCTGTCATATTTTCCTTTCCCACCAGCTACATGTCATAGCCTTGTTTGTTTCCTTTCTCCAGCCTGATGGCTCATCTTCTTTCCCACATATATAAGGACTCATGTTCCTCCCTCTTGTTCCCTTATGGACCCCCTGACTTACTAAATGGACCCCCAGACTTACTAAATTACCCCCTACATATACAAACATTACAGATCCCATATAAATTAGTATACATAACTTAGTAGAGTTACCATCACCCTTAGGAATATATAAATATACATACCAGCTTAAACCTCAATATAAGAAGACTGCCCCTCTCTTGCTTGACCCACTTTGACTCCATAGCTACCAACCCTGCCCCACATTATACTTTATATATATACTTTACACAACTCATCCCCCCTTCATCCATTCCTCCCACCTGGTGTGTGTGGTAAACAAGCACATTAGTATTAGTCTTCTAAGAGTAGATATAAATTAGCCACACCTTTTATTTTATTCTTAGTGTTACACTCATCCCCTTAGCTTTAGTCAGGAAGGCAGCTCTTATATCAGCACCTTTGTCATAACCTACATTAGTACTAGTGTAGTTATACATATCCCTTCCAAGCTCTATTCTGTCCCTTGAGTAGTTCCACAAGTGGTGTCCCAACAGTGGCCTGACTTCTTCAGATATCTTTAGTCCTAGTAACCCTATTACTATCAGCTTCATCACTACTTCACCTTTCCCTTCTCTCTTCTCCATATCTTCAAACATCTACACAATATAAAAATACACATACATTAGTCAGCTTATATCTTCATAAACTTTTAAAAGGACTTATACATATCCACATTCACTACCCATACCTTAATACACTCTTTATACCTACACTCTTTATACAAACACTCAACATCTACATACCTATACCACTTCCATCTATCAACCTACCTCTTACCAGTCATGTCTCAACAAGGATTCCCAGGATTCTACTCAGCCCCCAGTATATACCCTCCAGTCAGCCAACCAATTAATACCAATGTAGGACAGACTTCCCACCCCAACCCAGCCAGGCCTTCCAGGAACAATGTTGGCAACATCCCCAATCTTGGACAATACAGAGACAACAACAACTCATCAGCAACTTCTGAAGACCAACTTGCACCACACCCTCATTCTCCAGTAGCTTCTCATCAACATTCAGAAACTCCATTCACTCACTTTTTGGATAAGGAACCCAGGATGCCCAGATACTCTATGCCTTCCAATAGAGCAGTCAAGATCAAACCAATGGACAGGAACCTCTTCTTTGATGGATCAAACATACCTGTGGATAAATTTATAAAAAGGTATGAGATTGCTGGGTCAGCTGATGGTGCCTCTCCCCATGAACTATGCAAACAGATTATTTTCTTTCTAAGAGGATCAGACCTCCAGGATGAGGTAGAAGAGATGACTGGCTATGAGGACTCAGACTGGGAGACCTTGAAGGAGCAACTACTTACTAGGTTTGGATCCTCTCTCCCCTTGGTCAAGTACACTGAAGAAGACTTGAGGAACTTGGTAAATCTGTCTACACAAACTGGAGGAATCAGCACTTTGCAGGAATTCAAATGCTTTAGGACCAAATTTGAAACTATTACCCACTACTTGGTCAGACTAGGATACTACACCAGCTTGGAGGATTTCAGAAAATTGCTGCTCAAAGCCCTCAAACCAACTCTAGCCATATCCATCACCAAGGAACTTCTCAGGGACAACAAGATGGTTTCACTCAAGGATGGAGGACATATTCTTCCCAGCACCCAGGTTTTGTTCACCTACATACACAGAGAGGTTCAGTCAGCTACAGTCTTGGAAAAGAGCCTAATGGAATCAGAAAAACCCTACCCAGAATCCAATCAGTACCATCTCCAAACCAAGTCCTCCAGTAAATACCTTTAACCCTGTTTCAACTACCAAGCCATGGACCACTAAGCCTCTGGAAGCCAGGACTACAGATCAGAAATTAGAAGAAATCACCAAACAACTTGCAACCCTTACTGCTGGAAGATCAGCCCCTCCTCACCTAGTTGGACCAGCCCCAGGATTCAATTCAGCCCCCAGGAACTATACCTTAAAATGCTACTATTGCTTTGAAAACACCCACAGTACCACCAGATGTAAGACCCTAGAAGAAGATGTTACCAAAGGATCAGTAATCAGAGATGGCAGAGATTTCAGACTTCCAGACAAAACTATGATTCCATGGGACCCCAGAAGACCAATTCAATCTGTGGTATCAGCTTTCCCCAAGGACCAACCCATTGTATCATCCTCCTTTGGACAACTAGAAGAAGCAATCACCCCTGAAGAATCCACCATCTATGAAGCAGACCTTGGAAAGAGAACCAGAGGAACCAAGGACCCAGAAGAACCCAAAATGGCAGATAAAAGGATCAGGAAAGAAAAGGACAACATTATGGACATGGATACAGAAGACTTACTGAATATGGCCAGGACCCCAGTTCCATCAGGCAGGATACAGAATCAAGACCCCAAATCAGACCCCCATGTAAGATTCAAGGACTCAGACATACAAGGATCCAACAACCCACCCAAGGAGAAGCCAGAAAAGAAGACCTACTTGGAGAAGACTTTGGCCAAGGAATACCCAGGAGC
Organism: Puccinia hordei; assembly: GCA_007896445.1. Classification (NCBI taxonomy): domain Eukaryota; kingdom Fungi; phylum Basidiomycota; class Pucciniomycetes; order Pucciniales; family Pucciniaceae; genus Puccinia; species Puccinia hordei. Next base: position 245,270 of record RDRW01000340.1, read on the forward strand.
TGAAGAGGATGTTGCCAAAAGAATGCTTGGTGAAGGAAAGATGGAACTGGCTTATGGAGAAATATTTGCTATCTCTAGTGGTGTCACTGATGCTTTCAAGAAGAGGATCTCAAACAGAAGGCTGCCTTTGGAACCCACTAGGTCAACTAATGTCATAGGCAGAGAAGAAGAAGAAGTAAAACAGGAACAGACCACCCTCTATTCATGCCCCCTTGGATATGTTAAAATCAATATTAATGGACAAACCCATCAAGCTCTGTTGGATACTGGATCAATGGTCAATATCATACCTGCAGGACTGGCTCACCAACTAGGACTGGTACTCACTGCCAAATCAATGAGGCTTAAAGGAGTTGGAGGCCACCATACTAATATGCCTGGAATTGCTGAGGAAGTAGAAGTAACCATTGGAAAAGTATCCAGAACTGTTCATTTCTGGGTGGCTGAAGGACCTGTTCAACTAATTATTGGAAAGCCTTTCTTAATGGATGTATCAGCCACTATCAAATACAATGGAGCTCAAGGGGAATCACTTTCTATTATGGACTCATCTGGACAGACTTACTTGGTACCCATCATTCTCCCCAGCAACCAGAAATGGGAAACTACACTTCCAGCAAATTCAGCCACCAAGGAATTCCTAGACCAGGGCCAGGACTCCAACTTTTTTCCCTTGACAGAAAGAAAAAAACTAGAAAAATAAATAAAATAATAGTATTAATAATAATAATCAGTTAATCTAATTTTTATTCATGGCCATATCTCTCAATCCAACTCACTTTTCTGGACCATTTGCTAGTCAGCCCTAAAATAAAATGAAGCAAAAATAAATAATAAAAAAATAATAAAATTAAAAAAATAAAATAAATAAATAGATAAATAAATAAATAAAAAGACAAATTTATAAAATATTTTCCAAAAAGTCCTTTTCTTTCCTCCTAGAATATATATCTGCAATCACCCAAACAAAAAAAATAAATAAATAAATAAATAATAATAAAAAAAAAAAAAAAAAAAAAAAAAAAAAAATCAGCTTCCTTTTCCTTTTTTAGTTAGTTATTTACTTTTCTTTTTTTATATATATATAAAAAAAAAAAAAAAAAAAATTCTTAGGCCTTCAAAATACGATCCACACATGAGTTTGCGACTTACTTTTTTGGCGAACGGCTCGACCAGATGCAGCGCGGCGTTCACGATTAAATGGCGGGAGGCGGCCAGTACAACAGCAAGGACAAATGAACCGACAGGACGTTATGGCGTGTTAGGCTTCGAAGGATCGTCTGGAAGGGGTGCAGAAGACGCGACCGATGTCGGCCGGGTTGGAAAAGGACTTGGAAGTCAAGATATAAAAAAAAAAAGAGAACGATAAAAAAAGAAAGAACGATAAAAAAAAAAGAGAGAGAACAATGGCCGGCTTAAAAGCATTCGACTCTGGTGTACGAACCAGGAGGATGGGCCGCAACTATACTGAGCGACGCTGGTGGACGAACCAGGACAGCGATAAGATTTGCGTTCACAATATCGACGCCGGTGTACGATCCGGAAACGTGTAATAACTAGCGATAATCTCTTAAGCCGTATCGACCCTGGTGGACGAACCAGACCGACAAGGAATTCCGCCTACACTTTCGACGCCGGTGCTCGACCCGGGGCATAGATTTTTTTATTATTTCTTATGAGGATCTCCCCTCCCAGACTACAGTCTGGAGGGGAGATTTTTAAGCCTATTCGACTCTGGTGGCCGACCCAGTTCCCTTTTGATATTTTTTTTTCCTTTTCTTTCTTCTCTTTTCTCTCGGTTTGTTTTTCTTTTCTTTTTTTTCCTTCTTGCTCAGATAACCAGCGGTCTCGGTTGCACTCCGAGGCTCCGCCAAATCCCTCCGCATTACACTATCGACGCCGGTGCGCGAACCGGAACGCCGCATACATATCAATACTCGCTCAGACATAGAACCCGGCATAGTTTTTTTTCTTTTCTTTCAAGACATATTGAAATTAATAATAAACATAATAAAAACTATTCAGTAAAAAAAAAATAAATAATAAAAAAACTTAGTAAAATTAAATCAGAAAATAATATAAAAAAATAAATAAAAATAAAAAAATAGTAAAATTAAATCAGAGTATAATAAAAAAAAATAAAAACTGGTAGAATTAAATCAGATACATAATAAAATAAAAATAAAAAAAATCAAATCAAATAATAATTTAGTAACAAAACAAATAAAACATAATAATACAAATACATCAACACTGCTTTTATAATAAATCCCACAAAACCTTCTATTCTCATCACTTTTTTTCCCAGGCTATCTGCTACTCATTCCTGCTCATCCCACCTCATCAATCACTTCATCATCCATCCAACCTATCATTCTCTAAAATCTATTTTTTTTCTCCATTGTCTGGGGACAGACAATAAGTTGGGGGAGGAGCACTGCACTACCAAAGGGAAAATCACCAGGAATTTTTTATTTTTTTTCTTTCCCTCCTCACATGACTCTTCAACCACCAGACATCAAATAAAACCATCATCACTTCACACATTCTACACAGTTTCTATATATCCATTCCACTTCATCATCCCCAAATCACATATTCTACATATCTTCTACTCATTCAAAAATGTTCCATCACACTCTACATATTTTCTGCATCCCACCTCATCTTCTTCATCACAAACTCCACATATCTTCTACTCATTACACATCTTCACCATCTCATAACCAATTCTAGACATTTTCTACACACCTCATCATCACAAATTCTACACATTTTTCTACACATTCCAACTCCTCATCATCAATCACATACTCTACATATCTTCTACTCATTACACATCATCATCCAATCACAAATTCTACATATCTTCTACTCATTACACATTATCATCATCTCACCACCAACTCTATATATATTCTTCTCATTCCACCCATCAACATCACATCACACAGAGGTTCCCTTTTTTTCATTCTACATAAAGTCTTCCACTCATTCCAACCCATCAAGAACCATGAGCCAGTCTCTCAGTTTCCACCATTCACCCATTTAAAATTGCATCCAACCAAATCAGAAACCACCTAAACCAATACCAGGATACTTTACCATACCCCAGAGGACATAGTCAAATCAGCACCAATACCCAGAGGCCAAAGGATTACTCAGATTAGAAGATATATAAAACCAGACTAAGAAGAATTGTTGCTCCTACTATACCACCACCTGAAGAATTATCAGTAAGCATTTATTAGTGTCCAAGAATTTCAAGAAGATATAAATAAGAATAAGAAGGCTAGAATGAACATTTATTAGAAATACATGTATACAAGTACACTGATGGCTTAGTATTTGAGTCTAATAAATAATGAACCTAGATTATAATTAAAATAAACTCAAGATTTTCAAGGATACTTTTACATGTAGAAAATATTCATCAAGATGGCATACTAGTAGGATTTTCAACCACTTTAAAGACTATAATATATATACTAAAAGAAGATTAAAATACTTTTCACTGGACACATGGACACTGGACTAATGAATACTGGATACTATGGACACTGGATTTGGATCAAATTATACTGGATTAGCTTATACTGGACACTGGCTTGGACTTTCACTGGATTTGGATCATTTGGACTTTGGACAGGAATACTCTGGACTTTCCATGGATCACTTTTTCCAGCCTTTTTTTCTTTGGCTGCATTGTCTGGGGTCAGACAATAAGTTGGGGGAGGATGTGGTGATCCATTCCACATCATTACTATAATTTCCAAGACTATTTACCACTAATAAATCACATTCACTTACAAATAAATACTCATAAATCCCAAACCTTACATATATTCACTGTTATCATTTCATAATCAGATTCTACACCCCAGTTTAACCCTAGTCACCCACTACAACTACCCCCAAATTCCTCATAGTTCAAGAGTTACAGGCAAACTCAGAATAATACAGCAAGTTATAGTATAAAGCAAGGTATAGAATACAATATAGTACATATTATAAGTAGATATATTTCACAACCAAGATACATAATACATATAATATATACTACATAACATATTACATATATACATAAACTCTACCTTTCCACTACTCATCTGTCACTGTCAAAACCATTTCATATGTGTCACTTTCTTTTCAACTCATCTGTCATATTTTCCTTTCCCACCAGCTACATGTCATAGCCTTGTTTGTTTCCTTTCTCCAGCCTGATGGCTCATCTTCTTTCCCACATATATAAGGACTCATGTTCCTCCCTCTTGTTCCCTTATGGACCCCCTGACTTACTAAATGGACCCCCAGACTTACTAAATTACCCCCTACATATACAAACATTACAGATCCCATATAAATTAGTATACATAACTTAGTAGAGTTACCATCACCCTTAGGAATATATAAATATACATACCAGCTTAAACCTCAATATAAGAAGACTGCCCCTCTCTTGCTTGACCCACTTTGACTCCATAGCTACCAACCCTGCCCCACATTATACTTTATATATATACTTTACACAACTCATCCCCCCTTCATCCATTCCTCCCACCTGGTGTGTGTGGTAAACAAGCACATTAGTATTAGTCTTCTAAGAGTAGATATAAATTAGCCACACCTTTTATTTTATTCTTAGTGTTACACTCATCCCCTTAGCTTTAGTCAGGAAGGCAGCTCTTATATCAGCACCTTTGTCATAACCTACATTAGTACTAGTGTAGTTATACATATCCCTTCCAAGCTCTATTCTGTCCCTTGAGTAGTTCCACAACGTTCCTACAGGTTATGAGCCTGCGATACCGGCTACGCTGAAGAAAACACACCGACGAATAATACCGGATCAATTTTTTGAAATCTTACCGACGAATAATACCGGATCGATCTCTTGAAATCTTGCCGACGAATCTTACCGGCCCCCTTTTTTTTCACCTGACATCTTGCAACAAACCCCGACGAACGATACCGGATCCCTTTAATTTTTTTTTTTTCATTCTCAGGTGGATAGATCAATGGACCCGTACACTCACACAGCTTTTGGTCGGATCCAGCTCTTCCTATCCGACTTGAATCACGTTTTTGGATGCTTGCCAATCGGACCGTTTGATGGACTGCATCCGCCCTTCAATCGAGTTGGACTACAGCCTAGTTTGCGTCCTGGTGTTTCGAGTACAACGATCTGCAGAGGGCGCCCGACCCGTCGCTCTAAGTCTTGGAGAAAGAAACATTCTCAACCTGTACTTCAACAGCCGATACAATCTAGTGCTTCTTGTCAGCCTACCTATTCATCAAAACGACGTGCGGATACGATTGCGAATGACTTTGTAATATCTAAGCCGGAACCTGAACCAGCGATACCTTTAGATGTCCGGCCCAACAACCAAGCAGCCCCAATCTTCAGCCCGAACTCAGTTCCAATACAGCCAGATGTGTATGATTCAACAGATCAGTATGCGGACAACTACATTGAACATTCCGACAAATGTGACGCCGATCAATCAAGCCTCCAGCTTCTAGAGAGCGAACGCAATACTGAACATCAGTTGGACTCGGAACACCATCTTCTAGAGGACAGCCAAGAACCGAATGATCCCAAGGTTGAAGAACCTATTTTTGACATGAAGAATTACAGTGCTAGAGATGTCAATCGCTGGGCCAGCACCTTATCTACTGATGAGTTTGAAGACCTTCGACACCAAGGACCGGCGGCTCGAATTGATGCTTTCCGACAATACATAATGAGTGATTTTGACCGACCGACGTTAAACTCTCCTCAGCTTGTTTCTTTGCCCCATGATGAGGAACACCAACAGCGGCCTGAGACAGAAAATTTCCACAATCCTCACTCTTTCCTCCCGGCTCAAGGTTCCCATGAAGATCAACATTACACCTCAGACACCATTGGAGTTTTTGAAGATCCGAACCAATCCGACTACAATGAAAACTTTGGTGTTGATCAGGCTTTTGGAAGTGATGAGGATGGTTACAACGGTATTGACGATGTCAGCTACCATTATGAAGAACACGATAACATTGAGGATGTATTGGATGATACTTTTGATGGTGGGGACAATCTTGATGGGTCTGATGGTTTTGACAGCGGTGGCTATGAAGATTATGACGATGGTGGCTATGATATTTTTGATGACGGTGATGGTTTCATATATCATTAGTTTTTTTCTCTTAACTTTCAATATTTCATCCTCCTTCCAACACCCTCAAGTGCCCTCGTTTTTTCTTTTTTTACCTTTTCCATTACTTTATTCTCTGAGCTTGTATGTAGTGCCAACCTCCCCTGCAGGTGTCTTGGAGCCTTGCCGAGGGGGTGGGTGTTGTGACCTAGGTCACATGTGTGACTTGGCTGCGGCTCAGCCAGCCGGAGGAGAGTTATCTGTCTCCTCTGTACCACACTAGCGGGAATCCATACATACTACCGACCATACGTTCCTACAGTCTTGCCCAATTCAACCTTGCAGCATGTAACGGAATATGGAAATACAAGATTACAAACTTAAACAAACTAGATACATAATTCATAATATATACATAATATTATGTAATAAATCCTAACCATATGTAACTACACTGCGGAACAAAATTGTATATAGTTTGTAGCATGTTTCCATTGGTACCAGCCTCCCGTCTCTCCTCACCAAGATTGTAGACTGTCATACAATGGGTATGACATGTAGATAATCTCAAAGATAACAGACCAATCAATCTGTTGTCATAGCCTTTTCAGGTTCAAGCTCACCTTTGGTGGTTCAAGATTTCAAAGCATGACAGGACAACAGATTCAACCACCCTGGGTTTGATTCCTGGACCACTAAATCCAGTGAATTGCAGGTTTCCATAACCTAGTCTTGGAAAGGGAATTAGGAATTGAAGGAACCTGTAACCATTTGAGCTTCCATCTCAAGCTTCAATGCTCAAAGCTCAAAGTTCTTCTTCTTTGAACTTTGAGCCTCAAACTTTGGAGTTCAAAGCATAGAAACTTCTTCCTGTTGAGGAGCAGGGCTTTCTCCCCCCATCAGTCTATCTATGCTTTGGGACGTAGCACCTCTTACCCAGGGGGTACTGTCATATGATGGGTATGACATGTAGATAATCTTGAAGATAACAGACCATTCAATCTGTTGTCGTAGCCTTTTCAGGTTCAAGCTCAGGTTTGGTGGTTTGAGATTTCAAAGCATGAAAGAGACTATTACCCATTGTTACCTGGGCTTATGTTCCACTTCATCAGGTTCACATTCTTATACAGCAGTTTCCCATACCATGTCAGGGACCCTGATTTTGCCGCGTCACTAGGACTAGTTGGGGATTATCCATGATATGGATTGGATGCCACCAACACGTGTAAAGAGGTGCCACAGGGGCCCAGATGGCCTAGTACCCATCACCCACAGAAGCTCAGTGTCTTCCATGTCAGGCGTAGAATGTACAGAATCCGGTATTTGAATCCCACCAAGGCCAACCAACCCCTGAGCACTACTCCTTCCAACCTTGGACAACTACACACCCCTGATTAGTTGTTTACTTCAAAAAACACCCTTGGCCCACTCACCCCACTTACCAATTTCAATACTCTTACATTACCATTGTGAACAAGAAACTAGCATGGTACTAATCTAGTCAGAAAGTTAGCATAAAAACACACCTCAGCTCACATGTATGTACATACAATCACACAGATACATGAAGATGCATAGTGCGCAATGTCCAATTAAATCTGCACTTTTGTTTTTAAAAAAAAGTCCAAGAGTTTTCCAAGCACTCATGGGGACCTAGTTTGAGCACAGCGCGCCTTACACCATATGCCAAACTGATTCAACGATGTTGAGGTCCGATATACATTTTCACCATTTACAAGCTCAACTCGGTACAGGTCGATATTTTTTTTGGCTTGGGCGTATGGAAAAAGCCAACACGGCTCTAAGGGAGGAACATTCACAATTAGAGATCAATGAGATCTAAGATGAAAAAATGAGCATTACTCTAAGTTCCTGGGAGTTGGATATTCAACAAGGTGAGATGTGTTGGGATAGATGTGTAGAATGGGATCATTGATTATGAAACTTGTCAGAACTTGGGCTCAAACGCAGCAAAAGCTTTTTGAAATGTCCGACAATCCTGCTTCTCGTCGTTCTCACTTCTTTCACAAGTCTTCCAATTAGCCCGATTGGGGGTCCCCAGAAGGATAGCCAGAGTTATCCTATTCCCAAAAAGAAATCAATTGAGCCATATGTAATGGATTTTGATCAGCCGACGAACTGATGAGCCGACGAACTGATACAAGCGACTTACCGGCCGAATTGTAAATTGAATTTCTCATCGGGTTTCATCAGATGGACCAATCCTTTCCCATCAGGTAAGCCGACTCGAAAGTAACTGATGGCTTCCTTCATTTCGTCTTTCATTTCTTTTAACGCCAATTCATCGACCAATTGGATCCCCTGTTTCTTAGCTTCTTCAATGAATGTTGTCTCCACTTGATCGGCGAGATCGTTGGGTACCGGACATATTTGAAGATGGGCATGGCCTGCTCTAGCCCCCCGACCCGAGAGCTTGGCTACTTCAAAACTGACCATGCTCGCTGAGTAGGCTTCGAAACATCGCTTCAGGGCCGATTTGTAGTGCTCCATTTCTGCCACTATTGGAATTGCCAATTCGGAAGGCAGCGCAAGAAGGCTTGGGTAGTGCGCAATCTAAACAAATCATTCAGGGCAGGATGAAGAATGCTGTTGAGAAGGTTACATATGTTATGGCACTCGGTAGGTTTCAGATACTTACCGGAATTACTAAACGGATGGTGGAGCGAAGAGATACTCAGCATCAGTCAGAGAAGTTACAAAAAGTGAACTTGAGTTCATCTAGGAGACACACACAAAACGTGTCCGCCGCCAGGCACGGGACAATTTGTGGTTGTATCGGGTAGCTGTCCCTTGGGTAAGGTGAGGTAAGTCTCCGATCCAATTGATGCGATGAGATGTTTAGCTACTTGAGGATTAGAGAGGCAAAACCAGCATGAATCCTATAAGGACAAAAATAGTGTCGATATCAGATCATGCTTGTATTGACACGTGATGAAAAACGTGTTGAGGAAATCCGAAATCACGCACAGGACCTATTTCCTTCGGTTGGAAGGCGTCCTTGGGAGGACCATTCCGTTGGGCAGCATCGGGGCAATCTTGTATCAAATGACCCGGCGTGTTACATATCCGACAAACGTAGCCCTCTTTGGGTTCTATATTTTGGCAGGCTCTCACTATCACCCATATTCATTTGTGTTGATAGAATGAAAACTCACGCCGCGGCTTCTCGGCTTTATCAGGACATTCTTGTATCCAATGTCCCGAGGTCTGACATATTTTACAAACGTAATTCGGAGGTGGCGCGCCTGAAGCATACGAATGAACAAAAAAAAGGTTGAAGTTAGCGACTAAAGTGAATATTCCTTAGTAATTACACTCACCCGTCCGAGTTTTCTTCTTGTTAGGCTCCATCTCACCAAACCGAAAGTTCGGTCCGGAGTCTAACCCGTCTTCTCCGAAAGCAGGCAGAGCTCGCTTTTGGTTAGGACGGGTTGTCAAGGAGTAGGGGCAAGGAGTTACATTAACAGGTTTCGTTGGTTTTGCTTCGGAAATCGATACTATGTTGAACGCATAGAACCACTGTGGGTATATCATGGGTTGATAAGAGTGTGAGGAAACAAATGCTGTCAGGATTCAAGGCTTCGTTTGAGCTGGCCCAAGGACGTTTCTCACCCTCTCCTTGGCCTCATTCCCATACTGACCCAGATTGACGTAGCGTGTAACGCTAGGATAGTCGTTAGTCGGTGCTTTGATGGGGGCCGGAGGAGAATCCCAAAGCCACGGTTCACGTTCCCAAAATTCAGCCACAGCACCTCCCGAAAAGTGATATCGAGGTTGAGCTGCTCTCAGGACCTCTGTGATGGGAGGGCATCCCCAGGCTGGAGCATTGTAATCCTTAGGGGCTACGTTTGAGTTGACTGTTAAGAGCTGAGGCAGTGAGTGTGTTAGCAGTATATCAATACCGGAATTGTCGATTGTAGAAGTTGGCTTTAGTTTTGTCAAAAAGGTTGACAGTTGTCCGGAGTTGATGTAATTGGTAGTCGACTGGCAAGAAAAAGGTCAATCTCCAACATAAACTTCCCAGAAATAAGCAATGAACTAACCTGAAGGTCTAAATCTTCCGAGGAACTATTATAATTGGTGGGGTCGTAGACTCCTCCAAAGTTTGCTATGCGCAAGTTAGCCACCGTTGATAACGTAAGGATGCTATTAGGAGCTGGTTGTGAAAGAAAAAGAAAGGAGGAAGTGGTATAAATTGTTCCGCCCTTGATCTCAGTAATTATTTCGATTCTTGAACTGGTCACTAATTACGAACCTAATAATTCTAGGTTTGGGCAAATGAGGCCGTCCTTCTTTTGCATCAGTCCATGGACTAATTCGGGCAATTTTAATGAACCGATCATAGCAAAAGTCCTGACGGGAACCGAAACTTTGTGGGCCATCAGATCATCGAGTTCTTCCTGCTCTTCGGTGTTCTCGGGAAGCTTGAAGAGATCAGAGACACAGATGATCAGATCAAACGGTCCATTTTTCTTGTTGATCGTCGTCAGCTTGGCGAATAAAGCTTTGAATCGACCTGGGTTGGGCTTGATGACTAGACTTTTAAGAACGGACGGATCAGTATATAGCGGCAGACTTGGATAGGCCAGTTTGAGAAATTTGATCTCTGACAACTTTAGCACTCACATCTTGGCCATCTTGGTATCGTTTTCCACTGTTTGCTGATCGACCACGCTCCAGCCGGATTTTTTTTTTTTTTTTGGTTTTGAGACAAACCGTGCCGAGCGCACCGGGGTTCCTGACCGGGGGACCGCAGGGGTGCGCATGGGTCAATGAAGTTGGCCACCTTTGGGGGCTATGTACAATATGACCCGTCAGCGATGCTGGAGGGCTGGCCGACCAAATGCTCCCGCTAGCGACTAACCTGTCTTCTACATATAAGGTCATCCAGAAACCAAACATGTGTGACAAAAAGGGATCCACCCATAGCATTGGGTTGTTAGTGTGATATGAGTATCTCGTTCATTGACCGAGCGGTGAAAGTGTAAATATAGTTTTCCAGACATACATTTACAAGTTGCTTTCGATGAGGCCTTGATACATATAAAGGTGTATTCCAACGATTTACTGCTCATCAGAAACAGCTGCATACGAGACCTCAGAATACCTCACACAGGTCTTCGACCCCTTTTGTCCATCTAACTGACATACGACTCAATGATCCGGCCCAGTGGTACGACGGAGGATAAACGGATCGGGTCTTACTCCGGCAATCAGAAGACGACAAAACGGGCAGAGGAGAGTGTACTTTATTTATGCATCGATGGTAAGCAGTATCCGGATACAAGTTTCTTGCTGAAATCACACTTTTTGTTTTGTGTTTTCCCAAAGGATGACCCCAACTCGCAAACTGACAATCAAACGCCCTCTGAAAACTTTTTGCGACTGACAAAACAACCAAACAGGTGGGGGAACGAAGACAAGTGTGTCGATAGCTGGAAGATTCCCGGAGGATGGAAATGAGAAGCCAAGGATCCTAAGTCAAGGTCAGCACCGCTCGTCGAACTACACCGGCGTTGGTCTAGAGCAGGCGATACTATCGATTGGAGACGCGACGATCTCAGCGCTCCGTTCGTTACCCCAAGGGGAGACACTGAGCCAAGCGCGAGACTGGTCCTACGAGGGTTTCCAGAGTAACGGATGCGCCTCCCGGCCGGCTCCGTTCGCAAGGATCTGGGCTGGCTTGAGCGGGGTCGATGGGCCCGAGGACCATCGGCTCATCTATGCCGGCTTGGCTAACCTTTTCGGCCTAACCCCCTTCCTCTCCCGCGATCCGGACGACCGGGCCGCCCCGAGACTTAAGGTGACTAACGATTGCGACCTCTTGTGTAGCGCCATCGAGCTCGTATACAAGGCCAACAAACTCTCCCCCGATACTCCTTGCTCGGGCGGGATCGTCTTGATTGCTGGTACTGGAAGTATCGCAACGGCTTTTGGTCCACCATCTGAGGCCGCTCAAAACCTAGACCATCAAGCAGAGACTCTAGAGCCTTTGGGTCGCATGGGCGGGTATGGATATCTACTCGGCGACGAAGGTTCAGCGTATTACGTTGGACAAGAAACTATCAAGATGCTTTTGACCTTCTTTGATCGCCATCAAGAGCCCAGAAAACCCTCGAAAGATCTGGTGGAGGGTGATCATAACACTACCAAAAGAAAGCCAATGGGAATCGATGATCAGGCAATCGAAGGCTCGAGCTTACTGGCCCCAATCATGGCTCATTTCGAGATCGGCCGTCTGGGAAACCTCCTCGCCTCGGTATATTCGATTTCCAGCGAACATGAGCGCAAGTTGAAGATAGCTGAGCTTTCCCGGCTAGTGATGAGAGCGGCATTCGACGGCGAAAAGCCGGACCGGTTTGCGCAAACGGTATTGGAGCGAGCGGGCGAACGATTAAGCGAATTGGTCTGCGATCTTTGTACACTCTACGAGCTCAAGCCTGGACAGATGGTCCTCTGCCTGGGTGGTGGAATGTGGTCTTACACCCAATTCAGAGACCTCGTCCTCCAAACTATGCGCCTACGGTGGAACGCTCACTGGGGCTGGGTCGAAACTATTCATCAACCTGACCAAGTGGCTGCTATTTCTCTCGTTTAGAGTTCTTCTTACATACAGTCCTTCTCAAGTGTACCTCTTGTTCACCCAGGCTTCAACCGTATTTTTGAGATATTGACATGCACTTGACAAGTTCATCCACCCTCTTGATCCATCAGATAACGAGAGGCAAGACCTAAATCTTGCGTTTGGTTAGACGTGAATGGAGAAGTTGGTGAGTGGTTGAGATGTAAATGGGTGGGAATACCCTGTCCTAGCACTATGCAGCTGGTTCAGAAGCAATTAGGTGTTTTTAGATGTGCCAACGGATGAAGTTGATAGTGTTACAATGGATGCACCGAACGAGAGAAGATTAATCTTGATACAAATGTTCAATTATAGTGACCGGAGAAGTAAAAAAGGGTGAATTCAGGACCAAATGGCAGCGAGTGAGGGAGGGATGGGTGGATATGTAAAACGAAAGATGGCTATTGATAAAATTCCAATACTTCACCCGCGTTTGGGGTATCTTGTTGGGATTGAGAGCTAGAGCGAGATTGATAAGAGGTAGCGACCCGGCCTCGCTTGACGGCTTCACCCTTGGCTCTCATTAGGTCGATGATTGTCCGATGGTCGTTCTTGAAATTCGGGTCATCTGATGTACGATTGGAAGTAAACCATTGCAAATGATCGGCTGAAAAAGAGAAAGAAACAGCCTGATTTCAGTCCATCTCTGATCTTTTTGGTTATCACAAAAAAAAAAGGAAGAAAGTGACAGACCGATCAGATGTCTGTTCAAGCAGGATGGACATTGGACGAGGACGATTCCATGATGAAAAGCTTGAGATGAAAACTCATGTGTGTTCAGATGACCGCAGGTTGGTTGTTCTACGCCAGTAAGAGGATGATCATGTTTGGGTTTGATCGAGTTTTGGTTTGAGTCAGGTGATGAAGGAGCGATACATTTGAATTGGATCCTCATTCTCGATGGGTTCTGAGTACTCTGATTGTCATGATTTGAAGGCTCGAGATCTGGTTCATTCTCTCCGTCTGGTGCTGCTGGGGTGGAGAGACTAGTTGAGTTGAATCTCATGATATGTGAAACCAATCGCTTGCTTGTTGGTCCAGGTGAGGCCCGATGAGATGGTAGACATGCATCCCTTCTTGTGTGAATATTTCGCGGCTTGATGATTAATTGGGCCGGTTCCAGTTTTCTCAAAGACTTGAATTGTTCTAACTTCCGAGACGACAGACGAGCGATAGTCCTTGTTGAGCCGAACATGGTTGTTGAGTTGAGTTTTGGTCCCAGATGGTGGTTTGGAGGACTCAAGGTACAGTACGTGTGGTGTAACAGCTGAAGCTAGGAGATGTCACGAGTCTCATCCGATATCCAATATTGATATTGAATATCTACATTCACCTTTCAATCCAAAAACACCCACTTATCTAAATAGGTCCAACTTGAAAGTTAACCGATAACATTCAACTGAATACATACATACATAGACGCGATGGGTTCCAAGAAAGTATCAAAACAGACCAAGAACTTTACTCGGAAACATCTCACTCATACCCTCACCTCTCGGAAGAAACACCAAGCCAAGAAGAAACTTAGCGAAAACCGACAACATCTTCAATCTGTCAAACGGCGCAATAACAATAAAAAGTCGACCACAAGCAACCAGAATGGAGATCAATCAGACGACGACGACGATGACTCGGTAACAGAAAATAAACCAAAGTGAGAATTCGTTTCTTGGTCGTGTTTTCAACTTGATTATGCTATAGAGATTAAAATCTGAAACATTTGATCTAGGATGGATATGTCTGTCGACGCTCTGTTGAATGCACAAGGACTGGATTCTGAGCAGGAAAGGTCTGAGGATGGAAGAAGTGATCAAAAGGATGATAACGAAGATGATGATGACGATGATGACGATTTGGAGTCTATCGGCAGTCTGGAAGGTGAGCATATTCCCAATAATCGAACTTCCTTACAATTGCTTCAAAACCAGGTGTTAATGATGACTTGCTTGTTTTTAATTTGCATGCAGGTGAGGCAGGTGGAAGGATGGACCTGGAAATGCTGAAGGAGAAAGATCCTGAATTTTACAAGTTCCTTCAGGAGAACGATAAAGCATTACTGGAATTTGATGAAAACGAGCCAGACTCCGAAGATGATGAATCCCGTGATAAGAACCTAGCCTCGGACGCAGGAACCGATGAAGAGGATGATGATGGCGATGATGATATAGCAACTTGTAAAAAAACCAAAACGGTCGTACTGACGAAGGAGTTACTCAGAACGTGGCAAAAAGCAATACTCGAGGTAATCAAATCTTGATCTCTTCTCCCATGCGGTCACTTTATTCAATATTTTCTCATTCTCGACCCAGACCCGATCAATGCGTGCTTTGCGCAAGCTTTTACTTGCATTCAAGTCTGCGGCCTTCAGCTCGAGTAGCAAATCCACTGATCTTCCATTCTCAATCGAGTCATCTTCAGGTTGGTTGCCCATCTTGCTTCGATTGGCCTAAAAATTCCGCCCCCAGGCTTTTTTTATACCTGACCAATCCTATCCCCGCTCACAGTTTTCAATGCCCTGATCACTACCACACTCAGGTATTTACCGGTATTCCTCAACCAGAGTGTTCCCGCAAGAGAACTACCGACCGGGAAATTGTAGGCCCTTCCTTGGCATCAAATCATTCCGGCTTTGTCACTACTGAATCCACATTGATTCCTTTACTGTTGCTAGCAAGATCGCCAACAATTCGAAGATGTATGCGTCGATGCAACGAATACTCAAGTCATACTTTACCTCACTGACCGAGTTGGTCGCTCAAGTTCCATCGCAACAAAAGGGGGAATCAGAAAAAGATAGCATGTTACATACCGCCGTTAGTGAGAGTGCCAAGCTTACACCCTGGATAACTGGAAATCGCAAGATTATGAAGACTTGGATTAAGGTAGGACCCAAGCACATCCGGCCAAACCTCCCCAAGCCCATTTTTTGACTAAACATCAATACTTTTACAGACATTACTCGAGTTGTGGTCTTCATCATCAGACCAAGTTCGTGTTGCCGCCATACTTTCGCTCAGAAGGATTGCGGTTGCGGCAGATAGCACGACGATGGAGTCTATCATGAAGGTTAGTTAATCTCGGCAGTGTTATTTTTCAAAAAATAGTCCTAACATACCGGCTGTTATTATCCTGCAGGGCGTCTACAGTGCCCTAATTAGGAGCTCGAAGAACACAACCGTGTACACGTTACCGCTGATCAACTTGATGAAAAACTCCGCTTCGGGGCTTTATCTTATTAACACCGAGACCTCTTACCCGATCGTATTCAGCTACATCCGGCAATTAGCTATCCATTTACGAAACAGCATGAAACTGAAAAGCAAGGTAAGCCTCCTGAAACATTTCCTATCTCCCCAGAGGTTTGAGGTGTTGACAAGATGTGGTATTGTTTCTCATAGGAAGGGTTCCAGGCCGTCTACAACTGGCAGTATATCCACAGCTTGGATTTCTGGTCTCTTGTTCTCTCTTCGGCCTGTGAAAAAAACATCGATGGTTCAAGGTCTGAGCCTAGTGTCTTACAGCCCCTTATTTATCCTCTGGTCCAGATTACGATCGGAGTGATCAAGCAAGTATTTTTTTTTTAAGAAATCAACTGCTAACAACAGTACAGTTGAATTAATCTCTATTCCTGTTTTTTCTGTTTCTTTCGTTACTTTCAAAAATACACAGGTTAATTCCTACCTCGCGTTATTATCCTCTGCGGTTTCACTGCATCCGACTTCTATTAAGACTCGTACAACGAACTGGAACGTTCATACCACTGACCCCATTCCTTTTGGACATGATCGACTCGCCGCTTTTCAAACGTCATCCAACTCCGAGCAATCTGAAAGCGCTAGATTGGGAATACCTAATTCGATGTCCAAAATCACACGAGAACAGTCGAGTGTATGCGGACGGAGTGGCAGAAGAAGTGACGTACTTGTTGCTGGAGTACCATGCATGCATGAGCAAATCGATTGGCTTCCCCGAGCTGGTCTTGCCCGCACTCACCAGTCTGAAGAAGTTCTCAAAACAATTTCATAAACATCAAAAGCTCGTCTCTCATATCAAGACCCTCGTCGAGAAACTCGAGGCTAATAAGACTTTTATAGAAGCTAGGCGCTCTCATCTTGGCTTTGGTCCTAAAGAGCGTGCTCAAGCTCTCACTTTCTTGGACAACCTCGAGCCCGAGAAAACTCCGATCGGAGCTCATCTTCGTCTACAGTCTAAAATTAGAGATCAGAAACGTGCCGCTCTCGATCGTTCGGCTCATAGAGACATCCAGGTCGATGACGATTAATCCTATGCTTTTCTTTCGCAGCTTGTATTTAGCTTCCTTCCGTTTCTTCCTTTTTCTTTGCATCATGCAATGATTTGTGTCCGCTCAAGAGACGAGTCGCTGTCGATGCTGGAGATCTCCAATCAACATGTCTGGCCAAATGATTATTCATCTAAATGCACACAACATATCTTGCAGGTTTATAGACCGGGTCAATTTACACATGTGTGTTATCCGCAGTGGGTGACCTACACAGAGACCCTTGAATCCGGCCATGATTAGTGTTCAAAGATTGTGGCTGTAGTACATAAATGTGTATGTACAAGTAGAGCAAAAGATCTAGATTAACAATAGGAAGTCAGTCTTATAAAAATAACAAGGCTTTCTTAGCTTTCATGACTTTTCTCTTGGTGGCAGTGTGTATTTTGTGTATCCAAACCCCCCGGGGGAGGGAGATATATCCTCCAACGTCAAAACCGCAGAGAATTCTGTGGACACTCAGAAACCTGCCAGCATAAACGAGCATCGATTCAATGGAAACAGGAAACAAGCGACCGACCGCCCAAGTATTTAAGGATAAGGCAAGACGTTGCTTCCACCTTCAGGAAAATTCTGCTCGATGGGGAGCTAACCTGGCGATCTTAATCCGCAGGGTAATGAAGCTTTCAAAAAGGCCGACTTCCAGGGCGCTATCGAGCATTACACTTCGGCCATGAAAGCTAACCCTTCGGACCACATTTTACCATGCAATCGGGCATTCGCGCGTTTAAGATTACAGCAGTAAGTTGACCTACAAATTAGGACTTGGTGCCGCATGGCAATTTGATATTGATGAACTTTACAGATGGAAGTTGGCTGAAGCAGACTGTACAAGATCGCTTGAACTTCTTCCTGAACCTAACTGCAAGGCGCTTTTCAGACGTGGAACGGCGAGAAGGCAGTTGAATAAATGGAACGATGCCCTCGGGGGTAAGTCAATGGAGCTTTTGATATCATGATGTCTTGATGCGGTCTTACATGTGTTGCTCATCAGGCTACCTGCCAATCATCATCTCTATAATTTTCAAGATCTGAAGGCCGCCTTAGAATTGGAACCAAACAACGCTAGTATCTCCGCTGAGTTGGCAATTGTCAAGTCGCATCTCCAGGTTGGCACTTTGAACCGTTTGAAGAAGTATTACCTGATACTCATTCAAAACGTTTGATCAGCAACAACCAACAATTGCAGAGCCACCATCGTCAATTTCCCCTACCAGCTCAGATTCTGAAGCGTCTAACCAATCAACTGCAGGCCCCTCCTCCTCTGGTACTCCCCTTAAAGACGGGGTATCCTCTACTCCATCCAACAACTTACTAACAGAAGTTTCAACAATACGATTCACTTCTTCGGACCCCCAGTTTGCAACTCACACCGTGGCTCCTGCGACTAGCTTTAGTGCTCTCAAACACATCAGACAAAAGAAGGAAGAAAAATCTTCTGGCTTTCTGACTTCCCGCAACCTCAATACATCCATCCCATCACCCAAACCATCGACAAAGTCAAAGTTACCTGCAACTAATTCGATACCACCCGTGACAAGTTTCGCAGACTTTGAAATGAGATGGGGTATGTCAAGTCAGCCTGAGGTCCGCTGCTCGGTACTAGAGGTACGTTTTTGCTTCGTTTTATTTAATTATGATTCGAAAATCGGCGAAAACTTTTATTGACTTAACTGTTCTCACCTCAGGCACTTGATCAGCGGCATATCGCTCAGTTATTTGGGGAGCATCTAGAGCCTGAAACTCTAGAGCAAATCATAGACGCAATGGAAGTTTTACTAAAGTTGGTATTTCAAGTTTCTCCACATTATCAAAGTCCTTGAAGTCCTTATTTTGAGTATCATCTACCAGATCAAATCAAAAATCAAAAATCAAAAAAGCTGTTGAACTTTTGCAAGGATTGGATAATGTATCACGGATGAAAACCTTGACTATGTTCCTGGGGCCTGAACATCAAACAGGTTTGTCGCTTGACCATACACCCTAGATTTAAACAATCGCTGATATGTGATCTGCCCACACGCAGTCATCCGAGACCTGTTGAACCAATTCCAAAATTTGGAAGGAAAAAGCGTGAAGTTGAACAACTGGGGACTTTGATTTATGGACTTTGATTGTATGACCTATTGAGTTCCACCAAACATTGAGCAGCTCCTTTAATTGAAATACACAGCGATAACCAATTGTCACTCCGCATCTGAATTATATCGGCCAAATCCCTAACCTAAAATCCACTTCCCTGACATGAGGACCAAAACCAAACCGCATCTCCAAACTGGTCTTTTCTTCGCACATTTAAACTATTACCAAAGTGAATAAAGGGCTATCAAGTCCCATTTTCGCTGAACCAGAACCGTGAACTCTCTACTCAAACCATTATCATTTTCTTTCATTTTCCTCTGGTCCTTCTCTCTGTATCAGACCTGGCCCGTTGCGTGCCTTCATAAAATACAAATCAGCTCAAACAGGATCAAACCTCACTGTGTGACTGCGGGTGTGTTGCTGATGCTTGAAAAGTTGTTGTTACAAGTTGTCAGCTGGCAAGTAAAACATAGTCACCCCTAGACTGGCCAGCATATTATTTTACTTGCTGGAGGTCACACCAATGGATTATGTCAGAGATGTCCAACTTTGATATCTCAGATGGCCAGGAGGATTTCCTCCAGGCCAACAAGGTTTTATAACCAGGAGGATTTCCTCCTGGCCAACAAGGTTTTATAACCTCATTGGCCAGGAGGATTTCCTCCTGGCTGACAAGATTATACAACTTCCTCCCGGCCAACAAGGTGATACAACCTTGTTGGACAGGAGGAAATCCTCCTGGCTGACAAGGTTATACAACATTGTTGGCCAGGAGGATTTCCTCCTGGTAGACAAGGCCCACTCCCATGGGGATGGGCATGCCGCACTGTTGGTGTGTTTTCCAAACACGCCAACATATTTAGTGTGTTTGGCAGGCACCCCAAGGATTGGTGGGCCGGCCAAACATTGGTGTGCCGGCGCCGGCCAAACACGCCAACCCAAAATGTTGTGCGGGCAAAACACACCATTTTGGGTTGGTGTGCCCCTGGAGTGGGTGTGCATTTATCAATGCCCTTATGAAAGTCTGGGGATCAAGATAGTTCAGGGGGTACAACTTCATATGAGTCTTGCTGAGGTTGAATAAATATAAGCATGTGTAAAGTATGGTATGGTCTATCAATCCCGTCTGGGCACATGCCCAAGTTAGGCCAAAAATAGCCCAAGCGCGCATGGCACACCCTAAAGCGCGCTTGGCACATTCTAAAAATTACTCGGCACACCCTAAACCTCACTTGGCACCTGGCCAACCTTCACTTGGCACAGTCCCAAGTTTGGGTGGGTCAAAGCCAAGTTGGGCTTGGCACACACCCAAGCCAAAGTGCCACGCCTGCCAAATTGGGGGCAGTGGCAAAACTCATTAAAGGGGGGGGGAATCATTCTAAAATTTCATTTGAAACTAAATGTTAATACAACTTATTATTTTTTTGTTTGCTTTATGTTTTTTTCAATTTTTCTGATTTTTTTTTTTTCATTTTTTTTAATTATTTTTTTTTTTAATGAAGTTAAAAGAAAGGAAACTGCAAAAGAATGCTATTCATTGCGTTGGGGCAAGAGAAATTTTCCGGTTATTTCTTGGAACTCAGAGCAGGCCCAATAGAGTTGTTGACAGTGAGAAAAGAAGTGAGCTGATTTTTCTGGGGTGACCACCTTGTCAATGGCATTCTTGATTTGAGAGGCCAACTCAATCCAATTCTTAGGCTCCTTGGATTGAATGTAGGTCTTGATGGTGTGGAAGCTGTATTCTATTGGATTTAAGAAGGGAGAGTAAGGGGGAAGAAACTCAAGATTGATTGATTTTGAAGTTTCAAGGGAGCTCTTTGTCTTGTCAAATTGTTGGCCTTGGTGAATTGGTGCATTGTCCATGATGATTATTGAATCACGGGGAATTCTGGCACCAAGGCTTCCAAGGAAGAGGCAGAATTTGTCTGCACCTACCCCTTTGCCCTTAGTGCCATTGGCGTTGAGGATATTTTGATATTCAAAGCCCTCTGTCGATAGGGCACCAATTAGTGTGATCTGCTTGATCTTGGGTACAAGAATCAAGACTGCAGGCTGGCCTTCAATAAGAAAAACAACAACATCAATTAAACATAAAAAAAAAAAAAGAAAGAAAGAAAAAAAAAAGAAAAGAAAAAAAACACCTTACCCAAAGGGGAATAACCAAAAGCTTGGCCAGAGTGAAGATCAAAGCCCAATTCATAAACAAAAACAATCTTGCGCCCCAGGTCCAGTCCACAACGGTGGACGAAGTTTGCTTGCTGTTTGATTAAATCCGGCTTATTCCACGCAGCGGGGATGTTAGTAACTTGTTTCCACAAGATATCCATATTGTGGATCAAGTTGCTGATTGCTTGGGTTGAAACCTTGATTCCAAAGCAATCCTCAAGAAATGTTTCCAATTCAGGAAGTGTTGTAGTCAATTTTTGGTCCAATTCAATTAACAACTCAGTCTTCATGTCATCAGTAAACTTGCTAGGGCGCTTCTTATTGAAATTGATGGAGCTGGGATCTTCATTCTTGATCCTTTGAATCTGTCGCCTTGATACCTTGAAGGTTTCCATGGCCTCAGTTACCTTCATGCCCTTCAAGAAAACATTCTCCTTGATAAGCTCGCGGACTTCCGGCTTGATAATTGCATTTGGCTTGCGGTCCTTGTGTGTGAGTCTCTTGTTCTTGTAAGTACGATTGAGCCTTTTGGATGGCTTCTTTTTGAGCAGTTTTTTTTTTCAGGGTACGTAGCTCTTCCAGCAGTTCTCAAGATTGGTCCTTTTTGGCTTGGATTTCAAGAGCAACCGAGTCCATCACGGCACCGTCAGCAGGCTCAATTTTCAAGGTGCTTTTGGGCATCTGTATTTTCAAAAAAGTAATAAAAAAAAAGAAAGAAAGAGAACAATGTTAGCAGAGGATGAGAAATAATACATAATAAATATAAATAAATGAAAACTTGATTGGTTTTGTTTTTTATGGCCGTCAAGGGGTTAGTCAAGAGGTTGCGGGATCAGCCACAAGCTTGGCTCCAACCCAGTGGGACTTGGCTATGTGCCAAGATCTGCGGGCCCCACAGCCCGCCCAATCAAGCCCCCTGGGCACACAACCAAGCCTCCTGGGCACAAACCCAAGCCCCAGTGGCGCAGCGCCAAGCAGGACTTGGCTTGTGCCCAGACGTGCTTGATAGACCATAATAATGAAATGAGTGGAATAAATGTGAAACTTAAGGAAATTTCAGATGGTGTAGTAAAGTAATATGTTGGCCAGTCTAGGGGAAACCATTTTTTACTTTCCAGCTGACAAAACCTATGCAAGTTTTATTTGGGAAAACCACAGAAAAGCCAAAGGGATATTTTCTAGTTGAGTTTGATGTTCTTAAGAGGCGAAGAAAGCCAAGATGAATGGAAGTAAAAAATGTGTAGAGTCAAAATATGGAGATGACTGGAATAGGGGGATTGATAAATCCACACCCATGCCAAGGGCATGCCCTTTGTTGGGTGTCAGCATGCCTGTAGATGGGCGTGCAGTTTTGCACACCCGTCTACAGGGGTGCAACACCCCCACAGATGGGTGTGCAGCTGCACTCCCTGTTCAAAACAGGGTGTGTGGTTTGCACGCCTTTCAGGAAGCTGCCTCCTTGACCTGAGGGAGTCCCTCCGGCTGGGGAGGTTATACAACCTCTCCAACCGGAGGCAATCACTCTGGTCAAGGAGGCTGTACAACCTCCTCAACTGGCGGTAATTCCTCCGTCCCGGGAGGTTATACAACCTCCTTGACCAGAGGGAGTCCCTCCGGTCAAGGAGGTGGTATAACCTCCTTGACTGGGGGTCATCCCTCTGGCCGGGGAGAAAGAAGGAGAGGTCTAGAGCAGAAAATGATTAGAGATACTAATTATGTTTATTTTTAATGAGGATTCAGAAAATCAACCCCTCTTTTCTGTATTTGCAATATATTGGCTGTTTTGGGAGATTTATTGTCACTTAAGCAGTCTCTTGTCCAGTCATGATGGCAGTAAGTATGACAACTTCTATGCCATTACTTCTGAATTTTTCTGGGGGTCCGGGCTGAATCAGATTCCACCTACCAAAGTCAACAGCTTCTTGGGCCAATTATTTCATTGCCTCACCCTACTACACCTAACCCTAAATTTTCATCTGCTTTCAATGGCTCTGCCCATGTGTAAGGGGTGATTCCCTTCACTATTACTTTATGGAAGGAACCCATGGAATTGGTGCTGAGGAGAGATTTCTATAACCAAGGTGGTGTAATTACTTGCTCGGCAGAATAGTATGAATCACAAGTTGAGATCTCTCTGTGTCAGTATCATACAAAGAATGGAAGGTAAAATAAGGAATGAGAAGGAGACAAGGAAAAAAGGACACAAGGAAAGGTAATTGAGAAGATGGTGAGGATTGAGAGTGCTTTATACATAGCTCAGCAGAATAGTATGGATGATAAGTCAAGATCTCTTCTGAGCTATGAGGGGAGTGGGGTTGTGACTTTAGATATAGTGATGGTTGTTGAAATATCTGTGAAATCTGAATCAGTCCGCAGCAAGATATTGAAGTATCACTTAGAGGTTTCTGATTCATGAAGAAAAACTCGATGAAGAAGATTATTACTCCTTTTTTCTTCAATCAGCTTCAAGACTTGATTCACCTCCTCAAGCTCAAAATTCAACTCATTCAACTCACATCAATAGCCTCACATCTCATCAAAATTCTTCTCAACACTCCACTCTTTCTCTTTCTTAACTATCACTCCTATCAACTCGAACTCAATCTGCTCTATGTTTGTTTTTCACACTCATTTCTCTTTCTCTTTGCCTGATGTACACTGAACTTCTATTCTATTTTTCTTCCTCTTTTTCATTCCACTTAAGAACCTTGCTCACTTCCTGCTACTAGTCTCCTCCAATCAAGTCCTCACACTTTTAAAATAACTTCCATTTACATTAGTGGTATGTTTCTGTCTCTTTAACTTACTCTATTATTTTTATTGTCATTTCTCATATTGTTTCTTTCCTAGTCTGGTTTTCGTTGCATAAAAATATCATCATTTTTATCACAATGGTGGATTTTACCATGCATTTATTTTTAAAACTGTGAGAGGGGTTTCACACCAGATGGCCCCATCCCTGCACATGGATCAAATTTTACCGCCAACCAAGCCCATGTCCCAACCCAATGACAATACTCCAGCCAGACAGCATTTTAGCTCTGAAAATGAGGCATACATTGTTTAATGTAGCATGGATGAATTCATCAAACCAACATAGCTGCTAGTTTGTCTTACTAATCAGATGTCTCTCCCCCTCCCCCAACCCCCTCATCAGCTCAGGTTTTCTGCCAGACTTCTGCACCCGCCCAGGCTTGCCCAGCCACAAAATTTGTAGCTCATCACCTGGTTGTGGCCATGCTCACATTTGAGAACCATTTTTTCAATGACTAACACTGGCAAGCAATCTATGAAACATCAGTCCTACTAGATAGTCAATTTTTATGTCATGCAACCAACCCAACGTACAAAAGGAGATGAAGATATCTTTGAGTCAAAGGAGTTCAAAGCTAACTTCAAATATGAAGCTATGATTTGACTGGGTGAACTCAAATAAGACTCAAGGAGCAATCAAGGTGATTTTTGAATGGAAAAGGTAACATAAAAAAATAGGGCATTAATAAAAAAACCCGTTTTTTATGCGTTTACACCCGGTTTTACGCAGCGGCGACGTCCAAATTGCTGCGCAGTACACCCGGTTTTCCGCATTTACACCCGGTTTTTTTATTTAATTTTTTGCAGGCGGAATTTCATTATTTTTCAAAATTTTTAAATTGCTAAAAATACTTCTTGGCGTGTAGAATTTTATGGTATCTTTTATTTTCCAAAAAAACTATGTCTTCTATTTTTTTTGGCCAATCCACCCGGTTTTTTTTCAATTCAATTTTTTGTGGGCGGATTTTCATTATTTTTCAAAGTTTTAAATTTATTTATCATACTTACAGGGATGTAAAATTTAATGGTAATTTTTCATTTTGCAAAAAAAACAAGCATTCTATTTTTTTGGCCAATCCACCCGGTTTTTTTCATAAAAAAACCCCACGGCTCAATTTTCAGGATTTCTCAAAATTTTAAATTTTTTTAATACACTTTAAGGGGTGTAGAATTTAATGTGACAAACAGTTTATTTTTAACTTCACTGGCTTTCTTTTTATCATTCTTGGACAGAATTTATTTCTAAACACCTTCACACCTGTCTTTCAAGATATTTGGGGAGTTTTTAAATGGATTAATACACTTTAGAGGGTAAATAATTCATTGGAAACAAATACAGATTATAAAATTAACTTGTTATCAGATTTCATGACAAAGAAATGGAAATATAATGATACACAGCGGTATGGTACATTGTATGATGCTTTGGAGTGTTACATGTAAGATAATTATTACACATTACGTATGGGTTCAGGAATGTAATTCAGGCGTAGATTCACAATTTGTAAGCATTTTCTAGCTGCTATCAGTAGTGTTCATAACAATTTCTCTTTCTTATACTTATTATTTGTGTGCGCATTCTTAGTCTGTACTAATGTCTCTTTGTTTTTTATTACATTTATTATTTATTAATAAATTATGACCTTGCAATTATGTCTCTTGCTTTTTATTTTATTTATTTATTTCATTCATTTCATTTATTCTATTTATTTTATTTTATTTTGTTTATGTTTATTTTGCTTGTTTTACTTACTTATTTAATTTGTTTAAATAAAATATTGAATGAGTTGGGGAGGTTGCGCGCATCAAATGCCGCCCTCCATAATTTTATTTTGTTTTGTTTTGTTTATTTTCCTTGTTTTAATTGTTTATTTTAATTGTTTTAAATAAAATATTGAATGAGGATGATTGGGGAGGTTGCGTTATTCATAAATCATTAACTTGCAATTATGTCTCTTGCTTTTAATTTATTTATTTAATTTATTCATTTCATTTATTCTATTTATTTAATTTTATATCATTTTATATCATTTTATATTTTTATATTATTTTGGTTATTTTCCTTGTTCTATTTATTTATTTTATTTGTTTTGGGGTCACGCGCATCAAATGCCGCCCTCCACGTTCTATTTGCTTAAAAATTAAAAATTAAAAAAAAAACCGGGTGTAAATGCGGAAAACCAGGTGCACCGCGCAGCCGCAGCTGCGCAGAAAACCGGGTGTAAACGCGGAAAAACTGGGTTTTTTTATTAATGCCCAAAAAAATATTATAATAATTAAGTGAAGAAAAGAAAGAAAGTAGAGAAAGTTCAAGTGCTTTTATAGGCAATAGTTGACATTTAGAGGTTTGTTCAAAGATGGCTGAGATAAGTAAGCACTTGGAGTTAGAGTTACACAATTATTTGAAGAATTCAACATGAAAGCATAGACAAAAGATATGACAAGGTGATTCAAGTATGAAAAGGAAATTTTCCAGTGTAGAAGGGTGAGTGCAAGGCTAGTTGAAAGGTTAAGTGCCAGGCAGAATGTCAAAGCAGTTGAGCTAGTCTGAAAAAGGGGTAATGGAAAAGCGTTGACAAGCTATTGAGTCACCAGAAAAGGAATCCTTCAAATCAGAGACCAGTTAAGGTAATTGTTGATGATGAGATTCAAATGTCACCAGAGTTGGTGTCACCTGTTTGGATAAAAGTTTGAAGCTGAGTATTCAATGTGAAGCTCAATGAATTAAGAAGGTGCTTTGCTGTGTTTGGCTGAGCCCAAGATTTTGCAGCGTGAAATATTAAGAAACCTTGCTTACCATTATGAGGCCCCAAAAGAAGATAAATGGAAGCTTTCTGGTATCATGTGGATGCAGAAACAGTTCAATCAACCCACAATACAGCCACAGGCTGAATTGAATTTTCCAGGACACCACATATGGGACAATAATCTGGGGAAAAGGCATTGAAAAATTTCTATTATTTTGATGTATGTTGCACTAACCATTGATTCTATATTGTGCTACTTCCCAAAGTCCACCGTTTGACAAATTATTTTCAAAACCTTGATTCAAAGTGATTTAAAGTTATATAGTTTGTTTCAATTGGTTCATGGGTAGCCTATTTTCAACTGCCCTTGGCCCTGATCAAGTTGAGTAGACTCATCTTCATAAAATTATCTTACAATATTTTTCAGTTATACAAAGCTGAATGGCTAACCAAAAAAAAAAGTCTGTGCTTGATCAACCAGCTGTATTCAGAAAAAAACACATTCCACAAGGGCTAACTAAAAATTCCATATCAGTGGCCATCTGGGGCATTTTTTGGAAAGCCACAATCAAAGTTTCAAGGCCCCTTGTATTCTTTCTTGGGCCTCTAGTGTTCAAACTTAAGTGTACTGCCCATTTGAGCAAAAAAAGCATTGAATCTAAGCCTTATCTCATGTTGACCACCAATGGGAATAGTATAAAACAAATTCCTCTTTCATTGTGAGCCTGAGTCTCTAGAGTGAAAACAGAACACAAGAATGGGGGAAAATATTGGTTGCATTTCAAGGGATAGAGTATACAACTAGTTGAAGGAAAGGGGAAGAGAAATGGGAAGGGAGGTAATTGATTG
Source organism: Puccinia hordei (assembly GCA_007896445.1). Taxonomy (NCBI): domain Eukaryota; kingdom Fungi; phylum Basidiomycota; class Pucciniomycetes; order Pucciniales; family Pucciniaceae; genus Puccinia; species Puccinia hordei. The sequence continues at coordinate 273,008 of RDRW01000340.1, forward strand.
TTCTTTATTTTTTAGAGTGCTCTTTGATATGAAATGAGCTCAACCTGGAAAATTTGGCTAAGCTTTCCCAGAGGCTTTAGAAGTGCAACAGCATCCTCACACACTAAGTAAACAGTGGAGGGAAAACTGAATTAGTAAAACAATCAGTGCTGATTTTTAGACTTATATTCAAGTTTGTGAAAGGGTAACCTGTAGAATTAGAAGATCTGAAACTTGTATTGTTTGATTTATTTGATCTTGATCTTTTTTGAAGATAGAGGAAAATAACAGAGAAATAGGGAAACCAAAGCTAAAACAGGTGACTGACTGAAAATACTTGAATTACTGGGTGAAAGAGGTCTTTTGTTGGTTAGAGTGGCAAGCTTTAACTGATTGAATCCTTGGTTTCCTGAGGTAGTGGTTCTGAGTGTCTTGTGGTGGTGTATCACTTGAATTTGTTTCTAATTTTACCTGTATATTTGGTTGGCTGGCCTTGTTTCACTTTCCCAACAAGCTGTAGCGTGAAATTCACTGCTAAATTAATCTATGAAGGAGTTTAGAAATTCTAAAGTATCCAGTTAACACTCAGGTGATAATTCCATGAGGAAAAAGAATCTCAATTCAAAACAGGTCATTGCATTGAGGGTAAAAATATATGAGATACATTTTACTGAAATAAGAAAGTAAGGCAGACTTTAGGTCAGTTGGACTTACTTTAAGGCTGAAATTAATAATCTTCTATATCTTCCTATCTCTTGGTCCTTAAATCTAAATCTTGAGACCATGATATTACCAGCTCTCTACTTTGGCAGTTATAATTTTCAACAATAATATCTGTGTTTTATGTAACTCCTGGAGGAGAAAGCCCAGTTGACTGCCACTGTTGGAGGTGCCCCTGTCAGCCCCCGTCTCTTAAGTGACGCGGGGTTGAATAAATAGATATGTAATAATACTTATAAAGTATTATTATCTATATGTATGGTCTCACTATAGCCGGTGAGGCCAGTGGAAATGAAGCTCTGATACACTTAGAAAGTGTATGAGCTGGCACCCAAGGGTAAACAAGGGAACACTTGTAGATAATACTACAGTGCTTTTTGCTTCAACTGCTCCTTTAAAAAGGGAGAGGACTTCTAGTCACTAGAATAGATATTCAGTGACTAGGAACAAGTCCAGAAGGGGGGGAAAAGTAGAGAAAGGCTTGATTGGATTATAAAAAACCCCACTCACTGATTTGTAGTAAGGTGTACGGGTTTGTATGGTAATAATCTGGGGGAAATTCCTTTTGGAAGGAATCTCAGCCCATTTAAATATTACACAATATGATCCCCCAATGTAATAACTCAAAGAGTTTGTATTACATGGGGTAGTTCAAGATAATAGTCTCCTTGTAGGAGACATAACCAAATTGTAATATTAAGGGTAAATTAATGGAGAGATATTAATCTCTCCTTAAATTAGAATTTCTTAGTATTATTTAGTTTATTAAAAATGATAAATAATGTATAAAATGAATATAAATATTATGAGTCTTATGGGAATTGAACTTGTAATTTTAAGATAATTTACTTAGTTCAATTTATTCCCTTTTTTAAACACAAGTCCTTAACCATTGGGTTATGGGACTTGTATTATTTTGGAGACATGTGGGCCAATTGTCTCAATGTCTGACAGCCCCAAACATCAGTCAAACTGCCATTTGAACTCCAGTCTCTTAAATACCAACGTTGTTTGAATAGGAACTGTTTATCAAGGCTTTGTTGAAACATACTGGGAAAAAATCTGTGAAACAAGCTTGTTGAAAATTTTTGGCTCCCTCAGACTTTTGAAACCCAACTTGCTTTCAGTTGTGTAATTTTCTCTTCTCCAGTGAATCACTATATTTGTATCAGATTTCAAAACATACTGCTAAGCTTCACCAAAATCAAAGATGATAGCGGTGTTCCAAACACAAGGGGCTGTATTTATTTGAAATGGATGTTTTAGATCCTTATCTTGTATTATTTGATCCTGTTTCAGCATTCTGTCATTATGAGTTGAAACCAACACTGCCAGCATGATTGCCTAGGATGAATTCATCCCAGTTAAACTGGGATGCACTCAACCAATTTAAACTTGGTTGAAATCAACTGATGAAATATAAATCCAAGGGACCCCCCTTGGTTTTATATTTTATTGGTTGAGGTCAACCTACTTTAAATTGGTTGTTTGCATCCTAGTTTAACTGGGATGAACTCAACCTAGGCAATTATGCTGGCAGTGCAAATGGGTTTTAAAAGCCACCCTGGTCCCCAATGAATTTCAGAATCACCACATCCTACTCACCAAGCAAAATACACTACCAGGATTTTTCTAACCTACTTCACTCCTTGTTTCCCTTATGAAAGAAAGGACTTGAAAAAAATTCAATAAAAAATTAACAAAATTAACAATATTATAAACATTTCTCATCAACACAAAAAATTAGATTCAATAAAAGCAACAACTTGAAACCATTTTCTTTTGATATACCCAGTTGAACCCAATATTTTAAATTCCTCATAAATACTTCCCAGATAGGACCACAGAGACCATAATCATTATAATTTACTTTTTCAACAGTTTACAAATAATACAAAAGTAATACCCTGACATCTATTTCTATCCCACCATCAAAAATTCACACATCTATTCAAAAAATAGTTTTAAAGCCTCTGGATCCTAAATTAGCCATTATCTTGAACCATCAGCATGCAGATGATTGGGAAACATTGGTGGGAAATAAAACAATCTGGTGTCTTGGTATTACTCATGGTAATAGGCCTTCATCCTAATGTCTCTAGCATGGATTCCCATGTCAATTTAGGCACCTATCGCTCCCAGCCAACCATACCTTTTGGTTCCGATCTCAAGAGAGGTTAGCATTTATAAAGCTTGGAAGCGGATTCAAGGAGCAATAAAACTGAATTTTCATTTTGAATATTTCTGGTTTTGTTTTCTTCACCTGTTGGATTTAAATGTCTAATCCCTCAACAATCAAATCCTAGACTTACAAGAAAGTGCAGGTCAGTTCGCTACCCTTTTCCCTTTCTGATTTCATATATCACCCTAGAAATGACAGTTAATGTCTGTGTCATGGGATTCCTTGAATATAGCCACTGACAAGAACTCTCAGTCAACAATTACAACTCCAGGGTTGAATGATGAAGGGCAGGAATTAGGCTCTGAGGCATACAATTCTGGACCAATCACTAAACAGCAAGGTAAGGAAAAAAATCATTTCAGTGCACTGAAAACTCAACAAACCTCTACAAGTTGAAATGCAGTAAAATCGATTCAATAATCATCCAAAAAAAGGTTAAAAATTTCAAATTGTGTGGTGGTAACACCCCCACAATGAAAAATTCAAGACCTTGACCAAAAAGCTGTCTGCATAGGCTTTAGGCAGCATTTCTTCCAAAAATTCCGGAACATTGCTGGGTGTCAACTTCAGAAACTCTTTGGATAGGATATTGTTGAAAAATCATCTGTTTATACTGCTTAACCCCCTGAACTTACTGCCAGGGGGCTTGCAACCAAGAGGACTTGTACTTCACTTCTCGGTGATGTGGATAGTCAGGATCTCTTTAAATCTTAATCCTCAACAACTTGGACTCTCTCTCCTCACTGAGCTTCAACCGCTTCAACTGCTTCTATCGACTCTTCAGAAGTTATCTAACACTCTGGTTGAACTAGGTCACTCGGGTAAAGTAAACAACCACATTTGCTCCTTTGTCTAAGATCATCGACTCTCGACAAATCGCTTACTTAATTCTTCATCATCAAGACTCGGTATTGATTCACCGCCGATTCCACATAGATCGTGACAACTCATTTCAATCGTCAAAATCTACATCTTCCTGTTTGTGTCTCGACATTTTCTTTTCTTTTTCCTTCTTTGTTTGCTTGTTGTCTCATCACTAAAATTCTCCCATCTTTTCAGCCCCGTTCCAAATCTTCTTAATCTTCTTCTTTCAGCCTCCTGGTACCTTAAAATCTATTAATTATTGTCCTGTGGTAGGATTCTTTTCTCTATTCTCATTTTTGATATCTTTGTCTTTCCATCTCTCATACTCTAACTCTTTCTGTTGTAGTCTGGTTTTGGTTAAAATTCCTTTAGCAATATTATAATAGATATTTTCCAAAAATACTTGGACAGTCTTTTCCAAGAAGATTTTTGTTTCAGTCTGAGTCATGTAATTGATTAAATCATTGACATTGAACAATTTCTTGGGCTCCTGATTTTCAATTTCAAGTCGTTTCTTGAGTTTTTCTGTTAGATTACGATCAAAGATTACTAATTCTGATCAAATTGAAGTCTTCTCTTTGTATCAGATTTGGATACTAGGCTTCCACCTAGGAAGAAAATGTGCTACCGGAAACCTGTGGATGTTGCAAAGAAACATGTTTTGACTGAAGAGGAACGCAAAAGTCTGTAGTTTCATACCCTACAATATTTCACAATAGATCAGGCAGATTGTCTCATAGAACCTGCTTATTGTTATCTCAGAAATATTGGAAATCAGTGCAAATCAATACAAAATGAAGACAAAAATTTGTGAATTTGAAAGACAGAGGTTGTATACATCATATAGAATTCGAAGAAAGTCTCAGATACACATTCCAAATTTCAAAGAAATCACAAACCAACTATATGACAGGAAGAAAATTGAAATCTTGGCCGGCCAACGTGCACTACTGAGATCAGAAAATGTTGTATTGAACAATCATGTTGTGGATGAAATATTTCTCAAGGTGATAGAGGATCTTTTCGCATGTTTCAGGAAAGCTGTGGATGATGTGAAGGGGCATGGTATTGGAAAATTCTATGAACAGGATTCAAGATTGAATATTTCTCTTTTGAGTGACATCATGATTGATTTCTTTCTTGATTTGAAGAAAATGAAACTTGTTACCCCTGAAACTCTTTCAAAATTTCAGAAACACGACCAGGGTAAATTGTTTTCAAGTTTGATCATGGCCAAATACCCTCAAGATTATGTTTTCAATGCATATCTTAACTTTGATATCAGATTAAGCATTGCAGAGGACCCTCACCTTAAGGATAACTTCAGGGAAGTTTTTCAGGGTAAGTCCTATTGACCCATAATTCACTAAACTAAAAAGCAGCAGAATCCCAATATGTACCTAATTAATCATCTTTCTTTTCATTCACCTCACAGCACTTGATGGAAAAACTTTGGATTATGTAGAGCTCCAACTCATCAAGCACCAACTTCAATGCATTGATTCCAATGATATTCCTCTAAAGTTTCATGAAGTACTGAAAGGGTCTCTGACCAAAGAATCTCCAGGAAAATCCCAGTCAGCTTTTCAGATGAGGAATCTCTTGGAAAACTTAATTGCCTATGTTTCAACTCCTACAGCGCAGATTGGAACTTCACAACAACAAGGAATGCTTATTTCTCTCAAAGCTTTACATGGAATGACCAGAATGATTGATAGAAATTTCCCAGAGGTCATTTCCAATGAATTCAAGCAATCAATTACGTTTCAAAAACTTCAGGTATTCAGAGAAGCTATTGGAGTAATTTCAACTGCCAATCATTATGCATATGTCATGATGAGATCATTTAACTTTGCAAATTATGGAAAATTTGATCCCTATAAGTTTGAAATTAAAAAATGGGATTCAGGATCAAAATACAATGGAATCCATGGGAAAGAACTATATAGTCTCATACAGAACCTGAAAGTTTCAAATTATCTGACTGATTCAAACAAAAACAGGAGAGTTTTAAACTTTGATCTCAACACCATGGATGAAGATTTATCCCAAGATAGAGACACACTGAGGGATCTCATTGGATCACAAGAGTATAAAGACTTGGAACTATTATATTCTCGTACATATTGGGAAAGAAGGTATTTTACATGGCATGACCAGAAAATATATGGGGATCAGTGCATACAATACTTGCTTCAAATACATAAACTTAGAGAAAAAGATGATGGAAAAGATTCAAATTTCTCAAATAGTATGGAAAGTTTAGTTTCATTGGGACTTAATAATTTTGAATCCCTCCATAAAAAAATTATGAATGATTTTGACCAATTTTATCGCTTGCACAAATTAATTTCCAAGAAAAAATCAAAAAGTTTAAATAAAGCTTCATGGTCTGGTTTTAATTAATTACATATGCAGTTCTCTTCTTCTTTTATTTTATTTGTTTAACATGATATCACTGCCTGAGTTGATTTGAATTTAAATATGTATATATATATATATATGCAGTTTTGATGCTCCATCCTGAGTTTGAACATCTTGGACTGTATAAAATCCACAACTAATGAGCCAAGAAAAGTGAAGTTATGGATGAAAGAGATTGGGCCACTACACTCACCTCCTGTAGCACCAGTTAACAAAATTGAGCTTCCTACTGTTTTCTGAGTGCTGTTAGTGGAAAACAAAGACCAGTTTGCTATACTAACAGGTGCTCAGAGGTGCTTACTGCTTGAGCAAGGTCACATGATTTTTTTCAGATTTTGAAATTGCAGCAGGGAGGTCAACTGACAGTTTATGTCAAGTGACATGCAAAATTAACAGAAATCATTTTTTCTATTTGACATATTTCTTGATCAATTGATCTTTTTTCCATGTTGTGGTGGATGTTACAATTTCACTGATGGAGGTTTTATTTTAACCCCTGGGTCAAGGGAGCTATGATACACAATGTGGTCCCTTTGACTACATGATGGATACCTTTACTCATTTGAGTACACAATACCAAGCATTTTATTTGAACTTTGAATTTCAGAGTAATGAGATGATTATTTTCAAAGAAAAAAAAACATTGATTTATTATGATTGTGTCCAAAGAACATACAATTACATCTTGTAAAATATCAAATATATTGTATAATGAACCACAAATCCAAGCCCTTTGAATGCTCATCCTACATCAGTTACAACCATGAGACACAGTTAGTCTCACACCCAGGCTGACTGCTGAAACTTCTAGACCAAAACAGGTAGCCTACACATTTCCAATTCCAGCTCTTCAAACTTTTAATAGGGGTGGAATAGCAGGATGTCAGCTTGCTACTAATTCAGAAACAACCTGACTAGAACAAATACACAAGTTTCAAAAAACATTATTACTCAACTGATGATGTGCAACAAATGAATAATTATGACATAAAATAACATAAAAAAAGTGATTTTCAACTAATAGAGACATCATTACATAGTAATACAATGATACATAAATAAAACAAAACAATAATGCAAAATAATGAATATCTCAGTAAGTTATGAAAAAGTAAGAATATTATTGGAAAGAGCTTGTAAATAACCTAGGGTAAATCAGCCAAAGTACCCTAGAAAACTTACCACTCAAAGTACCCTAGAAAACTTACCACTTAAAGAAATTTACTACTAAGCGTTACAAATGCATCTTATTAGATATTAACATATACAATCAAATTATAACACAGATAAAACAACCCACAAGATTATGAAGTATTTAAATACTTAAATCATCCCATAAAACATAAACAATAAAGGATTTAGATGTGCCGAGTTACTATAGTTAGTTTGGACTAGATTATTCAATGAATACAGTATAAACTAAGATTTTTTTTCAAAGGAATAAGGACTAAAAACAGCAGGGATCAAACAAAATGAGAAAAAATCAAAGAAAAGGGATCAACTACTGTTTGAATTTGAAAATAAACTTATTGGGAAAGGTCTTTTGACAGATCTCTTCAGTCCTTCTTTCCCAGGAAGCCTGCATGACAGGAAGTTAATGAAGAGCTACTGAAGCGCCCAAAATAAATTACATGAAGTACTTCCCATGAAACACAAGACTACATGTGCTTAAACTTTGACACCTATGATGAGTAGGTGCACAAGAAATTCAATCACTGCTTCTGACATGTAATTAAATCCCATGATCACTACATTTAATAAGCTTTGCTAGAGGTTTACAAGTGCCTCCAGATGATATTATTGGATAATAAACAGGCTGTACCATTTATTGACACCCTTCACATATAGAAATTGGAAAAATGACACCATGCATTTATACTAATCTTAAATCCTTCCTTTTAGTATTCCCATAGCCAAAAATACATCCTGTGTTTCACCATCAGGAAGCCAGAAAGGCATTACAGCAGCCATCTCCTTCCCCTGTATTTTGATTCCTCATTCTTTACATTAAATCCTGAATTCCTTACCCACATAATACAATAGTAATACTCTTGTTATCTTTTAAGGTAACGTGATAGTATTTATTCTTTAGCCCTCTACAATTCATACAATCAACACAGTGTTTATGCAGCCTTCCCAACACCCGTTCCAAGCACTTCCCAATTTCCATTTTTCTCCTGTAAGAACCTCAAGATGACAGTCACCAGGAAAAATACACTGTCACTATACTAAAGGTGAAATGAGCCTGTTGTCAATAAGCTACCCATCAGTAGGACAGTTGGCCTCATTTAAAACCCTTTTAGGGTGAAAAGGGGCAATTGCAGCCTAGTTGGAGTGGAACCAGAGCAAGAACACAGCTACAGCCATTTTTTCTTGATGTCACCAGATTTCAGGTGACAATGCATTTTTCCTGGTGTTTTCCCTTGAGATTCTCCACTCTATTTCTCCTGGGATTTACACCACCCCCGTCTTCAGGCCCCAGCATTTTCAGGCATCTAAATCCTCTGCTTTTGCAAAAGAACTCAGAGGAATGATGACACCACCCCTGATTCATCAGCCCCTGGTTTGAATTATATTAAATTTATTCAACATAATCAATACTATTTATCTCTATCTTTCAAACCATAATTCCCAATATACCATTGGAATTCAACCCTTATATATGGAATCCCAGAGTATTCTGCTCTTTCATATTCCCTTCTGCACCATTTGTACCTATAAGGATTACACCTTGGAATCACATAGGCTGACACAGGTCAAAGCACTCATGATATTATTGATCACCCACACAGCCATTGTTTCCTTAAACTGCTTATGTTTGAACCAACAATCCATACTTGAATTCAACTGGACCTAGAAAGAAAGGAAAAAACTTTGTAAGATTTAACTGGTACCTTGGACATATCTCTATAACATACACAGCACTTACTCATTTTTGTTGTGCAGTCTGTGGTTTGTTATATGTTTGTACCAATTCTGTTGTAAAACATCTACTTACACATGTTCTATGCATGTCATTTACCATCAGTAATGCATTGTTTATACTAAACAATACTTGAAATCTGTTACTCTGGTTGTTTCACATATGCAAAGGCAGGACCACTACAACAAAAAATCTAGAAACTTCCAGCAGTTGACATGCGGACACCCAAGGGAGTATGTTATTGATACTCAAGCCTCTCTCAAAGTTTGTTTCAACCAGGCATTGTGCATGATTGTTATACTGGAGTATGTTGCATGTCAACTGCTGCCAGTTTCTAGAGTGTTTCTTCTAGTGGGTGAAAAGGGGCTAAAAGCTCAAGGGCTTATGTAACAAGAGTTCACAGCAGGTCCTGAATTGCCTATGTATACTTTTAGTTATTTTTCCTGTGTATACTTTTAGTTATTTAAGTATTTATAATCAGTATTGTATTCATGTTTTTTTTTCTGTTGGTTGGTTGGTCGGTTGAGTTTTTGCTTGAGCTGTTTTTTTTTTTTTTTTTTTTTAGCTTGTTAGTTTTTTTAGCTTTTAGCTTTTTGTTTGTTTGTTTTTTGTGTTTGTTTGTTGTGTTTGTCTGTCTTTTCTTGTCTTTTCTTTTCTTGTCTTGTGTTGTTAGTTCTTTTTTTTTTTTTCAAAATTCACATATACACCTGATTCACATCCCATTTAGTACTATGATATACCCATCCATAGAGAAGAGGACTAGACAGATTGATCTTTATTTGTCTTATTTTTTACATTTACATTCTTTTAAAATAATGGTATAATCATCTCATCCTTTCCAAATTTAACCCAATTCTCAACACCCTTCCTTAACATCAATGACCATTGCAAAGAAACCAATCTCATCAGACAGTTAGCCTAAAACCACGCCCTCTAGCTTCTTGTATGTCTCTACATACAATCATTAGAACAGATACATGATCAAGATGGATAGTGTGCAATGTGACATCAGATCTACACTGATCAAAACAAACAATAGCAGACTGCATGTTAAATTAAAAAGTGATTTGTTTTATTCATTTATTGGTTTGTAATGTATCATCATCATCATCATCATCCTCAAAAAAAAAAAAAAGGACAATGAAAGAGAGAGAAAAAAAAAAAAGCATGGTGACAGGAAAGGAAAAAAAAGGGGGAGAAAAAACCCCTGATAAACATATAACAAACAAACAAACAAAAATAAACAAAAAAAAGAGAAATCAAATGAAAATTAAGAAAACAAAAAGAAAATGTAAAAATCTATCAAAAGTTGAAGAACAATTAATAGTAAAAGAAAACAAAAGAAGAATGATCAGAGTTCAAGTATTTTAAAAAAAGAAAAAGTGAGAGAAAAACAAAGGGGGGGGGGAAGTGATGTCATGTTGCTTATTTTTCTTTTAATCTGTATATATCTAGGGAGAGAGAAAGAGAGATTGCATGTAAGATAAATGTTTTGTTGTGTTGTGTTTTTGTAAAAAAGAAAAAAAACGAAAACGAAAAGAAACAACCGAAAAACACACAATACATGTCAAAGGAAAGAAGAAAAAAAAGAAGAAAAAAAAGTGATACAACAACGACGATAAGGAGAATGAAGATGAGGAGGAGGAAAAGAAGTGTATGGAAAGAGAAAAAAAAGGGGGGAACAAAGAAAAGTCTGTATAGATGAAGAGAGAAATGTATATCCATGTATTCCTTTAAGAGCTCAAAAAAAAAGAAAAAGAAAAGGAGGGACCGATGAAGGACGAAAGTAATGCATGTTTGTAATGTAATTGATGATTGATTGATGGATGTTTATTTTGTGAGGGAAGAAAGAAAAGATGATGGATGAACTGAGAGAGAGTGTAAAGAGTAGATGATGGCTTGAGACGTAAGATAACAGATTAGATTCTCCAAGCGCGATCACCTTTACGACGTTTACCTACGCCACCCAGCCGTTCTTTAACGACGAGCCACATGCAAGAGACAGCGACGAGGTCTTTAACTTCTTCGGCGAGTAGGGAGAAGGATTCGAGATGAGAGTCTTGATCATCGAGTGGGAGGGGGTGGGAAGGAGTTGAGAGGGGATAGAGTGGGACAGGTTCGAGGTTCCAGGGCAGGGCTAGTTGGGCGACCAGCTTGGGATGGTGTGGGTGGGGAGTAAGACTGGCTACAAAGAATCGTTGTTGATGACCATCGTTGGCTTGAACGACCACCTCACAATGCCATGGACTCTCTGAGTCTTCTGGGTCACTGTCTGCCTCCTCCTCTTCCTCATCAGGTGACTCGGAAATCGATGCTGGGCTCGATTGGACCACCGACTCGTTATCGTCCGCTTCTTCTTCGGTCACTTCTGAAGATCTGCTGTCTTGAGTATGGCTGTCGATCGAGGTAGTAGGCTCGGATGATCTGGGCTCGTTGGTATTCAAAGAGGCTTGCTCTACACTGGTTCGAGGAGATGGATCGATAGATTCGACCGCCTTGGTCAGCCTTCCAAAGAAGTTCATCACCCCCATCGTCGTCGCAGCAGGGATCGTAAAGAGCTTCAAAGCTGAGTCTGGAGCCAACGGTGGGGGAGCAGGGAGGATTGGTTCGATGGGTGGAGGAGGGGCCGGCTCGGGTTCGACAGGAGTGGGGATAGGTGCAGAGACAGGCGCAGGGGGTAGGGAAGATTCGGTAGAAGCTTGTTCGGTGTCAGTCTTGGACCTAGAAAGCGGCCCACGTGAGCGTTTCTTGGCCTTACGCCACTCGATAAAGACCGGGTTGAGTTGGTTGGTCTTTGGGGAACTGTTTTGCCAATCAACAATCTCTGGTTTCATCCACTTGCGAACGATCCATACGTATCCCTCGGCACGTCGTCCTCCAGCTTCGATCGTTGGGCCTACCGATGAGAGACCTGCATTAGTCGAGGGGAGATCGTTATGGTTGGAGTAATGAGTAGGTGTAATGATCCCAGGAAACTTTTTGCCGATCGAGTTGGGTGGGGATCCTGAGTCAAGTTTTGGAGCGCTCTTCTTGTTGAAGACGTTCATCCGTTTGACCTTATTGAATAGGGCTGCTGGGCCTGGACGATCTTGCTTAGTGTGAAGACTGGGGTTGGGAGTGGTTCCAGGGGTGGAGAGAAACGAGGTGGCTGTTGCTGGGGGACTGATGGGCAAGCCACTGAGTAAGAGGTTAAGATCGCTGGCATATCGTCCGCTTCGAATCTCATTGGGTTCAATGTTGGCAAGCTCAATCAGTTCGATTCCCCTCTTTGCAAACTTGGCAACTTTGGCGTCGGTGCCTGTATGTGTGTGTGTGTGTGTAAAGATTTATTAGTCCAAGTCTAATAAGATCTAAAGAGAGAGAGAGAGAGAGAGGACTGACCAGCATCACTGATCCAAGTAGGTAAGACGGTGTGCCATTGTAGGTTGTAGAGAGGAGTGACCCGCCTGTTACGACCTTCACCACCAGAGCTAGAGGTACGATTGCTACGATTACTTTGGGTACTATGAGAGCTCTTGATACTTTGGGTTCGATTGAGTTTGAGTGAGTGATCGTGAGAGTTGATGGATTCGGGTGCGGTGGTGAGAGGGGTGGTGGTGAAGATCTGATGGGTTGGTGAACTGTTGAGGGTGGTGGTGGTGGGTGTGGATAGACTAGGTTCACGACTTGGGTTGATGAGGTTGGGTAGGATGAGTTGAATCTGTAGGTTGAGTGGATGGTTCTGTTTTCCTGGTGGTGGTCGAACGATGATCAAGATCTCGGCTGGGATGAGGGGTGGTTTGGATGAGTAATGGTTAGAGTTGATGGGATGATGGGTTGAGGATGAGGGGGAGATAGGGTTTAGACTAGAGTAAGTGTTAATCGAAGAGGGTGATAGGTTTTGAGAGAGTGAGCTGGGTGAGAGATGGAGATTTTGATCTGGATGATGATCGATGGAGGTTGAGTTGATTATAGATTGAGGTTGGTTGGGTTGTTCTGATTTAGGTTGAAAGGAGGCACGAAGTTGAGAGAGCATGAGGTGAAGTAGGTAAGGGGTTAGTTAATCTGAGTAGATTGATCGAAAGGTTGATGGACTGAGATCGATGGGTGTATGATAGACGCTAGTTTGATGGGAGGGTGAGGTTGAGGTTGAGGATGAGGATGAGGTTGAGGTTGAGGTTGAGGTTGAGGTTGAGGTTGAGGTTGAGGTTGAGTTAGTAGCAGTAGAAGAGGTTGATGCTGTGAGTGCACGGTTGGTATTAATTAGATTGATCGATTGTAGTTGAGACTCTAATAATTGTTGTGGTTGGTAATCGTTTCGGGTGAGAGTAGAATGGTTCGAATTGAGTTGAGTTTGATATGATGATGAAGTTGGTACTGGAATATAATTATTATTATTATCTGCCCAGGATGAGTTTGATTGAAGTGATTGATCGATTGCAGCTTGAATGGCTTCTTCTTCTATTGCGGTACGAGTAGCGTTTAAGATTAAACTGGTTGAATTATCCCTCTGATCATCAAAGGCTGGTGATAAGGGTCTAGGTATCGAACTGAGTGCTAATAAGCTTGTAACCTGTTGACGTGGATTGAGGAAGTTAAGGCTAAATGACCTTGTATGGTATTGGTTATGATAGGAAGGATTCCAATCTGGTTGAATGATAGCTAAGGTATTAATCGAAGCTGTAGATTCCTGTACATTGATAAGTTTTTTTGATGATGATCTATTTCTAATCGAAGTACGTCTGACGAGTGAACTGATTGAAGAACTACGATGATGAGAGGAGTGATTAGCTGAGTACATTTTTTTTAAAGGGGATTATTCGAAAGAGACTGTCTTCAAGAGGTCAAGAGAGGGAGGTGAAGAGAGAGGTCAAGAGAGAGGTCAAGAGAGAGGTCAAGAGAGAGGTCAAGAGAGAGGTCAAGAGAGAGGTCAAGAGAGGGAGGGTGTTTATATATATATGGGGGATGATACACATTTGGTTTAGACTGGCTTTCGTTTGAAAGTTGTTAGGAGTGATCACTAAGCCTTAACAACTAGATAAGCTCTCAAGAGATTATCGTGGCAGAACTCATCATCAACATCTTCAACTAGCTTCTCCTAATTGGCTGCAGAACATTAGCAATGATCAGTCTTAACGATTTGGATCTCCCCTCAAACATCTAAAACCTTCAAGGGACTGATTGAATACAGCGGTTTATAAAAAAGAAAGAGTCAAATTCCATCACAAATTATTTAGGCCATCTCACTTGACAACAATCGATCTGTACACATTGTGTTTCCAAGAAATCTTTCAACTTTGAGCAAGATTATGCGTAGCAAGATTATGTGTACTATGGCTATGCAATATTAGACAAATACTTTCTACAGCGGTTGCTAATTCCGTTCCGAAATCAGTCAAAGCAACCAATCTGTGAGACACATCAAAAAAAATAATGTCTTTGGGATAACTGAAATGTTCCGCCAACGGTTGGCAAAACATTAATTACACCACGGGTGCACCCATAGTTCAAAAGAAACGTCCGGCCAACGGATGTCTATTCTTTTGACAGGTTGGACGCCTTGAAGGCGTTCTCAAGGCGTTCCCAATGGTTCCTACCCGTTCCGGGGACGTTGGTGGATCTTCGACCCGTCTCAAGAACCAAAAGGGTTCTCAGCACGAGTTGAGAACGCCTTCGGACGACTTGAAAACCACTTTTGGTTTTCAAGTCGTCTGAAAAACCACAAGAGGTTCTGATGACGCCTTGGAAACCAAAAGTGGTTTCCAAGGCGTCATCAGAACAGCTCATAATCGGCTTGGAAACCACTTTTGGGTTCCAAGCCGTCATGAGAACGATTCACGATACGTTCACGTTTCGACTTGGCATCCGCACAACCTCCCAACGTTGGGGGGGGTTACAGGGGGCAGATTCTCCCCCTCAAGATTCTCAGGGGGGGGGGGGGGGGGGGGGGGATGGGCAAATGTCCATCACCACCAAGGATGATGGGCTCAAGTGCCCATCCACCACCCGGTGGCAGGGGGGGGGGGGGTTGGTTAGGATTATAAAAGGACTGCTGATGTGCGGTCCTTTCAGCCCAACCCCCATCCACCTGCCATCTAAGCCCCCTTACACACATTGACCTGTATATCTGTACTAAGCCCCCATACACACACCATACATACACCCATTTAGCCTCCACCAAACACTCATAAGCCCCCTGATGACTCCCCCCCCCAGCTTGTTATTATCTACAAGGGCAAAGCCCCCAAATTTGGGGATTCAAGGTGAATTTTATTTAGAGTGGGTTTTTTTTTGGAGGGGGAAAATTACCAAAAATAATTATGGTGTAATTGCATAAATTCCAATTGAAAAAAGCAAATGAAAATGAAAATAAAAATGCAAATGCAAATGAAAATGAAAATGAAAATGAAAATGAAAATGAAAATGAAAATGAAAAAGTAAAAGTAAAAGTAAAAAAAAAAAACAGGCCAAATAGAAACAAACAAAAATATATCACTGTGAATGAACACGTGAGAGAACCTCTTTGTAAACAATGTTTGAAGTTTGGTATGAAGGAGGGCCAGATTCTGGCTGAGGGATTACAACCTTTGTTGTGTGACTGGACTTACTTCGAGAAAGAGCAACATACAGTTGCCCATGACTAAAAACAGGTTCAAGAAGCACAATACCAACATTTCCAATGGTCTGACCCTGAGACTTGTTGATTGTGAGACAGAAAGCAAGATTAACAGGAAACTGGGTGCGTATTAGCTTGAAGGGGAGTCCAGTCTCTTCAGGGTCAGATATAAATGGGATGCGAGGTATGGCAACCAATTCACCAATTCTGTTTCCTGAAGCCACTTTTGCAAAAATTACTGAAGGACTGAAGTTTTCAACAATCAATCTGGTTCCATTGCAAAGACCAATTGTTCGATCCAGGTTCCTTAGCATGATAATTGGCACACCCCGCTTTATTTGAAGGAGGTGAGGGGGAAATCCAGATAGGTTTATGCTATTAATATACTCAGGCAAGTAAAGACCTTGAGTATCGTCCTCTACTGAATCATGACTGGTGTAAGAAATAAGTTCAGATGGGATGTAACTCAAGACCTTTGAATTGATTTGATTGACAGATTTGTTCTTGCAGCAGAGGATTGCCCGGTCTGTAAAATAATTGGGATGGGAGAATGAAGTGCTGATATTTGGAAAGATTTTGTCTATCAGCAAATCAAGATTTTGGTCATCTGAACCACCAAGGACCACCATTGAGTGAGGTAAATTGATTCTTTTGGAATTGTGAGTGAGCCCCTGACCATTTCCAATGGATAAGAGAAAATTCTGAAACTGAGGATCACCAGCAGCACGCATGTTGACTGAGAGGTGAATTATGTTGTGTCAAAAGTTAATCCAGCAGTGAGAGTTTACAATACTTGCGTTGACTATCTGAGGGCGTGACCCTTTCTTAACAACAGGTAAAAGGAAGTCCCCTCCCAGTACCATGACCTTGCCACCAAAGGGAAGGTTTGAATCCATAAGGTCTTGAAGCAACCTATCCACCAATTCAAGTGCATGCCTATGAGTCATGGGTGCTTCATCCCATATGATTAATTTTGCTTTCTTGAGGACATCAGCTTTATGAGAATTTTTGGCAATTGATGAAACAGAATTTTGTGACAGTTTAGGAGGAATCCCAAAAGTGAGATGAGCAGTCCTACCATGGGGCATGTTCATTGCTGCTATACCTGTTCAATACAAAATTAACAATGATTAGAATGTCAGGAAAATATGGATATGGAAGTAATAGAGTAAAAGGAAAGCATACCACTTCCAGCACATGCAACAGCTATTCTTCTTGTTGATCTCACATTTGCAAGTAGACAGTTGTATAGAAATGTTTTCCCAGAACCACCAGGCCCATCAATGAAGAAGCAAGCTGGAATTTCAGAATGACATGCAAGAAGGATTCTCTCAAAAGCTAGTTTTTGCTGGGAGTTGAGAAGGTCTGCATTGCTGAGTTCATGCTGAGGTACATCAAAGCTTGATTCCTCTTCATGCAACATCCAATTTTGATTGAGGTTATTTTGGCCAACTGAGGGATCATACCTTGGAAGATCAGGAAACGAAAGGTCCACACAAAGGAGACCATTCTGCAGGAGAATTGGATTGATTGCTTCAATGATTTTATTTGTCATCCATGAATCATCCCGATAGCCTTGATGAACCCAGTCTTCAGTCATCCAATTGAAAGAAAAATTCCACAACCTCAGGGGGTCTGAGGGTTGACATGCTGCTAAAAGGATTCCAAATAATTTTCTCAAGTGATATGGTGACATGTGGACATTTGCTTCTTCCATTGTATGTTCCAAGTAGTTATCATTTTGCAAAAGACCTCAAGCCAAAGCTGGGATACAGCTGACCCTGAAATGTGCGGAGATCCTCAAAAGAAGTAGGGCCTGTTACATTATTCAGGAGAAACCTCATATGCCATCTTTCTGGATCTGAGGGGTAAACTGCATATATTCTTCCTATTGCATAACCACATTGGCGTGGTCTCCATTCCTTGCGCTTTGGATGCCATGTATAGTGTCGAGGGAAGTCTGCATATTTCAGAAGTCAAGCATCTGAATCAATCCGATTTCTTTCAAAGAATGCTGTAAGCATTGTTCTGGTGTTAGCACCTCTTTCAATTACGTCATGCAGGGGCTCATCTTGTGAAAACATAATATTATGCTGGTTGGGTAGGTGTATATCCAAGCGGTTCACAGAAGGATATGTTGCAGATAACTTGAAAGAGAATATACGCCAGCATGCCTCTGGAGCTGCAATCCAACGGGAATCACGGAATTGGTTGACTTCATCAAAACTTCTGCCCACATCCAAGACAATCTTGTCATGCCCCTTGTAAACATATTTGTACAGATATTTGACAGCTGAAATCTCTGCACAGATCTCCACGTTGATGTGACATTGCTACTTTGCAGATAGGTAGGGACTATATGGAACAACCCATCTGTTTTCAATGTGTAAATCAGAGTTTCCTCTCCTTATTGTCACAGCTTGACCTGGCCTTCTCCAATATTGTGGGTATGAATTTTCAGTGATGACAGTTTCATCACAGAAAGGCTTTGGAAATCTCTTTGAACAAACCCCATCAACCATACATGGGGCATTTGGGTTGTATGGTCCACAGGGGCCATGAATCATGTGGCGAGTGACTGATTTGTAAAGTAATGGCTGTGATAGTGGATCTTCAGGGATTTCAGCTTTGACCAATTGATTGATCTCATGGGTTGTCCGAGGTATGTCATTTGGATCAAGAATAAGTAAGATGTGGGCATGGGGTAGCCCCCTCTTCTGAAATTCAATGACGTGGGTGCGACCCAAGGGTTTCCCAAAAATACCCTGCTTGAACAGTTCATCACAGATTTTCTTCAAGCGTGCATTGAATATGCGAGCTGTTAAATCAGGTCGGTCTTGTGCTAACTGACCTGGAAGCAAATTATCCTTGATCTCAGGCCATTCTGGGTTGCAGGTGACGGTTATAAAGAGGTTGGGCTTTCCCATGGACTGAACTAAAGCCATGGCATCCTGAAACCTTGCCTTCATGTCACGTGGTCCGCCAATGAAGGATGTAGGCAGCACTATACGGCGGCCTGTGTGAATATGCTGTCAGTAAAATGTTTGTGTGCAAAGAGTAAATAAGTCATGTACCTGTATCATTTCCCAGTTGGACTCCATGCTCATAAGCATCAACCACACCATAGTATTGCTCCACACGGAAGTTAGGTTGATTCAATAAAATGTAAAGCAATCTTTCTGATTCAATCTTTACATATTGGTCGGTGCAGTACTGTTGGAAGAGGCGGCCAGCCCAATGAATGAGGGAGTGATTTGGGTTGCGATATGCCAAACGATATGTGTAATAGTTCATTGCAGTAGCCTGTGGCACCTGCTGCTTTAGCTCAGGACACCAACCAAGATCACCTGTTGGATGTAAAAGTACATAATGGAGTGGATCATATTTCTTATCAAGTTCAGAAATCCTTGAAAGTGATCCACCTCAATATTTGATGATGACCTCGCGAGTGCTATGAGATGAAGGGTCATTTCCTTTAAAATAAAGCATTTCAGAATGAATTTTTGTTGAATGATAATTATTAGCAAAAAAAAAAATACCTTCAACCCAAATTGCAGCAATCTGGTCACCCCTTGGGAGGTTGTAAACCCTTTGGTCCACATTTGTTGCATTTGTTGTCAAGCGTATGGAGCGTGAAGGTGAAATATCTGATGCAAGGGATTCAAATTGCCAAATCAGAGGATTGCGTTCATGCAGAATTGATTGGATATTCCTCATTAAAATTGGTGAAAGATGTTGACCATGATGCTGTCTGTTTTCAAACTCATTTGAATTGTCATAGATATAAATTTGTAGGAATTTTGGATGCTCTTGTGTGAGTGGGAGTAAACTTCCAATCCTGTGATGGATTGTACCCTTGACTTTGAAAGTGTAAACTCCTTGACCTTGGTTTTGCAAGGCTGTTCTGGTCTCTGTGTTGAGTCCCAATGAAGTAAAAGCAAAGTTGCTGTTGATGAGGCGAATGTTTTCAATGAGTTGCCTTCCTTCCTGTGTGTGGGATTGAGTGGCCTCTTGGAACATACGGAGCAACTCAGGTGGTGGTGGTGAGGGAGGAAGATTTATACTTCCATTATGGCAGCAAAGAAGAATTTGTTTCACCTACAAACAGGATGGCCTGGCACTTGGGACATCTTCTTGGTTGTCTCATAGAGTAAGCCCTGAAACCTGGTGGCTCCCTCCAGCCCCAAGCAGCAGGCCTGTTGTGCGCAATGTTATGTGGGTGTGATTGCCTTGTTTCTGAAAAATTAATGTCTGGATTGGATAAATATTGGGGTGCTTCATTTCCTAATCTGATTTGATCAAGACCATCCTCATTATCTATATTGGCAGGATGAGAAGTTTCAAACCCAGCATGAGACATTTGGTGGTTGACGTGGTCCACAATGTTTTGTAGATCAATTTCTGGAAGCTCATCACCCCAGTTTCTTGGTACATCAACAGGTGAGAGGCTTGGAGAATAAAGGTTATCACCCAGACCCTGGGGGGATTGTGAGTGTTGTCTATGTTGAGAATGAGCAGATCCAAGGGGATGTCCAAGTGATAGTGAGTTATGAATGTTGCGGTGATGGCTTTGTGAGTGGCTTCTGTGATGATTTTGAGAAGAAAGAGGAGCAACCCCAAGTGAAATTGGGTGATGTGTTTGGTGGTGAATGTTGTGATGGGATTGTGATTGGCTTCTCTGATGGGTTCTCTGATGGCTGTTCTGATGAGACTTGTAAGAAACAGAGGGCTCAAGTGATTGTGAGAGCCGTCTTTGTAACTGAAAGTTGGCAGGGTTGGATTGTGAGCAGCCTATTAAAAGAGATTGAGAAGAAGGAGGCAGAAGTCCACGTGAGCTTTGGCTCAGAATGTTGGTCACATGTGGGTGTGAAGGGGAATCATACAACATTGGTCTTTGATGTTGAGATTCATGATGATGTGAAGGGTGATATTGGTGGAGAGTGGGATGCAGAAGGCGGTGGTTTGATGATTGTGAATGGAACCTTGGGGATTGGTTGATGAAATAGTTGTTGTGAATTATGGTTGGAGGAAGGTTTTGATTATATAAGTTGTTGTAATGATTCACATTTCCATCAGCAGTAAGTCTCTGGGAGTGATACCATCTTGATTGCCGCTGTTGGTTAGCAGCTCTTCCCTGTTCCTGTCTTTCAGTTTCATAAGCTCTTCCCCAGTAATCAAAATTGAAGCTCATTCTCAAACAAATATAAGTTTTGTAAAGAAAATGACCAAGATTTAGTATAATTTTTTTTTGATGTTGTTTGTTGAATATTGTAATTTTTGTAATGAAAATATTGGAATGGATAATGAAGCTTTGGGCGTTGATAAACGCAGGCCAAGCGCGCACGCCAACGCCAGCCCGCACGCCATTTTTTTTTGGCGTGCGGGGCCTACACGCCCTTTTTTTTTGGCGTGTAGGGTCTACACGCCAAAAAAAAAAGGGCGTGTGAGACCCACACGCCAAAAATGGCGTGCGGTTCCCACACGCCTTTTTTTTTTGGCGTGTGGGCCCCGCACGCCAAAAAAAAAAGGCGTGTGGGACCCGCACGCCAATTGTTTGGCGTGCGGGGCCCACACGCTCACGTAATCGAATGGCCCCTGCCATTCGATTACGTGAGCGGGGGGTGTGTATCCCCATACAGGGACCAGGGATCCAGTTTCCGGTATGAACCAGAACGAAAGTTGGACTGCCAACAGTAACGGCATGGAGATCCTAGAACCAATCATGATCATCGGCGTCTTCGAAAGAGTACTTCGGGGGTAAGAGTAGGGTATGCTAGTGGGTGCTAAGTCTTCAGAATTTAGGTTCAAGTAAAGTAAACAGATTAAGTTGTTCTGGGCAAGCCCGATGTCGATCAGATGCAAACAAGTTGCCTGGCCACAGTGAGGAAGTGAAGGATGTAAAGGAAATAGAGTTGCTATCAAAAGCAAATAGGAATGAACGTGATGTGATCGGAAAACAGATTATGTGGCGCCTAGGAGAAAGTCCCCTTCGATCCGAGAGCATCTGATTTATATACTCGAAGGGATTCCTATTCCAAAAATTCACTTCCAGCTGCCAAATTGCTCGAGTCCCTGCCAACCTGCTCTATTCGCAGCTACCAAGAAACAGTTACCCTGTTCGACCTAGAAATGTCGGTTTGATATCTTTCGTTTTTTGCCCTGACACCAGTCCTACTCGGATAAAATTGATGATCACTCGAGCATTTCACAGAGGCAGGACAAGGCCTGCACGTTTAATCAAGATTGGGGGTTGAGATAGGGTGGCATGGGCCATGCAAGCTTGCCTGAAAGAAATTCGTCGCTGCCGCTCAGGCGATCCAACATTGCTATGCCATGACATTCGTCAGCTGAAACCTCATTTGCGAAGTTGAGGCAAAGTTTTAGACAACAAGAGGATTGACTCTAGTGATGGCACTAAAGAAGCGGGACCTTGGGCAAACGGGACGATTAGAAGGCTCGCTCACGTAATCGAATGGCAGGGGCCATTCGATTACGTGAGCGTGTGGGCCCCGCACGCCAAACAATTGGCGTGCGGGTCCCACACGCCTTTTTTTTTTGGCGTGCGGGGCCCACACGCCAAAAAAAAAAGGTGTGTGGGAACCGCACGCCATTTTTGGCGTGTGGGTCTCACACGCCCTTTTTTTTTGGCGTGTAGACCCTACACGCCAAAAAAAAAGGGCGTGTGGGCCCCGCACGCCAAAAAAAAATGGCGTGCGGGCTGGCGTTGGCGTGCGCGCTTGGCGTGCGTCTATCAACGCCCTGAAGCTTTTGGGTGTGGCAAAAAAAGGAAGGAAAAAAAAGATTTGTTGAAAAGAAATAATATTGTGATTTATGTTATATTTTTGGAGGGAGAAGTTTTTGGCTGTGGCAACAAAAAGGGAAAAAAAAAATGATTTTTTGAAAAATAATAATTTTGTGTTTTATCATTTTTTTGGGGCGTTGATAAACGCACGCCAAGCGCGCACGCCAACGCCAACCCGCACGCCAATTTTTTTTGGCGTGCGGGGCCTACACGCCAAAAAAAAGTGGCGTGTAGGGTCTACATGCCAATTTTATTTGGCGTGTGAGACCCACACGCCAAAAATGGCGTGTGGTTCCCACACGCCAAATAAAATTGGCGTGTGGGCCCCGCACGCCAATTGTTTGGCGTGCGCTCCCACACGCCAAACAATTGGCGTGTGGGAGCGCGCGCCAAACAATTGGCGTGCGGCTCCCACAAGCCAATTGTTTGGCGTGTGGGAGGATCCCGCTCACGTAATCGAATGGGAGGTCCCATTCGATTACGTGAGCAGGCCGGCTGACGAGGTTATACAACCTCGTCATCCGGGAGGACTTCCTCCCGGCCGACGAGGTTGTATAACCTCGTCGGCCAGGAGGAAGTCCTCCCGGCCGACGAGGCTATACAACCTCGTTGGCCAGGAGGACTTCCTCCTGGCCGACGAGGTTGTATAACCTCGTCGGCCGGGAGGAAGTCCTCCCGGCCGACGAGGCTATACAGCCTCGTCAGCCAGGAGGACTTCCTCCTGGCCGACGAGGTTGTATAACCTCGTCGGCCAGGAGGAAGTCCTCCCGGCCGACGAGGCTATACAGCCTCGTCAGCCAGGAGGACTTCCTCCTGGCCGACGAGGTTGTATAACCTCGTCGGCCGGGAGGAAGTCCTCCTGGCCGACGAGGCTATACAGCCTCGTCGGCCAGGAGGACTTCCTCCTGGCTGACGAGGTTGTATAACCTCGTCAGCCGGGAGGAAGTCCTCCCGGCTGACGAGGTTATACAACCTCGTCAGCCAGGAGGAAGTCCTCCTGGCCGACGAGGTTGAATAGCCTCGTCGGCCGGGAGGACTTCCTCCTGGCCGACGAGGTTATACAACCTCGTCGGCCGGGAGGAAGTCCTCCTGGCCGACGAGGTTGTATAGCCTCGTCGGCCGGGAGGACTTCCTCCTGGCCGACGAGGTTATACAACCTCGTCGGCCGGGAGGAAGTCCTCCCGGCTGACGAGGTTGTATAACCTCGTCAGCCGGCCCGCTCACGTAATCGAATGGGACCTCCCATTCGATTACGTGAGCGACGGGGGACCCGCACGCCAAAAAAATTGGCGTGCGGGGCCCACACGCCAAAAAAAGTTGGCGTGTGGGAACCACACGCCATTTTTGGTGTGTGGGTCTCACACGCCAATTTGTTTTGGCGTGTAGACCCTACACGCCAATTTTTTTTGGCGTGTAGGCCCCGCACGCCAAAAAAAAGTGGCGTGCGGGTTGGCGTTGGCGTGCGCTGTTGGCGTGCGTTTATCAACGCCCATTTTTTTGGAGGGGGAATTTAACAATATATGTAGTGATTTCACCAATGAGTCCTACTCGCATGGTTCAGAGAAAGGGTGGGTGTTCTCAGCGAGGGACAATGTATGTAACACCCCTTCGCTGCGATGGTTGTCATCGCTGCGATGTTTGTCATTTCTGCAATGGTTGTCATACATCCATTGCTGCGATGGATGTCATCGCAGCGATGGATGTCGATGACACCTCTTCGCTGAGGTGACATCGCGACCGATGAGTCCAATCGAGGCCGATGAGTCCTCTTCGCTGGGTTCCCAGCGAGGAGGACAGGTGACACGGATCGACGTCGATCCGTTAGGATGCATCAGTTCATGTGTCATGCATCCTAACGGGTCGACGCCGACCCGTTAGGATGCATCAATACAACCTGTACACTCGGTACAGGTTGTGTTTGGCTCCAGGAGCCTATTCTTTTAGTTTTATAGTCGATGACCCCTCTCTGTGTGATAATCTCCTCAACCTCATCTCACCTGAGAAGGCATGTGGCAACCATCCATCCAAAGCCACCACTACTATGCCTGCTCTTCCTACCACTGGGAGATTTTACCGCTTCAAAGCCAAAGTGTTTGCACAACTTGATTTGGTGCACATCAACTTCAAATTTGGGGGAGTCCTCAAATGTGAAGATGCTGCTGGCAATGTTGAATGGGTTGGCCGCATCCACCGGGGGAAATTCATCGAACAGTACCCCCTTCCAGTGAAGTACAGGTTATTCCGGAGCCTTTTGGACAAGCTACCACAACAAAAGGACGCCTCGGCATCTCTGCGCATCAAGTTTTCAAGAGGGTACATGAATTCTTTGGCTGAAGAATGTGATCAGGTAAGGAGCTTTATTTTGTTCACATTATAGATTTTTAGCTGATAATCCTCTTGTTTGTTGTAGTACCCAAGTGCAAGCACTACTGAGTCAAGCATGAGTCATCTCTCATGGCCTCCATCAGAATAGGACACCTACATAGTTGGCCCTGATTTTCTCTACACACTGCTGTTTATTGTTTCCCTAAGATCAATCAATATCATGTTTTTGCAAGCTTGTTTGGTTTTATTTCAGCAAAAGATATTCCAATTGGCCATGAAATTCTTGTCCAGAAACACATGCATTTTTCTGAGTACTTTTTTGGATTGTGATCTGTCAGGTGCAATTGCAGTGCCCATGATGTTGTAATACCTCTGGCTGTTGTACCATACACATTGGCAACTTTTTATATCTAGAAGTCTTTTCACTTGTGCACTGATTGAATCATAACAAAAATTGATTCATGGACAGAATAGAGTAATGGCCATGAAACACAGACACATCATTTATGACACACATCATTTATGGGGATGAGAGCTTGATGCTCCATGAGGACCATTGTCATGAGCCGTATTGCGGGCCTGCCCGCACTAAAGCCCGCACCACATGTAGATAGTCTATCACGTACATGTCACAGACAGACCACTATATAGTCTGTCAGGACGAGGATCCACATCTCTTCCTCATCCTGCAATCTACATTATAGGATCCCGAAACCCCAGAAACCCCAGAACCCCAGAGCCTTCCTCTCCACAGATCAGACCATAACATATTGCAGGATCTAACACTACGGAGACAAAGGCAAGAAACCAACACCCAGGCACCTGAACAAAACCAGACAGACAACCCAAACGATCCCAACTCCACCCGCACCCAAAAGATGGATGAAGTAGAGCAACTCCGACGACAGCTTGAGGAGATGACTCAAGCAAGGGAGAACAAACGATCCCGCCAAAGAGCGGCCGAAGCACAACGGGACCAACCATCCCGACCAACCAGTTCCACCCGAACCCGCGGTCCAAAGATCGCATGCCCCGACAATTTCGATGGTGAACGCGGGACAAAGGCGGAAATGTTTGCCCGCCAAGTGGCGATTTATACATCGGTCAACAGCGCCATGTTCCCTGACGACAGGACAAAGCTGTTATTTGCCGCGTCCTACCTTACCGGACCCGCCGCCGTGTGGTCCGCCCTGTACATCGACCTAGTCACGGAGGGGGCGGACTTCTCGTACGACGGGTGGACGAAGGATTTCGGAACAATGTATTTCGACTCTGAGAAGAAAGGGAAGGCGGAACGGGCGTTACAAACGCTGCGACAGACGAGGACAGTGGCCGACTACACCCACACATTCCTCACCCACGCTACTGCCACCGGATGGGAGGTCCCGACCCTCATCAGCCAATACCGACAGGGCTTAAAAAGGGACATTCGGACGGCACTAGTGCTGGCCCGCACCACTTTCACCACTGTCAATGAGGCAGCGGGTCTAGCCATGGAGCTTGATTCGGAGATGCACGGGGCGGAAACGACCACTGGAATTGCGAAGACCCAGCCAGATCCCGACGCCATGGACACATCTGCAATCAGCGGCCGACTGTCCGAGGACAAGAAGGCCCGCATGATGCGGGAAGGACTTTGCTTCCGCTGCGGGACGCGAGGACATATCTCTCGGGAGTGTCCAAACAAGAAAGGGAAAGGACGGACACCCGCCTCAGTCTCCGCACTCGAGGACCAGATCCGACAGCTAGCCGATGGATTGGCGGCGCTCAAAACGGAGGGACAGACGGACCAGGTGAACAAGGGACGGGCCGATAAGTCAAAAAATGGAGACGCTTGGGAATGAAGGTTGTGCCCTTCCCGAGCGTAGCGGAGTTGTCATGCAGTATTGGTGCTAGTCAGACATTACATGTAAATGAAATTGATCCCCGATGTTTCCTTTCATGCACCATCACAACTCCCAGAGCCACACCCCAAAGCCCCTATCCCCCCCTATCCTTCCTCATAGACTCCGGAGCAACCCACGACGTTCTGAGTGAATCGTACGCATCCCGATGGGGACTCCTCGAGGCCGCTTCGGCCTCGGGGCGAACCGTCTTCGGATTTGACGGGTCTGCAAGCAGAGCAACCCATGAGATAGACCTGATGTTGAACGACGAACCCCGCCCGTCCCGATTCATCATTACACAACTGAAAGACTCGTATGATGGGATCCTAGGGATGCCCTGGATCCGCCGATATGGACACTGAATCAATTGGACGAACCGTACCCTATGGACCCCGGACATTGCGGCCGCTTCGGCGGTTTTGTCTATTCCGAAAAACACCCCAACCGGCAAGTCGGGGAAAGCTAGGAAGATTGACGAGGGGGTGTGTGTTTTAAACACAATAACGCCCCCGCAATGTGAGTTCGACATCCCTATCCCCCACATCATTCCCGAAACGGCTGGCAAGCTTGTACACCCTGTAGATAGACCCCAGAACCCCACATGGAATCCCGAAACCCAACACCCCAACCACGTACCCGATGAAACCGTATCCAACCAAACTTGTGCTACTGCGGCAGCAGTATCGTCCTACCCGCCAACATCCCCGCAGAAGGTCGAAAGGCCCATGGGGAAAGCTAGGATTAGTGACAAGGGGGTGTGTGCTTACAGCACAATAACACCCCGGCAATGTGAGTTTGACAACCCCCCACCCCATACTTTACTGCCCGAGACAGCTGGCAAGCTTGTACGCCTTGTAGATAGATTCGCAAGCCCCGCCAGGAACCCCAAGACTTGACACTCTGACCAGGTACCCGATGAAATTATTGCTACTGCCAAGGCAGTATTGTCCTCTCCGCCAACATCCCCGCATACGGTCTGTAGGCCCATGGGGAAAGCTAGGATTAGTGACGAGGGGGTGTGTGCTGTTAGCACAATAACACCCCCGCAACGTGAGTCTGATAGATCTCCCCCGCATTTGAATCCTGAAACAGCTGGCAAGCCTCTTTCCCCCCTAGGACATACCCCTGCAGCGATCAGCACGGCCAAAACATCGTGGTCAACATCGGCCCGATTGGCAGCAAAAGGGAAAGCCACGACTGCGGAGCGGACCGCGGATGAATTGGTACCGCAATGCTACCACCGACACCTTGACATGTTCCGGAAATCAAGCGCCATGAGACTTCCCCCGCGAAGAAAGTATGACTTCCGCGTAGATCTGATCCCAGGATCCACCCCACAGGCCGGAAGAATCATCCCGCTATCCCCAGCAGAGAACCAGGCACTTGATATTATGATTGCCGAAGGACTGACGAGCGGGACCATTCGACGGACCACATCCCCGTGGGCGGCACCAGTACTATTCACTGGAAAGAAGGACGGAAACCTGCAACCCTGTTTTGACTACAGGAGACTCAACGCGGTAACGGTGAAGAACAAGTACCCGCTCCCACTGACAATGGACTTAGTTGACAGCCTTTCGGATGCGGACACATTCACGAAGCTCGACCTCCGCAACGCATATGGAAACCTCAGAGTTGCGGAAGGCGACGAAGATAAGCTGGCTTTCATCTGCAGGGCGGGCGTTGATAAACGCACGCCAAGCGCGCACGCCAACGCCAACCCGCACGCCATTTTTTTTTGGCGTGCGGGGCCTACACGCCATTTTTTTTTGGCGTGTAGGGTCTACACGCCAATTTTATTTGGCGTGTGAGACCTGCACGCCAAAAATGGCGTGTGGTTCCCACACGCCATTTTTTTTTGGCGTGTGGGCCCCGCACGCCAAATAAAATTGGCGTGTGGGCCCCGCACGCCAATTGTTTGGCGTGCGCTCTCACACGCCAAACAATTGGCGTGTGGGAGCGCACGCCAAATAATTGGCGTGCGGGGCCCACACGCCAATTGTTTGGCGTGCGGGTCCCCCCTCGCTCACATAATCGAGTGGTAGGGACCACTCGATTACGTGAGCGAGGCCGGCTGACGAGGTTATACAACCTCGTCAGCCGGGAGGACTTCCTCCCGGCCGGCGAGGCTATACAACCTCGTCGGCCAGGAGGAAGTCCTCCTGGCTGACGAGGTTGTATAACCTCGTCAGCCGGGAGGACTTCCTCCCGGCTGACGAGGTTATACAACCTCGTCAGCCAGGAGGAAGTCCTCCTGGCCGACGAGGTTGTATAGCCTCGTCGGCCGGGAGGACTTCCTCCTGGCCGATGAGGTTATACAACCTCGTCAGCCAGGAGGAAGTCCTCCTGGCCGACGAGGCTGTATAACCTCGTCGGCCGGGAGGACTTCCTCCCGGCCGACGAGGTTATACAACCTCGTCGGCCAGGAGGACTTCCTCCCGGCCGACGAGGTTGTATAACCTCGTCGGCCAGGAGGAAGTCCTCCCGGCCGACGAGGCTATACAACCTCGTCGGCCAGGAGGACTTCCTCCTGGCTGACGAGGTTGTATAACCTCGCCGGCCGGGAGGACTTCCTCCTGGCCGACGAGGTTATACAACCTCGTCGGCCGGGAGGAAGTCCTCCTGGCCGACGAGGTTGTATAACCTCGTCGGCCGGGAGGAAGTCCTCCCGGCCGACGAGGTTATACAGCCTCGTCGGCCAGGAGGACTTCCTCCTGGCTGACGAGGTTGTATAACCTCGTCGGCCAGGAGGAAGTCCTCCCGGCCGACGAGGCTATACAACCTCGTCGGCCAGGAGGACTTCCTCCTGGCTGACGAGGTTGTATAACCTCGTCAGCCGGGAGGAAGTCCTCCCGGCTGACGAGGTTATACAACCTCGTCAGCCAGGAGGACTTCCTCCTGGCCGACGAGGTTGTATAGCCTCGCCGGCCGGGAGGAAGTCCTCCCGGCTGACGAGGTTGTATAACCTCGTCAGCCGGCCTCGCTCACGTAATCGAGTGGTCCCTACCACTCGATTATGTGAGCGAGGGGGGACCCGCACGCCAAACAATTGGCGTGCGGGGCCCACACGCCAATTTTATTTGGCGTGCGGGGCCCACACGCCAAAAAAAAATGGCGTGTGGGAACCACACGCCATTTTTGGCGTGTGGGTCTCACACGCCCTTTTTTTTGGCGTGTAAACCCTACACGCCAAAAAAAAATGGCGTGTAGGCCCCGCACGCCAAAAAAAATTGGCGTGCGGGTTGGCGTTGGCGTGCGTTTATCAACGCCCCTGCAGGGCAGGTCAATTTGCCCCGCTTACCATGCCCTTCGGTCCCACGGGAGCGCCAGGATACTTCCAATACTTCATGCAAGACATCCTCCTGGGACGGATTGGGAAAGACACCGCTGCATACCTAGATGAAATCATGATCTACACACGGAAAGGGTCGGATCATGCGGAAGCGGTGGGCAGTATACTGGACACATTGAGCAAGCACCAATTGTGGCTGAAACCCGAAAAGTGTGAATTTTCAAGGCCGGAAGTAGAATACCTAGGATTATTGATATCATGCAACCGGATCAGAATGGACCCCGCAAAGGTGCAAGCAGTAACCGACTGGCCCGCACCAAAGAATGTCACCGAACTTCAACGATTCATTGGGTTTGCTAATTTTTACCGCCGATTCATCGACCATTTCTCAGGAAAGACCAGACCGCTCCACAACCTGACAAGAGTAGATACCCCCTTTGTGTGGGACGCCAAGTGCAACTCCGCATTTGAATCCCTCAAAACCGCCTTCACATCCGCTCCGATCCTGAAAATTGCAGACCCGTACAAACCATTTGTCCTGAAATGTGATTGCTCCGATTTCGCGCTTGGCGCGGTACTGTCCCAGGTTTGCACCAAGGACCAGGAACTTCACCCAGTAGCTTACCTGTCCCAATCCCTTGTACAGGCGGAACGCAACTATGAGATCTTTGACAAAGAGTTACTGGCTATTGTGGCTGCCTTCAAGGAGTGGCGGCAATACCTGGAGGGGAACCCACACCGCTTGACGGCAATTGTATACACCGATCACCGTAATTTGGAAAGCTTCATGACAACCAAGCAGCTCACAAGAAGACAGGCAAGATGGGCGGAGACCATGGGATGTTTTGACTTCGAGATCATATTCCGACCAGGACGCCAATCGACAAAACCCGACGCCCTATCCCGCAGACCGGACCTCGCCCCAGCACCGGGAGAAAAGCTGACATTTGGTCAGCTTTTAAGGCCAGGTAACATCACCAAGCGGACTTTTGAGGAGCTTGCGGAATGTGCGGAATTGGACAGCTGGTTTCTGGACGAATCGATTCAAATGGATGATGGGGAACATTGGTTTGAGGTGGACGTGATGGGGACTGATTTGGAAGATGCGGGAACGGACGACCTAGTGTTGTCTGACGCCGAAATCATTGCCAGGATTAGAGAACTGACCCCACATGATCCAAAATTGGCTGACTGGATTAAGCTGTTACAGAAACCGACAGGGGACCACAACAGGTATGCGGAAGCCGACGGGGTACTCTATGAGAAGGGACGGATAGTGGTACCAGCGGACTCGGCATTGCGGACGATAATCCTCAAAAGTCGACACGACACAAAGTCCGCAGGCCACCCAGGCAGATCCCGCACGTTGGCATTAGTACGGAGAAGTTTTGTGTGGAGTGGAATGAAGAGGTTTGTAAACCAGTACGTAGATGGATGTGATTCATGCCAAAGAGTCAAATCTAGCACTCGACGGCCGTTCGGAACATTAGAACCCCTCCCAATCCCCGCAGGCCCATGGGCGGACATTAGCTATGATTTGATCACTGATCTCCCTGAATCCCGCTTGAGTGACAGCATACTAACAGTAGTAGACCGACTGACCAAGATGCCCCACTTCATCCCATGCAAGAAAAACATGAACGCGGAACAACTAGCGGAACTGATGGCAGAACACGTATGGAAACTCCATGGAACCCCCAAGACAATTGTCTCGGACCGGGGAAGTATTTTTATCTCCCAAATCACACGTGAATTGAGCGCCCGCATGGGGATTAGACTACAGCCATCCACAGCGTACCACCCAAGGACAGATGGACAATCCGAAATTGCCAACAAAGCAGTCGAGCAATACCTGCGGCACTTTGTTTGCTACCAACAGAACGATTGGGCCCCACTCCTCCCAATGGCCGAATTTGCTTACAACAACAACGACCACACCTCGACAGGAGTTTCCCCTTTCAAAGCCAACTACGGATTCAACCCGGCATATAGCGGAACCCCCTCAACAGAACAATGCATCCCCGCAGTAGAGGAACGACTCCGCAAACTTGCGGAGGTCCAAGAAGAACTCAAACATTGCTTAGAAGAGGCGCAAGAAGCAATGAAAGGCCAATTTGACAAGAAAACAAGGGAAACACCGGAATGGGACGTGGGGGACGAAGTATGGCTAGACGGACGCAACATTTCAACAAACCGCCCCAGCCCAAAATTGGAACATAGATGGCTGGGAACTTTCTCTATCTGTAGAAGAATCTCAAGATCCGCGTATAAGCTAACACTCCCTATATCCATGCGGGGGGTACACCCCGTATTTCACGTATCAATACTCCGTAGACACAGACCCGACGAAATTGCGGAACGACGGAAGGAAGACCTGGAACCAATTACAGCGGACGGCGGGGATGAGTGGGAATTCAAAGAGGTACTGGACTGTAGAAGACGACGCGGGAAGACCCAATACCTGGTCAGCTGGAGGGGATTTGGAACGGAAGACAACTCATGGGAACCGGCGGAAAACTTGAAGAATTGCGAGGAACTGGTAGCGGGATTTAATTCAAGATTTCCGAATGCGGGAACTGCTCATCAGCGGAGGCGGAGAAGGAAGTGAGGAACAAAATTGATAAGAGGTGGATTTTTTTTTTCTTTTTTTCTTGATTGGCGAATGAGTGGAGGATTTAGCATTAAAAGGGGGATAATGTCATGAGCCGTATTGCGGGCCTGCCCGCACTAAAGCCCGCACCACATGTAGATAGTCTATCACGTAAATGTCACAGACAGACCACTATATAGTCTGTCAGGACGAGGATCCACATCTCTTCCTCATCCTGCAATCTACATTATAGGATCCCGAAACCCCAGAAACCCCAGAACCCCAGAGCCTTCCTCTCCACAGATCAGACCATAACAACCATAACTGTGGTAATATGGGTAATTTTCTGCCACATTAGTGCTGAAATTAGGGTTGTATGATGCATGCCTTTCCACATGTGGATTTTAAGAGGCCCTTCTTTCCAGATGAGGGCTGAAACTGAGGTTGTTGGAAGAGCTTGATGCAACAGGTGTACTATGATGCTGCCAATCATACATCGTTGCTGATTGAAGTTAAGAGAATATGAGGCGAAACTAAAGGTTTATTTCAGTAAACAAAAGAGAAAAAGAACAAGACGAGATAAGAGATGAAAAGTACCTAAAGGATCGCTAGGTTGATAGACGAGACAATTAAGATAAAGAGAACAAACAAAAACAGAAAGCAAGAGGAGGAGACTGTACAAAGATAGATTAGTAACCAGCAGCTTATGAGAGAACACAATGAATAGACAATGACCACTACTCGTCCAACTTGCAGCTGGTGATCTCGCGACGACGAAGAGAAGATGATGTTGATTTATCGAATCTTGTTCGTTGAGTGTTTGAGGAATGTGTAGGTTCCAGGCGAGATGAGGAAAGTTCAGTACTGTGAGAGTTGAGTTGATTTAAGTTGAACCAACTGGGAGCGCCGAGAGCGCGCGCACCAACTGGAATCTTCAATTATAATTCTGACACACCCCTTTGCTCATTGCCGATGAGGCAAAGAGCACAGAGCCTCTAGACGCCGTAGTGTTTGCTTGATAGTCGTCTTGCCTACTGCCTTTGCAAGAAAATCTGCCAGCATCTTGTCAGATGGAACATACATCAGAGAAATTGATTCAATTTTGATTTCTCTTCTAATGAAGTGATGTCGAAGGGCCATGTGCTTTGTCTTGTAGTTGGGGTGATTTGATAGATCATTTGCCAGCGCTATTGCCCCTTGATTGTCGTCAAAAATCTTGGTGGGGCCTGAAATCTTGACGTTGAATATTTTCTTGAGTAAGGTTTTTTATCCACATGATTTCTTTTGTTATATCGCCGATAGACTTGTACTCTGCTTCAGTCGATGGGAGTGAGAGTGTAGGTTGCTTCTTTGATTTCCATGAAATGATATTTCCATTGAGTAAAACAAGATTACCTGACACGGACCGCCTTGACTCTGGACAGGATGCCCAGTCCGCATCAGCGTAGCCTACCAGATCGATATTGTCGGAGGATGGCTTATTCAATTTGAGACCCATATCGCTTGTACCCTTCAGATACCTAAATACTTGGACACCGGCGTCCCAGTGTGCTGTCCCCAGATTGTTGAGAAACTGCAATAGGGAGCTGACCGCAAATGTAATATCCGGTCTGGTTGTCACACTGAGATAATTTAAAGCACCTATTAGTGACCGATAGTTTCTACCAGATTGGAGAAATTCTACCCGTTCGGCCTTTGTTGCTTGAATTAGATGTTCACCAGGTTTCATGGGAGTCGACGCAGGAAACAGATCTTTGATTCCAAAGCGCTCAAGCTGCGCATCTATGTAGTGTTGCTGAGAGAGAGTGACTGACCCGGGTTCTTGAATAACATTCATCCCCAACAGAAGCTTGGATTCACCTAAGTCCTTGATTGCAAATTTTGATTTGACTTCATTTTTGAATGCGTCCGGGTCCTTGCTAAAGATTGCTAGATCATCCACATGTAAGTATAGGAAGGTACCTTTTCGCCAGAAAACACATGGCTCAGCATTGCACCGCCTGAATCCAATTTGAAATAGCCATTTGGTTAAGGTTTCATGCCAGGCGTTTGGCGCTTGCTTCAGTCCATACATTGCTTTTTCTAACTTGAGAACGTGATTTGCTGGGACTTGTACTCCTGGCGGCGGATTAAGATAAATATCTTCCTTGAGAGGCGCGTTTAGAAAGGCGCTTTTGATATCAATTTGATGAAATGACAGACCCCGTTGAAGGGCAAACACTATAAGCATTCGAAGGGACACCATCTTCCCGGTTGGCGCGTAAGTGTCGAAGTAATCCTTCCCCTCTACTTGTTGAAAACCTTGCGCACACAGCCGCGCCTTGAATTCAATTGGTACATTGAGTTCGTTCTTCTTAACTTTGAAAACCCATGTGCAATTGATGCACTTGTGATCACTTTCCTTCTTGACAATGATCCATACATCATGATCTTCCATATTTCGAACTTCTTTCTTTATTGCTTCTATCCAGAATGATGAGTTTGATGAGTTGACCGCTTGAATATATGATGCTGGAGTGTTATCCTTGATGTTTTCCGTGAGATATACAAGGATGGAGTTTCCACGTCGATCTACCGACAGAATGTTGTCCGTTGAAATAGAGCCGTTGATATCCTTTGGTGCTTTTGCCGTCGGTTCATTTTGCTGTCTTAATCCAGCAGCCTCCTGGCTCGCCAACTCATTGAGTCCGTCCAATGGAGCCAAATCCGTCGAGTTATCAGGTTGTTGAATTCTTCCAGCCGACCCCAGTGATTGATCATGATCTTGTTGTGTTATATCGCAAAGCTCTTCTTCAGAGGCTGGTGGTTGATCCTTGAGACCTGGAAAAACCAGCTCTTCAAATTTCACGTTTTGGATTCTATACACCTTCTTTGTTTCTAGCTTATACACGCGGTAAGAGGAGAAATCGTTCTCGTATCCGAGCATTATTCCCCTTTCAGCCGTTGGCAGAAGCTTGAATCTCCTTTGTTCTGGAGATATGAGCGAGTACGTTGAGCAACCAAATGGTCGAAGAACTTCTAGGTTGACTTTCCGACCCGTCCAGGTTGTATACGGTATGCTGAACCTTCTTGTTGCAGAGGGAGACAGATTGGAAAGGTGTGTGGCAGTATTGACCGCCTCAGCCCAAAAGGATTTTGGGAGACGTGACTGTACCAGGAGACATCGAGCTTTCACCAGTATTGTCTGATTCGTCCTCTCGGCCATGCCATTGTTTTGCGGCGTGTATGCAGGGGAGATGTGATGCTCCAGCCCTTCCGAGGTGCAAAAGTTCTTGAAGGATTCATTAATAAACTCACCTCCGCCTTCTGTTATAATTGTCTTAATTTTGAAGCCGGTTTGTGCTTCAGCCGAGGCTCGAAACTCGAGAAATTTTTCGAAGGTTTCGCTCTTTGATTTCAGGAATTTTACAGATTTGTACCCACTATGTTGATCAACAATTGTAAGAAAATAAAGGAAGCCAGACGTTGATTTTGTCGAAAATGGACCAACCAAATCCATATGAACGGCCTCGAGAACCTGATTGACCTCCTTGAATTTGCTTCCAAAAGGCAGAGCTTTCAATTTGCACATTTTACATATGTCGCACTCACTCATGACTGAGTTTGGCACCAATATTTTTTGATATTTTAAATTTGGATGACCGAGACGAACATGCCAGTCGGGAGAGATGGGACTTGAAAGGAAGCACGTGGAAAATTGATTGATTGCAGCAAAATAAGACGAAGAGATTTCTAACAGGTTGTGTTTCACAGTACCGTCTATCACATAATCTTTGTCGATGACTACCGATACCCTGTCCTCACCAGTCTTCACAATGCTCAAGTTTTTTTCGAACAACCTCGAGACCTAGAGGAGACATCGATTGAGATTTGGGACCAGCAGCACGTTGTCAAGACGAAGTCTTCTCCCGTCCTGATTTACCAGTTCCGCCGTGCCAATAGCCGTGGCTTGCAATAGGTTGCGATGACCACCAGTGGATATGTTGATGCTTGTCTTGGTTGACGAAACAAAAATCGTTGGGTTGTTCACCATGTGATGCGTTGCACCTGTGTCAAGAACAATCGGTTTAGCTGTGCCTTCAACAAGAAGAAGAGAGACTTCGGATTCGTGGCCGTTATCGACCTCAACGAGCTGAGTTGCAGGTACCGAAGTTGACGGCGCAGTGACCCATGACGACGGTCTTAATTCAGGATGTAATTGAAAACAGTGATCGGCATCGTGACTTGTAGCCGCAGGGTTGTGTTTACCGGGCTCGCATCGGATCTTGACAACTCGACGACCTTTTGTTTTACTCCCCTTAGATGATTCATGCATGAGAGCAGACGCGGTTCCTTCCTCGTTAGGTTTTGAGGTGATCTTGGTTACTGTCTTGGATTTTC
Source organism: Puccinia hordei (assembly GCA_007896445.1). Lineage (NCBI taxonomy): Eukaryota > Fungi > Basidiomycota > Pucciniomycetes > Pucciniales > Pucciniaceae > Puccinia > Puccinia hordei. The sequence continues at coordinate 309,970 of RDRW01000340.1, forward strand.
TCAACGAGTCCAAGTGAACCATTTCTTGAAGCTTCGATAACACGGCCGTCGGATTTTGGCAAATTACTTCATTCATAATAATATTATCGACGATATTGTATAAATCTTCTGACAGCTTCGATAGGATGGAGAAACTTAAGATGTTATCAGGAACACCGAGATTGAGTATTCTAATCTCGTTGAGCATCTTCCTCATGTCGATTATGAAGTCCGACAGGTTGTTCCCGTATTCGTAACGCATGAAACGAAGCCACACGCGTCCTTTGTTGTTTACCGAGGCGGACGCAAATCTAGATGTAATGCTTTGCCAGATTTCAAAAGGGGATTCGGCAATGTCTGGAGTGATGACCGTTTCGAAGACCGTCTCGCTGACATGAATCATGAGTATGTGGGCGACTTCTGCATGTTTCGTGGCAACAGCAGCCGCTGCAGCACCCGCTAAATCAACTGGAGGTTCTATAACGTATTTGATGAGCATTTTGTGTCTGAGATAGGCAGTCATTCGCATTGACCATTGCAGGTAGTTGGACTCCGTGAGCAAGGGAATGTTGGTCTTGGAGGGATTCATGTCGTTATCGGCCATAGCAATCCTTTAGATGTTTCGTCGCTGTCGAGACTGTAAATCTAAGAGAATATGAGGCGAAACTAAAGGTTTATTTCAGTAAACAAAAGAGAAAAAGAACAAGACGAGATAAGAGATGAAAAGTACCTAAAGGATCGCTAGGTTGATAGACGAGACAATTAAGATAAAGAGAACAAACAAAAACAGAAAGCAAGAGGAGGAGACTGTACAAAGATAGATTAGTAACCAGCAGCTTATGAGAGAACACAATGAATAGACAATTACCACTACTCGTCCAACTTGCAGCTGGTGATCTCGCGACGACGAAGAGCAGATGATGTTGATTTATCGAATCTTGTTCGTCGAGTGTTTGAGGAATGTGTAGGTTCCAGGCGAGATGAGGAAAGTTCAGTACTGTGAGAGTTGAGTTGATTTAAGTTGAACCAACTGGGAGCGCCGAGAGCGCGCGCACCAACTGGAATCTTCAATTATAATTCTGACAGAAGTGGGGAATTTCCTTGGGGGTAAGAAGATGTGCTTGAATGGAAATTGGGACCATAATGTGGATGTAAAAGATGTGCATTGTAAGATGCCCTCCTTTCCAAATGGGGGCTGAAGTTGAGGCGGTTGGAAGAGCTTGATGCTATAGGTGTACCATGATGGTGCAGGGAAGATGCTTGGGGGTAACACAATGTGCTTGAATTCAAATTGGCACCATAATGTGGATGTAATAATGGTGTGGAACTATTGGGAGGGAAATTGGTGTTCATTTGGCATGATGGATATTTATTCCTTGACCTTGTTGGATATTCTAGTAATTGTGCCTCATGTGATGTGTGGTTTTGGGACACTAATGTGTTGTTGGATATTCTGACATTTCTTGCCTTCCTTTGTGGTACAGTGTGATCCCATTTTGCTTGACCCAAATATGCTGCTTCATGCATTTCTGCATCTGTTATGTGAGCCTTGTCTAATCTGGATACTATTTGGTGAAACACTGGATGATGATGAGAAAATGCGTTCACCAGATAGCTGTTAAAGCATGTGTGTTTTATTTCACAGGTCACAGTTGTACCTTCTTGGCGGGCACTTCTTTCCCTGCTTGATACCACAGCTTGACACTTACCGTCATAGCAATTGTGTTGCACATTTAAACAACATAAAATGTGCTAATTCAATGTGAAAACACTACAGTTAGATTGTAAATTTTTCACATGTACAAAGTTCTCTCACTGACTTGTGCTGGAACATATCTTACTACCAATTCTTTTTCCAATATCCTCATCTTACAATCCCGCTGTAAACCCTTGATCTTACATTGTTCAATTTGTAAGATGTAATTTTGCTGGCCAACTTTCCAAATTGAAAGAACACTCCCAACATCTTGGTTATTTTCCTGCTTAATTGAATTTTTGGGCATTTGAGTCATTGCCTTCTTTATACATAAATATATACGATTGAAACACTCACAAGTACAAATGATCCCTTGGAAACTTTATTATTATCATTCAGCTGCAAAGTTCCAACCTGTGTAATTTCTGAATTTGGATAATTATGTCTGACTTCATGTGGAACTGGTTCCTCATTCCCTTCATGCACTTTGGATGCTTTGAAATAGGATTGTTCATCCACTTTGGGGTTGTATCCCATGGACTTTTGTATTAGTGGATTACCTGAGAACATTCTCCTGACTTCAACTGAGGCTTGGAAATAATTTTTTTGCGTATCATCCCACATGTAAGCTCCAGAGAGTATTAGGCGCATCACTTGGTAATTACTGAAAGTGATGGCTATATCTCTGCCTGGACTGAGTCGATTTGAGTGAATAGGAGCTGTCCTCAGTCGTCCATTGTAGCTTTCAAACTTCTCAGTAGCAAATAAGGTAGCCGGGCCAAATCTTTTGATTGAGTCAGGTAGATGTGATAGCATGTGGAATTTTGGCTTATTTGCCCATTGGGCAGTCATTTTGACAATGTTATACGTGAATATCTTAATTTGATCTTCTAATTCCTTTATGTACTCATTCATGTTGTCTATATGAGTTTGGAAAATCAGTCTGCCAATGCAGCATAATGGGATCCATATTTCCTTCTCTGACTTGCTCATAAAGGGAAAGTATACAAATGGTGCCAACTGTACTACTGTGCGGAAGGCTTTGCCCAAGTAACTCTTCCAGTGTGCAATCATGTACTTAGCCTGAATAGGTGGAATATTCATACCATTTGTGATGAAGGAGTTCAAATGTGCTTCCATTTTTGAAAAGTCCTTTTTTTTATCCATGAAGTCCCGTAACAGATACTTGACAATCCCTAGTGAGAAAACATGTAGAATTTCCACTGGGGTATCTAGGCATCCATCAAATTCTTTCAGGTGAGCAAATGTATTGCAAAGCCTGTGTGGTTCATCTTGTTCTATCATGAGGATCCTTTGGCTTTCTTCAGGGTTATTACGCCTCAATGCTATGAGTTTGTCTTGTAGCTTATCTGTCAAGCCCAAATGATCCATGTGGGTTTCATATTCCTTCTTTGACTGAGTGGTCAGAATTTTCCATGAGCTCTTGGTCTTCTCAACAGTTTGTGTCCATATTCTTGCAAAAGGTTTCAAAGGTATCCCAAAGAAATCTTTTATGTATGAGATGGATCTTTTGTTGGACATTTCATCTACATGCAAATGGCACATCCTGCAGGGGTTCTTGCAAACCCCAGGAATTGGGGTATTTGTGACCTCAGCTGACATAGGTGAATCTCCTAGATAACAAAGAACCACACTCATGAATAAAACCTCTTGATGAATACTGGAATCATATGCAAAACTGCCATTGGTGATCAAAAAGCTAGGGAAAAATATCTCGTCAGTCAAAAATATAATATAATACCAATTCCAAGAAAGATGAATATGGTGTACTTCATATCTTCAACAATAGACTCTCCCAATTCCAAAGCCCCTGCTCCATTGGACGTAGTAACGAAATGACAATTATACTCCATGTTGCTATGCTCTGGAGGTAGGCCACTCAATGTCATATAAAAGGAGACATGTTTGTTCCATTGTTTTGAAATTTTCCCAGAAGTATCGTCTGAGTAAAGTGTAATGGGGACATGGCGAATTATCTTTCCATTGGCTTTAGATCTCCAAGGGTTGGGGACTGGGATTGCAACTTTAGGGGCCCACTCTGGTCCTTCAAGAATTTGACCCCGTATTCTATCCCTGAAAGATGGGCGTTGATAAACGCACGCCAACGGCGCACGCCAACGCCAACCCGCACGCCAATTTTTTTTGGCGTGCGGGGCCTACACGCCAAAAAAAAGTGGTGTGTAGGGTCTACCAGCCAATTTTATTTGGCGTGTGAGACCCACACGCCAAAAATGGCGTGTGGGCCCCGCACGCCAATTGTTTGGCGTGCTCTCCCACACGCCAAACAATTGGCGTGTGGGAGCGCACGCCAAAAAATTGGCGTGCGGCTCCCACACGCCAATTGTTTGGCGTGTGGGGGGATCCCGCTCACGTAATCGAATGGGAGGTCCCATTCGATTACGTGAGCGGGCCGGCTGACGAGGTTATACAACCTCGTCAGCCGGGAGGACTTCCTCCCGGCCGACAAGGTTGTATAACCTCGTCGGCCAGGAGGAAGTCCTCCTGGCTGACGAGGCTGTATAGCCTCGTCGGCCAGGAGGACTTCCTCCCGGCCGACGAGGCTATACAACCTCGTCGGCCAGGAGGACTTCCTCCTGGCTGACGAGGTTGTATAACCTCGTCAGCCGGGAGGAAGTCCTCCCGGCTGACGAGGTTATACAACCTCGTCAGCCAGGAGGACTTCCTCCTGGCCGACGAGGTTGTATAGCCTCGTCAGCCGGGAGGAAGTCCTCCCGGCTGACGAGGTTATACAACCTCGTCAGCCAGGAGGACTTCCTCCTGGCCGACAAGGCTATACAGCCTCGTCAGCCAGGAGGACTTCCTCCTGGCCGACGAGGTTGTATAACCTCGTCGGCCGGGAGGAAGTCCTCCCGGCTGACGAGGTTATACAGCCTCGTCGGCCAGGAGGACTTCCTCCTGGCTGACGAGGTTGTATAACCTCGTCAGCCGGGAGGAAGTCCTCCTGGCTGACGAGGTTATACAACCTCGTCAGCCAGGAGGAAGTCCTCCCGGCTGACGAGGTTATACAACCTCGTCAGCCAGGAGGAAGTCCTCCCGGCTGACGAGGTTATACAACCTCGTCAGCCAGGAGGACTTCCTCCTGGCCAACGAGGTTGTATAACCTCGTCGGCCGGGAGGAAGTCCTCCCGGCCGACGAGGCTATACAGCCTCGTCAGCCAGGAGGACTTCCTCCTGGCCGACGAGGTTATACAGCCTCGTGCCGGGAGGAAGTCCTCCCGGCTGACGAGGTTGTATAACCTCGTCAGCCGGCCCGCTCACGTAATCGAATGGGAGGGCCCATTCGATTATGTGAGCAAGGGGGGACCCGCACGCCAAAAAAATTGGCGTGCGGGGCCCACACGCCAAAAAAAATTGGCGTGTGGGAACCACACGCCATTTTTGGCGTGTGGGTCTCACACGCCAATTTATTTTGGCGTGTAGACCCTACACGCCAATTTTTTTTGGCGTGTAGGCCCCGCACGCCAAAAAAAGTGGCGTGCGGGTTGGCGTTGGCGTGCGCCGTTGGCGTGCGTTTATCAACGCCCCTGAAAGATTTTCCAGATATAATTGGAAAATCTGAATATATCTTGTCAAATCTGTCTATAGGAACATTGTGCAAATCAGGTGAATTGTAACTTATGTTTTCAGGTACTATGATTGCCAGCTGCCTTGTCCCATCTTGGAATTCTGTGTCTTGATATTCATTCATCCTTGGCACAATGCATTTAGCATGTAGCACATCATTCATCTTGAAGAAGAATATTGGTATGACAATTTCCTGATCTGGACCTTGTAGTGTAATTGGCTCAAATATATAATAGTGTTGATTACCACTCTGAACCATCTGTACTCTTCCCTCCCGAGATAAATGCTCCCTCCACTTGGCACTTTGATATAGTGCATGGATATTCATACCATTAGTCTCATGTGGATAGAATTCCAAATGTTTATTCACATAGGGATTTGCAAGCTCCTGGATTGCCAAGAGATGATAGAAAATTCAGTATGCTCCAAAATAACTACATTTATATAATGGTATAAAATCAACCCACATGACATATGATATCTTTCACACTGAGGGAAAAGCACTTGTTGTTCAAAACAGATAACTTCTCATTAATGTTGATTTTCAGCATCCTACGGGTTCTGTCCCTTCTCCTCTTGAGTGTATCCCAGTGGGGTAGGAACACATTGCAAAAATGGAGTATTAAGCGGATCTGGTGGTACATCCTTCGTGACAATACATTGCGCAAGTGCCCAAGAATCAGTGCACCAATCAGATACTGAAGATGAATATATTATGTTAGAAAATAGCTCCTCCTCCTTCTGAGGTAACAGATAAATTACATACCATTTTTGAAGGAAATGGATACCAAATTCCATTTGGATTACAATAGCCATCATTAATAGGTTCATTATCACCTTCTAATATTTCACTGTCTTCAATGAGGTCCCCAGAAAGGCCTGATATTGGATCATCAATGAGCCAATCAAGAGGGTTGAAGGCCTTTTCTGAAAGCTCATCTGAAATATCTTCACCTCCCCCAAATCCCATTCCCAAACTATCATTGAAGTCCAACAGGGCTGTGGGACATTCTTCTTCAACATCCATAGTATCCAGACCTTCATAATTATAGAGGGGACATTTTGTAGAGGCAGAACTTTCATAGATGGATGTATTATTGTTCTGTGCGTGACCCACATAGTCCACCGGGGCTGTTGTCTTTTCCAATCTGTGTCCAAATAGTGTGATCTGCTTATGACTTTCAGAGGCCAAGTGCTTATGAATACTTCTCAAATTTAGCAGCTTCCCTCCACATGAAATACATTTAAATTTTTCAACTCCACCATCTTGTGGTATTGTCTCAAAGCCTGCCAAAATTGGAACATGGATCAGAGATGTGGCCCTTTTTATATTTCTCAAGAAAAAAATTGTTGCTACAGACCAGGGATCTTCATGAAGACTTATTTTGGAATATTTTGTATAGGGAACCACTGAATTCTTAGTAGTGGGAAGGAATGTTAATTTTTGGGGTGCATGGGCCATGAAGGACATAGACTGCACCCCTTTGTATGGAACAAGGAAGTCATGCCGGGTGTTCCCTTCAGTTTCACACCCTGTATGTGGTGTCACACCTGTGACAGACAGCTCAAACACCCTTGGCCCGGAGTCGGAGATATCCCCCGCCTCCAAATCCTGGCTGGAACATCCATCATGTCCCAGTACGCCTACGAACCTCCACTCGCCCCCTCCGACAATCCCCACCACCACTACGACGGTCAACCTAACACACCAAGTAGAATCGACAATAGCACCGAAGCCCCACCCAATTCATTCATCCCCCCGACCGTTTCATCCCTCGCCCCGCCACCTATGAATCCAGTCCCGCCATCCGAAACGTATGTCCCTCCTCAATGGCCGAGATGACGAGCCCGTACCGCAACCAAGGACCGGGTGAGTTTTTCCCCCCCTCATCCTCTACAGACAGACATGTCTGACTCACAAAAACACAACCCTCCACAGATCCCCTTCCCTCGCCCCGGGAGAGTCAAGTCGGTCCGATCCGAAATCAGCCGGGTAGCCGATTGTTAAACTCCCCCCAGGAATTCTGTACACCGGCTCGTAGGACGATGATACATGTTAGTAACTCTGATCCTGATGGATCAGATGTTACTAACATGTCCGAACCCCCCTCCAGTCTCAACTCCAGCCGTTTATCCCTACTAACAACATCTGGCGGGAGGCTCACCAGTTGCTCTATTGACGCCGTTCGCACCCGGCTGGAGATGATGGGCGATCGATTCCGCCTCAACGACGAGATGATTCAGTGGGCTCGAAATCTTGTCGATGTAAGCTTAATTTTCCCTTTCTCGCTCCCACACTTACTAACAAGCTCGTCTCCGTAGATGCCCGAAGAGGAGCTGTGGCTCATGAACATCATGATTACCCTCAACGGGCAAATATATCCACCACCGTCGTCCGCCATCCAAGAGGCCACCGGTGAGGCCAAATGGTTTTCCTCACAAGTCCGACAGTTCCTTCGCGGCCAGGTGCGTGAGGCGCTATTGCGTCCTGATATCGAGGCTTATGGGCGGCAATCGGCGAAAAAACGACTTATAGATAAGTGTCCTTTCTTTATTGTCAAGGTAAGCAACCAAGTACTATTCGCCCTTGTTGGGCATATGAATACTAACTCATTTATGCTGGCAGGGGGTGATGGAACAGCAGAGCCCCACCTTCAAGGCTGCCCACATGCCGTGCGACTACCGTACCAACCCAGACTACACATCTAAACTCGACCAACTTAATGGCACCATCCTCAAGTCAGAGAAGAACAATTTCTCCAATCTACTCCGAATCGGGCTGGTGCCCACGACCGCAAGGGCCACGCTACTACCGCCACCATCCTTGGATAGCATGATCGCCGATGTTTACAGCAACATGGATCCTCGATTCGCCGGACTCAGCCGATCGATGATCATTAGCCATCAGCGCATCACTCCATCACACCGGGCCGGTTGGCCTACATCCAAGCGATGATCAACCTGAACCGACTCGCCCGGATTGCCAGCCCGGGCATTCCCATACGATGTTTTTGGGAGGATATCGATCGAGATCTAGCTAGCTGCAGAGGCAAGTCGACCATGTACAACGGCATGTTCGGACACCTCGTTCTGGCGCGGGACAAGCACCTTTGGGATGAATGCAAGACAGTCAACGACTGGACCGAGGATGACCAGCAGCTCCCGACCGAAACCGAGGTCTTGGCTGGACTTGCGTCGCCAAACGCCCACGGTGCTCTCCACCAAGAGGGCGGAGAGAGATGAGTCTTGATGGGGATGATAGTCTCCCCAATCATCCCATTCATCTTGTTTTTTTTTTTTTTTTATGCTCTCATTTCCCCCCTTTATTTATATTACCCTGCATGTAAATACAGAAGATGGCAACATACAAGCAATGCATACATCATGTCCCCCCTCCAATAGCTCAGTGAGCCACTCCCCGGGTCGCATTCAAGCAGGCAAGCCAGCTAGGTCAGCACCTAGCTGACCTGGCTCAGAGACGTGCCAAAAACGCCCAACGGGCGTCTTCAGACGTGCCAAAGCCGCCCAATGGGTGACTTCGAAACGCCTGGGAAATGTCTGCAAGGCAGATCCTCATCCGCCTCGGAGGCGCCTTAGCTGGAAGGACGTTTGAAAGTCGTCTCAGCAGACAGCTCCCAGGCGCCTTCGGTTCTCACTCGAAGTCGAGGACTTACTGCTGGGCGCCTGGGTGACGCCTCAAAAGACGCCTGGCAGACAAAATCCTATGCTACTGAATAGGATTCTGACGCCTTCCAGGCGCCTAGCAGGACGACTTGGAGGCGCCAAACTGCTTCCATGGTGTATGCAATATTAGACAAATACATTCTAGAAATAAGCAGCGGTTGCTAATTCCGTTCCAAAATCAGTCAAAGCAACCAAACTGTGAGACATGTGATGTCCCGAACCTGAGACCCTACATGTGTGTCAACATCAGGACAACCACGGGAAAAAATAAAATAAAATAAAATATAATAAAATAAAATATAAAATAAAATAAAATTTGTATCTAAGGAAAATCAATAACACATAGTTTTGATTTATACATACTCTACTAAAATAAGTACATAATAGACGCGTTAGAGAACATTTGGCTCTTGACGCGCCTCACTTTCACTATATAAGACACGCTATTTTTACAAATTTTGTTTTCCCTCATGGGATTTATCTTGTTTTCTCTTTCTAAACATACTTTAGTCAAATACATACAATTTATACAGTTCAAATTAAGATTCTCGCAGAAAAAAAAGAATAAAAACCTTTTATGCCAACGATAAAAACAGGCCCGTTCTTTACATTATAAATCCCACATCTTTTATTCCACACAAACGTTTGGCAAAAAACCCTGATTTACCTTTTTTAGCCAAAAACCTGTCTGCTTCCATATTCACCCTTTTCACTTTTGCAAGACCTCTCTTAAAGTTCTCGCCAATCTGTCTGACTCATCCACCAGTGAAAATTTCTTCTCTGCTGATTCATATGCAAGTTCTACACAATCTTCCCTATCTCCCACCCCCGTCCATCAAACTTTACCTTTTACTCCCCTCCTTCAGTCAACTCCTACCCCGCGCTTGACGGTTCAACGAATACTTCCTCCCCAGTTCCTCCTTTTGACCCGCCAAATTCACCCTCTCTCCCGTGCGGGGATGCCACAATTTGGTGTTGGACCTTTGACAGGTTCAGAAGACCCCGACCAATCTCATGCTGTGGATGCCCTGTCGCCGAACCCAATTCCACACTCCCGGTCCAATCAGGAAGAGACTCCTGTTGCACGCGTGGAATTTGACCAACTGAAGGAATCAATGGCCCGGATAATGACAATGATGGAGACGTTGCAGGCTTTTCAGAACCCGTCTCCACAACCACCCTCCTCACATTTCCCGGCTCCCTCGTCAACAATCAACCCTGCAACCCCTCAATTTCTTTCCATTCCTCATCCCTCGCCCTCGTCCTTCCCTCCCAACCCTTTCAACTCCCCTCTCCACTCTCACCAGACGGCCTCTCAACCCCATTTTCGACGAGAGGCCCCTCCACATAATACGGCCGATCAGATTCCGGATAGATCCTTCGTGCCAGAGCCCTCGAAAATAAAGGACGTCTGGTTCTCGGGAGATTCGGGTCAGTTGCTGGCTTTCCTACGGACTATTCGCAACTTTCTTTGTGTCAGTCCGGGATTTCAATCGGAGTCACGGAAAGTAGTTTGGATCTCTCAACACTTTGGCTTCCACCCTCTGGATCACCAAAAAACTACGGCCCCCTCAGTCAATTGGTACAACTCGTTGGTGATTGATAATGCCCTCCGCCAGGGCATTGTTGACATGTATGAAGACCTTCACGGACAACCTTTCCTTTTGCCTGTACTGGCATCGGTGCCCTCGTTTTTGGAGGGGCTCATTGCGGTTTTCGGCAACAAGTTTATTCGGGAGAATGCTAAACGAGCCCTTGCCGCGTGCAAACAGAGAGGTTTAACAATCGGGGAGTACAACTCTCAATTCAAATCTCTAGTTTATTTAGTTGAAGATGTTTGTCACGCGACAGCTCGGCCCCGCTCGAAAAGTCGAACCAATCATCTCAGCTATTCAACTTCGAGACATTCAAACCATTGCTATTCAACTTCGAGAAAGCACTCCTTCGAAATGCATATGCACATTGCTCATTGAACCTACTCAACCTTTCACTTTACAACCTCGCGTGACACCTTCGAAGATATCAACTTCGAACCAAATCCATACGCCATACTCCCAAGACAGTTCTCATCCTTCGACTGGTTCAATAACCCATTCTCCGACCCAGCCGACTTCGACCTTCTAACTCCGGACGGAATTTCGAGACCGTTCCAATTCTTCGAAGCACAGCATTTCAATTCAACACAGCCCACGCTTCCCTTTTCCCAGGTCTTCCATCTTCGAGTCACTGTCATGTTGTATAGATTCGTCATGTGCTTTCCCAATTATTCTTCTCATACTTGTCAGCACAGCGCATTGGTTTCTTCTCATTCATTCATTCAGTACATTTTCAGTTTCACTATAAAAACACTTGTACTTTTCCTCTTTCTCTCTTTCCTCAGTTAATTAATATCATACGTTTTACGCTTCAATAGTTGGATAGTTATTATTGCCATAACCGTGCCAGCGTCGCTTTTGTTCCTAGCCATCTTCGAAGTAAGTTCCACTTATCTTCGAAGCAGCCTCGAACATATCCTTGGAGTATCCTCGAACCATTAAGGATTATCTTCGAAGCATTCCAATTCCTTACCTCCCTCCTCGCGCTGCGACCAGTTAAAGCTCGCCTATTAGTACGTTGGGCTGGTCGTATGACAGTATATTAATTAACTCCTACAACAAACTTCGATATTCTAATCTACGTTTGTTGCTACAACAGCTTTTCCGCTGCTGTAAATCCTTCCCTTGGCAATGCAACGTACCCCGCCGAGAACCCGGTCACAGGGCCCTGCGGAACACTCCCTCGATCAAGGCATTGATCGGCGGCGTCCCCAACAGACCCCTACGGAGCGAGCCTCCCTCGACCCGGTTCCCTCTTCTTCCCTCCGTCATCAGAACGCTCCCCTCGATCCTTTGGATCAACTCTATTCTGATTCGGAGTCTTCCACTCACCACGAGCCACCTCGCGGCCGATCTCGAGCTCGTCACAACACCTCCGATGAAGATCCTTCGACAATCCTGTTGTCACTCATCAAAGCCTTGAAAAAATCGGACGGTGGCCCCGATGCGCCTAAATTCCGGACCCCTGGGATGAAGGCACCCGACAAGTTCGACGGTGAGAACCCTTCCAAATTGCGTGGATTCCTACATCCTGCAAGATCTTGTTTTCGAACGACCCCAAAACCTTCTCCAATGATCGTCAGAAGGTCTTGTACGCTTCCTCGTACTTGGGCGGCCGAGCCTCGCAATGGTTCGAGCCATACCTCGAACTTCTCGACAGCACCAACCCCGAATCACTACTCAACAACTGGGGACGATTCGAGCAACAGCTGTTCACCTTGTTTGGTGACCCAATGAAGTTCGCAACGCGGAATTCGAACTCAATTCCCTCTCAATGAAGGACAACAGCAAGGCTTCGACCTACATTGCCCAATTTCGAGTTCTTCAATCCCGCATCGAATGGAACGATGCCGCCTTTGCATTCCATTTCCGCAAAGGTCTTCCCTCTCGAATCACCGATCAGCTCGCTATCAGTGGCCAGAGAATTTCGACACTCCAGCAACTCATCGATCGAACAATCGAGCTGGACAACTGCTATCACGACAAACTTCGAACCAAGAAGCCAGACCAGTCTCACTCCGCCAAACCGAGCGACTCCTCGAAGAATCAGTCACACCGATCTTCGAACTTCGCCAACACATCCTCGAAGCCTTCGACTTCTTCGAAGATTTCGACTTCCTCAAAATCCGCCGCTTCCTCAAAACCCCAGTCCCGACCTGAATACAGCAAGAAGCTCAATCAAGACGGTAATCTCAATCAGGATGAAAGGGCAAGGCGTGAGAAGGAGGGATTGTGTATGTATTGTGGTGGAACTCATAAGTTGGAGGTTTGCTCCAAGAGATTAGCCCGTGAAGCAGCTAAGTTGTCAAAAAATTAGATAGTAGTTCTCTTGAGACTTGCAAAGAAAACTACTTATTTTCCATGTCCCCGCGAGTCAACCTTCGTGCTTGTGAGATAACTAATGATGTCCCAAGTTCGAGATTCATTCTCTTTGATTCTTCGAATCAACCTTATAGGGTCCTCTTGGATTCTGGAGCTAATGTTTCTTTCATCAGTTCCTCTTTGTTCCACAACATAGCATTCTGAAATCCCATTCTCTCACAGAGGCTACACCAATTTCCGGTGTTCGTAGTGAATTCCTTCGAAGGAACCTAGTTTTTTGGGTTTCGAAGAAGGCAAGATGGACTTTTGACTTCAAACTTTCCCCAGCTTCGAATGGGATCTCATAGTCTTGGATGCCCCGGGATGGATGAACCATTCTAGGCCATGACTTCTTAGTTCATTGGAATCCAGATGTTAACTGGAAGAGGGAGAATTAACCTTCGAACCAATCCATCTCAATTAACTAACTTTCCTTTTCCAGTCAACCAAGAATTAAACAGCTTAACTGACCGTATCATTGAGTTAGATGATACTTTCCGCCAGGAGACTTCGAATGTCCTGATTCCCCATCTTTTCCCACTTCGAATGACCATGGAGTAATTGCTTACTGCTCTAACTTACCCTTTTCCTCCTTCTTCGAAGAGAAGGCCAAACCCTCTTTTAGAGGATTTTTGTATTCCATGGTTCTGTCACATCCTCCTTCTTCGACAATTCCTAGCCTCGAAGATGATGATGACATCGAAGATATTGAAACCATCAGAAAGACACTTCCCGACATCTACCATGAATTTGCTGATGTTTTTTCTTCCATTCAAGCTGATAAACTACCCCCACACAGGACTTATGATCATCAGATTGAACTCACCGGCCCAGCTCCCACGCCAGGCCCAGTCTATTCTCTCTCGAAGCAGGAGTCTACTGCTCTTCGAGACTACATTGCGGAAAATGTAGCAAAAGGTTTTCTTCGACCAAGCAAGTCGAACACAGGTTCACCTGTTTTATTTGTTCCCAAGAAGGACGGATCACTCCGCCTATGTGTTGATTATAGGAAGTTGAACAATGTCACTCGAAAGAATGCTTACCCCGTTCCTCCTATGTCACACCTTCTTACTCTTTTCCATGGTGCTACTCATTTCTCAAAGATTGATCTTCGAGGAGCCTATAATCTGGTTCGAATTGCCGAAGGTCATGAATGGCTAACAGCAATGCGTACCCGCTTTGGCAGTTTCGAGTATACTGTGATGCCTTTCGGGCTTTGCAACGCGCCTTCTACTTTCCAAACTTTGTCAACAATATCTTCGCTGATATCGTCGAAGTTTATGTCGTTGTGTACCTCAATGATATTTTAATCTATTCCACATCTTTCGAAGATCACACTAACCATTGTATGGAAGTGCTTCGACGCCTTCGGGCAAATCAACTCTTCGCCAAGTTATCCAAGTGCGAATTCCACATTTCTTCCCTTCACTTCCTCGGAGTTATCATCTCCACGGATGGCATTAGCATGGATCCTGCCAAATGTCAGAAGGTTCTTGATTGGCCTCGACCTTTGAGTGTCAAGTCTCTTCAAGGTTTCCTTGGTTTTGCTAATTTTTATCGCAAGTTTATAAAAGATTATTCCAAAACCATCGTCAATCTTACTAACCTTCTTCGGAAGGATATTCCTTTTGTGTTCACCGAAGCAGCAGAAAGAGAATTCAACGTTCTCAAGAAAGCTTTCACTTCGGCGCCCATTCTAGCTCATTTCAGTGAATTCTGTAAGACACTGATTGAGACTGATGCTAGTGACTACGCCATCGCAGGTGTTATATCACAACTTCCCTCTTCTTCGAAGACTTCTTCGAAGAACTTCCATCCAATAGCTTTCGAATCACGCAAGCTACATGCCGCCGAACTTAATTATGAAGTTCACGACAAGGAGCTTCTCGCAATCATTCATTGTGTGAAGAAATGGCGTTCTTATTTGCTTAGTCTCACCGAACCATTTGAGGTGCTGACTGACCATAATGCTCTTAAATACTTTACGAGCACCAAAGTTCTTACTCGCAGGCAGATCCGTTGGTCGGAACTCCTCTCGGAATATAATTTCACTATAACTTATCGTCCTGGCAAATTGGCTGTAGTGCCAGATGCTTTGTCACGTCAGGACGACGTTTACCCGGGAGGGGGGAGAGCCTTCGCCGATAATAATCCTGATAATGTTCGAACTCTTTTTTCCAATCCCGTCACTCTTAATTCTATCCACTTCGGAGAACTGCATCGCAACTTCCTCGAGCTTCGTGAGGCTCAAAGGAAAGACCCAGCTTGTCAGGCACTTCGAAGCAAGGGCTCGAAGGACTATACTATTGATGATGATAGTGATTTGCTCTTATATAAAGAAAGAATCGTAGTCCCCAATGATCCTCGAATCAAACTGGATATCCTCGAATCAAGACATGACTCCCCATTAGCAGGTCATTTCGGTCAAGAAAAGACTTACCAGCTAATTTCTCAAGACTTCTACTGGCCCGGAATGGCTAAAGAAGTAAAAGATTATGTTAACCGTTGCTATGTATGCAAAAGGAACAAATCCTCGAAACATCGGAAGTTTGGGTTGCTTCAACCGCTTCCACTCCCGCCTACTCCTTGGCATTCCCTTTCCATGGATTTTATATCCCAACTCCCATTGTCAGATGGTCATGACGCTATCCTCGTGATAGTGGATCGTTTTTCGAAGATGTCCTTATTTCTTCGAACCAAGACTACTTGTACTTCACAAGACCTTGCTAACCTGTTTATTGAACATGTATTTCCAAGCATGGTCTCCCTGATATATAGTCAGCGATCGTGGCTCACTTTTTGTTTCAGCTTTCTGGACCTCACTCTGTCAACAACTGAAGATCACTCGGAACCTATCAACAGCTTATCACCCTGAATCAGATGGTCAAACCGAACGAGTCAACCAAATCCTCGAACAATATCTTCGAATGTATGTCAGTTACCAGCAAGACAATTGGAGCAAGTGGCTCCCACTAGCCGAATTCGCCTACAACAACGCCACTCATTCTTCGACCCGACAATCCCCTTTCCAAACAATCTACGGCAGAAACCCCAGCTTCGATCCAATCCATCTTTCCCCTTCTACTCCTGCCGCCGATTACCTTTCCAACCTTAAGCTTCTTCAAGAGCAACTTCGAACCAATCTCGAAGCAGCCAGTCAAAGGTACAAACTTCAAGCCGACAAGTTTCGAATCAAATCCCCATCTTACAATATCGGTGACAAAGTATGGCTCGACGCTCAGAACATCCGGACAACTCGACCCGCCAAGAAACTCTCTGAAAGAAAACTAGGCCCATTCCCTGTCGAATCAGTTGTCTCGAAGAATGCTTATCGACTCACTCTTCCTTCGAAGTGGAGTGCTATCCACCCAGTTTTTCATGTCTCCCTCCTAGAGCCAGCTAAGGGTCTATACCCGGGCAAGACTCATCCCCCTCCTGAACCCGTTAATATTCAAGATCACCTGGAGTGGGAAGTAAGCCGTATCCTTGATTCAAGGCTACGCAAAGGACAATTACAATACCTCGTCGAATGGACTGGATACCAGTCTGACGAAGATCGAACCTCTTGGGAACCAGCCTCTCACCTTCGAAACTCTCCCGACTTGGTTCGAGACTTCCATAATTCTTATCCTCGAAAACCTCGTCATCCTTCTTAAACCCTTCTATTCTTTTTCCTACCATTGTTTCCTCTCTCTGTCTTCTTCTTCTTGTTTTCTATTCTTTTGTTGTTTCTTTTTCTTTTTTTTCTGTCAACTCAATCACTCACTTCAAATAATCACGAACCAACCTTACGCTTCTTTCTCTGTTTCCTCTTCTATCTCACTCATTCCCAAACTCTTTTCTCGAACATTAAAATTCTTTCAAAACAAAAATCCCAAATTTCTTCTCCTTAACCAATAAACAAAATGTATTTACAATAAAAAAAAAAAAAAAAAACTTCTTCTTATTTTCTTTTCTTTTCTCCTTGTTTTCTGAAAAAAAAATAATATATAAACTAAAATCCTATTTACAATTCCTTCTTCAACTCTTCTTCCGCTTCCTCCCAATTCTCCGCCAATTCTTCGACAATCAACTTGAATTCTTCGAAGTCTTCTTCTCCGATCAGGTTCGACATTCGCTTCAGCAACTCGACCTGCTTCCCTTGCCTTTCCTCGAAAATCGCCTCCAACTTCTCGGCCCGATTCTTCTTGGACTTCTTCCTTCCCCATCCTTCTTCCTTCGCCAACTCTTCCTGATATTTTCGCTTCCTCGAACCTCCTTCTTCGAAGCCAGTCGTCAATCTTCGAGCATCGGTCGAATCAAGCGCCGCGTGCCTCGAAGCATCTCCTTCCCTTTCCTCTCTTTCCAACCGTTCCCGTTCCTCTCGTTCTTCCCTATCAACCGCTTCCCTCGCAACCCTGGCTCTTTCCTCCTTTTCCCTCGACACTCGTTCCCTCTCTTCCGTTTCCCTCGCAGTCCTCTCCCTTTCCTCCCTCGCTTCCTGTTCCCTTCTTTCTTCTTCTCCTCCTTCTCTGTTCGCCTCTCCTTGCCTTCCTTCGACATTCGTCGAAGGAGTGTCGGCTACTGCCGGTACCATCGGCACTCGATCATTCGGATAGACCGGGGGGGGAGAATACGAATACACTGGTGGTGGCATGGGTGACCGGGTCGTATATCTGCGATGCGGCTCTATCAACACTAATCGATCCAAGCCATCAGTTTTTCACTTCTTTCCTTTTCCCTCTCTTCTTCGAATCAAACATCACTTACGTAAATCCGGCCCTTCAACCTCCTGCGTACCCAATCGACCCGGCAAGCGATAATCGACCCTTGGGTTGTTTCTTCGGCGCCGTCCAACGGCTATTGGCGAGCGGGGTGGATGAGAGTTTGGTGGTGGTGGTGGTGGTGGAGATGGAGGGGTTGTTGGGATTCTTAAACGACGAACAGTAGTTATAGTAGTGGAGGGTTGACGTGGAATAGAGGCTGTGGTAAGATCTTCGAAAGGGAAACCTAACTCGAAGACACATGGTACTCTAGTAACTCGACATCCCTCGCACTTACTCCTATCCCCTCGCGTCGCAGTACTTGGAGTACAGTCCAAGTTCTGCCTGATGCATCGTCGACATCTTCGATCAACTTCTTCGACCATCTTCGATCTAATCTAAATAATTGAACTTTAATTTAAATAGTAGTAGTAGTAGTAGTAGTGGTGGTAGGGATAGTGATTGTGGATGGAAGTTTGTGGGATAATTACTTCGAGGCTCACAGGAGTTCGCCGTCTTTATACCCGGGCATCTGTCACGCGACAGCTCGGCCCCGCTCGAAAAGTCGAACCAATCATCTCAGCTATTCAACTTCGAGACATTCGAACCATTGCTATTCAACTTCGAGAAAGCACTCCTTCGAAATGCATATGCACATTGCTCATCGAACCTACTCAACCTTTCACTTTACAACCTCGCGTGACACCTTCGAAGATATCAACTTCGAACCAAATCCATACGCCATACTCCCAAGACAGTTCTCATCCTTCGACTGGTTCAATAACCCATTCTCCGAACCAGCCGACTTCGACCTTCTAACTCCGGACGGAATTTCGAGACCGTTCCAATTCTTCAAAGCACAGCATTTCAATTCAACACAGCCACGCTTCCCTTTTCCCAGGTCTTCCATCTTTGAGTCACTGTCATGTTGTATAGATTCGTCATGTGCTTTCCAATTATTCTTCTCATACTTGTCAGCACAGCGCATTGGTTTCTTCTCATTCATTCATTCAGTACATTTTCAGTTTCACTATAAAAACACTTGTACTTTTCCTCTTTCTCTCTTTCCTCAGTTAATTAATATCATACGTTTTACGCTTCAATAGTTGGATAGGTATTATTGCCATAACCGTGCCAGCGTCGCTTTTGTTCCTAGCCATCTTCGAAGTAAGTTCCACTTATCTTCGAAGCATCCTCGAACATATCCTCGGAGTATCCTCGAACCATTAAGGATTATCTTCGAAGCATTCCAATTCCTTACCTCCCTCCTCGCGCTGCGACCAGTTAAAGCTCGCCTATTAGTACGTTGGGCTGGTTGTATGACAATGTTGAAAAGACCCGTATGGAAAAATATGTCTCCGGTCTCAATCCTAGGATAGTTTGTCAGGCAATGTCCAAGGAATGGACTCAATGCTCCTCCTTGGACGCCCAGATGGAGCTTGCGTCGGACACGGCCGCCCAATTGGATCTATTGGCCCTGTTACCTCAGGAGAACGGATCGATCGCCTCGCAGCACCCTCTATCCTCTAATCGATTGGCGTCTCAAACTCCGGCTCACCATCGATTGACCCCTCAGCAACACAGTCCCGCTCCCGATCCCGATGCGATGGAAATTGATTCGGCCAAGGTTTTCCCTCTGCACCAATCCCTCATTGATTCCAGTAGAGCTCTGTGTAGGGCTAGGCAGCTCTGTTTCTGCTGTCTGGCACCTATTGTTTTGGGTATACACACGGGAAGTCTTAACTGTCCTAATCCTCCTATCTCACAGGAGCAACGCCAGGCCTTTGTGGATTGATGTCGCCAAACAACCGGATCAACTGTGGTCGCTTCGGTCATCTCCCCCTCCCCCTCTCCCTCTCCTCCCACATATGCCCCGGCTTGTCCCCCGACCCCTCTCCCTACCTTAACAGGGGAAGACTCTTTCGACGCCTGTCCGCCCCCCCTTGGCTTTGATGAAATCTACGACGATTACGAAGAAGCGGATTGCGCCACTGTTGCAGTTCCTATTTCGGAGGTTCATGTCAAGCTGGACGGGTCGTCGGGTAGTCGATTTTTGGTCCCGGTCTCCTTCAGGGGTCATGAGGGCGCCTGGATTCCTGCGACAATCTTGGTCGACACAGGTGCCATGGCGAACTTTGTGAATGAAAGTTTTGTGCGGGAACATCAACTTAAGCTACGGAACCGTCAGCACCCCATTCGATGTGTGGGTTTCAATGGGCGAGAAGGACTTGGGGGTATAGTTAATGAAGATTGGGCCGGGATGATCCAACCCTCCACAATTGACACAAAGCCTTTCACCCTTCAAAGCTCTTTTGGGATCACTCGACTTGGTTCCGTCGATGCAATATTTGGATTACCATGGTTGAACCGTCAAGGCTGGGTTGCTTCAGGAAGTCTGAAAGGAGGTCATCGGTTTACCCTTGGGACGACCCCCCTTTACGTGATCGAATCTACGTCTCTGGGAGGGAATCCTGAAGGTAAAGGAGTATTCTCTGCTCAGACTGTCCCACTTTCATCCTCCTCTTCTCTTGTTATCCCTCCGGAAGTTGCGCAGTTCGCTGACGTCTTCTCTCCGCAGATAAATTGTCAGCTCCCTCCCCATAGAGAGATGGATATATCTATTAATCTTAAGGACAGAGCCTCGCCCCCATTTGGGGGATTGTACAATTTGTCCTTATATGAACAGCAGCAATTGAAACTTTACATTGATGAAAACCTGAAAAAGGGGTTTATTTGTTTATCCTCCTCTAGTGCCGCAGCCCCAATTTTTTTTGTCAGGGTCCCAGGTAAGAATCCCCGGCCGTGTGTGGATTATCGCGGTCTCAATGCCATCACAATCAGAGACAGCTATCCTATCCCCATTATAGGACAGCTTTTGAACCAGCTGCACGGTTGTCAGTTCTTCACGAAGATTGATCTGAAAGCTGCTTTCAATCTGTTAAGGGTTGCTGAGGGCCATGAATGGAAGACCGCTTTCCGCACACCCTGGGGGCTTTATGAGTATTTGGTCATGCCGTTCGGGCTAGCAAATGCCCCGGCGTGTTTTCAGCGTTTTATTCAATACATTTTACGGGATGTGCTGAACGTTTTCTGTTTTGTTTATATTGACGACATCCTTATCTTTTCCAAAACCCGAGAAGATCACCAATTGCACGTCTCACAGGTACTTGGACGGTTGCGGGATAATTCCCTTTTCGCCTCACCGGACAAGTGCTCGTAAACCTCAGTTGATGCTATCCGGTTTCAAGAGTCTAGGAATAATCGACTGGGGTGCTGCTTCAAAATATCCGGCCACAAACCGACTTCAGTAAAACTCAAGGATGCACCATGGGAACTCCAATTCCAAAAGACGATTGAGCACAATCATGGTCCAATCGATCTGGAACATGTAGTCATCCACAAGAAGCTCTCTGTCGAAGGCCAAACTGAGGTTGCTCGCTTATTGTCTCTTGGAATGCAACCCCAGGCAATCGCTAGACTCCTTACTAGCAGTGAGGGAAGGTTTGTAACCAACAGGACGATATACAACACAAAGCAGGCACTGAGGGCAGAGAAGAGGGCTGGCAACACCCCAATCGAGTACCTCCTACGTTGCCTCAACGAATCCAATTGGACACACGAGGACGTTTACGACACAGACGGCAAGCTCCTTTACTTGTGGTTTGCGCACCCAGGATCGTTGCTTCTTGCTCGCAGGTTCCACCATGTGGTCAACATTGACTGCACTTACAAGACGAACCTGAACAACTACCCCCTGCTGCATGTGGTTGGCCAAACTGCAACCAATCACAGTTTTTCGATTGGTTTTTGTTTAATGCGAAACAAGAAGAATGAGGCCTACTCATGGGCTCTTGATAAGTTGAAGTGGGTGGTATATTTGACTAATCACCTATTCTCATCATAAACTGACTGTACTCCGGTGCCTGTGTGATACCCATAGATCTATATGGGACGCTGACCACGCGCCAAAGGTCTTTGTGACAGACAGGGAATCAGCACTGCGTAATGCTATCTCAAAGCACTTTCCAAATGCAACCACAAACTTGTGCATGTGGCACATCGATCGGAACATTGTGACAAACTGCAAGCAAGCCTTTCCTGGCGATGGCGAAGAATGGGCCAAATTCATGAGGCTCTGGCATGAGGTCGCACATGCCCCCAATGAGGACACCCGCAACTCAAAGTGGGCTCAACTGACACGGTACCTAGTCACTCGAACTAACGTCTACGAATACCTGTACAAGAACGTCTGGAGCGAGCAACAGAAGTTCATGGATGCGTGGGCCGGAATGACACCCCATCTAGGAAATCTGACTTCGTCACAATGTGAATCTGCCCACAGCTGGCTGAAAACCTATGTGACGTCGGCTAGGTGCGACTTTGCAACACTTTTCATTACAATTGCTGCAGCAGTGGACCGACAACTTGACACAGCCCACACGAACCTGGCACACGAGTTACAGAAGGGATTAACCGGACTACCAAATGCCTTCAAGTCCCTCAGCTGCAAAATCTCCTGTCATGCCCTCAAGTTGGCCTTGTCTCAGTACAACAAGTTCATCAAGGTGAAGAAATCCAAGCCTGGGGATCCCAGCCTTCAATGCAAAGGTAATTTCCAGGCTGGCTTGGGCATTCCGTGTTCGCACACTATTGAATGTTTGGTCCAGGGGAAGGGAGATGTGGAGCCTTCTGATTTCCATGTCCACTGGCATCTGGCCTATAACCCTGACGGTCCAGTGAGTCCTCCTGATGTATGACTTGTTCATGTCCCTCCTAGCTAATCTTCATCTATTTTCATTGCAGGCTCTTGATGAACCACTGTACGACTTTGACAACAATTTTGAGGATTTCAAGCAGGAGATCTTGGCGTCCCACCACCCCTCGGCGTTAGAAGCAACAATGAAAAAATTACAAAGGGTCCATGCAAACACACACGTGGTCCCGCTTGCAGAGCCTGATCCTATCCGAGTGAAACACAAACTGGAAAGGCCGTGGAAGAAGAGAAAGGGTAGTGGGCGAGTTCAAAAGCGCGATGACACCCATGCAGAAATTGTGGAAGCGCAAATCCAAAAGGCGCAGGCAAGGAAAGCAAGACAGAAGGCCGGTGTATCAAAAGGAAAAGGGGGTAAGAGACAGTCCAAGCGCGTGCAGGCTCCATTGGACACCTCAGCTTCTTCCTCTGGGGACCTGGATGAGCTACCCAGTGTGGAGACACTCATGCGTAAGCAACTTTATTGCATGTCTTTTTAAGAGGCTGATAACTGATGGACTTACTAAGCAGTCAAGAGAACTCACCCCCCACGAATTGGCAGCCTCACTATTGGGAAACGGAATCGGGGGTCTTCCAGTTCAGGAACATCACGGCGCAAGGAAACGTGGCAGCCCAAGTATGGTAGTAAGGATGGTGTAACAGATGAAGATTCTGATTCTGCAGATACAGTTTCAGATGAAGATTCTGATGCCCCAGATGGGGAATCAGATGAAGATTCTGATGCCCCACATGGGGCATCAGAAGAAGAATCTGATGCCACAGATGGGGAATCAGTTGCAGAATCTGACGCACAAGGTGGGCAATCAGATGAAGAAACTGATCCCCCAGTGGATTCCTCCTCATCTATTGAGATGCAGGATGAGGAAAAGCTGCTGTCACCTCCAGAAGCCTCAAGAAAAGCCTCAAGCTCTCATGATCAGTTGCTGGGTGAGGCCAGGCTACATTCACCCCCGACAGCCAAGATAAGTACTATAACTTTGACATTAGATTATCAGGGTCTGATTCCATTGTATGTTTCATAGGACCGGCATGTAGATGCTGAGGTTGCACCCAAGGCTGGCCGAACAAGACAGGGGAATACAAACCCTGATGTTGCAGTGAGTGACTCAAGCTTGACACGGACAAGGAGGAATGCACTGACTCTAACTGATAACCAACTTCTCATCATTCTTGTCAGGCGGAGCTTCCACCATGGATCTTAAAATACCTGCATTCCACTTATAACCCTGCAGGTGATGGAAACTGTGGTTATGCATGTGTGGCACAAGCATTGGCAGCAGATAGACCAGAGGGTCCCTACGCTAAGGCCAATGGGTGGTACCAAGTGCGAAAGGATGTGTTAGAAGAGATGGAAAAGAACAAGGCACATTGGACAAGATACCTTGGGGGGCCTTCAGAATTCGACCGCGCTTACGGACGTGTTCAGGTGACTGACCCACGTGGATCAGTCCCCATGAACAAATGGATGAGCAAGTTGGATGTGGGACCAATTCTGGCCAATGCGTATAACCGGCCATTTGTCTTCCTCAGCAGAACGGGCGGGAGCACCACATATATTCCCGCCACTGTTCCCCCAGACCCTAAACCGCTGCCAGCCCTCTTCTTATCATTTTTCAATGATAATCATTGGATACGTGTGATAGTCAAGCGGACCCCCACAATAAAGTCTCCTGGTTATTTCACAAGAGCCCAGCAGCTGCTTGGCTAGACTGTGTTTCCCCTTCCACTACTCTTCACTCTTTGATACCTAAATGATTAAACGTACCAAGTTACTGCAAGTAACACTAATTATTATTATCCTTATTAATATTTACCATTCTTATTATTCTTTAATATTATTCCTTTAAGATCTCTAGTGAATATTATTAGTATTATTAATTCATCATTATGACTTTAAGAAGTGATAACATAGTATTATTAAACTACAATCTTTACAATAAATAATATACTTAATTTAAAGGGCATTAATAAAAAAACCCGGTTTTTTCCGCGTTTACACCCGGGTTTCTGCGCAGCTGCGGCTGCGCAGTGCACCCGGTTTTCCGCATTTACACCCGGTTTTTTTTTAATTTTTAATTTTTAAGCAAATAGCATGTGGAGGGCGGCATTTGATGCGCGTGACCTCCCCAATCATCCTCATTAAATATTTTATTTAAAACAAATAAAATAAACAATTAAAACAAGGAAAATAAACAAAACAAAATAAAAATATGGAGGGCAGCATTTTAAATAAGTAAAATAAACAAAAGTAAATAATATAAGATTAAACAAATAAGAATGAATGAAATGAATAAAATTAATCAATTAATTAAAAGCAAGAGACATAATTGCAAGTTAATGATTTATGAATAACGCAACTTCCCCAATTATCCTCATTCAATATTTTATTTAAAACAAATAAAATAAATAAGTAAAACAAGTAAAATAAACAAAACAAAATTAAATTAAATTAAACAAAATAAATGGAATAAATGAAATGAATAAAAGAAATCCTGGAAATCAAGCTGTGAGGATTTTTATGAAAAAACCGGGTGGATTGGCCAAAAAAAATAGAAGCCATAGTTTTTTTGCAAAAAGAAAAATTACTATAAAATTCTACACCCCTGTAAGTATAATAAATATATTTAAAATCTCGAAAAACAATGCAAATCCGCCCGCAAAAAATTAAATAAAAAAACCGGGTGTAAATGCGGAAAACCGGGTGTACTGCGCAGCAATTTGGACGTCGCCGCTGCGTAAAACCGGGTGTAAATGCGGAAAAACCGGGTTTTTTTTATTAATGCCCAATTTAAATATACTTAAATTAATAATACCTTGATTAACTAACACATGAATAATTCAGGCTACTCTGTGATAATAAATAATAGAGTAATAATATAGTATGATTAAACTACAATCAATCTTTACAATAAATGATATGCTTAAATTAATAATACGTTGATTAACTAACACATGAATAATTCAGGTTACTCTATGATAATAAATAATACTTATAAGATGTGACAATAACAAATGACACATACGCATTGATAAGTTAATATTTTATTAATATTAATAAAAGGGCCTTTAATATAATAAGGGCATTAATCAAAAAACCCAGTTTTTTCCGCATTTACACCCACTTTTCTGCGCAGCTGCGGCTGCGCAGTGCACCCGGTTTTCCGCATTTACACCGGGTTTTTTGTATTGTTAATTTTTAAGCAAATAGCACGTGGAGCGCGGCATTTGATGCGCGTGACCTCCCCAATCATCCTCATTTGATATTTTATTTAAAACAAATAACATAAACAATCAAAACAAGGAATATAAACAAAACAAAACAAAACAAAACAAAAATATGGAGGGCGGCATTTTAAATAAGTAAAACCAGTAAACATTATTTATTTATCAAAATTTTAAATTTATTTATTATACTTAAAGGGGTGTAGAACTTTGTGGTAATTTTTAATTTGAAAAAAAACTGTGTCTTCTACTTGTTTTGGCCAATCCACCCGGTTTTTTTTTAATTTAATTTTTTGCGGGCGGTATTTCCATTATTTTTCAAAGTTTTAAATTTATTTCTCATACTTACAGGGGTTTAGACTTTCATGGTAATTTCTATTTTGCTCAAAAACCATGGTTTTTTTTTTTTTTGGCCAATCCCGCCGGTTTTTTCATAAAAAATCCTGACAGCTTAATTTCCAGGATTTCTCAACATTTTCACATTTTTTAAACTTTTTCTAAGCACTTTAAGGGGTGTAGAACTTAATGTGAATAACAGTTTTTTTTTTTAAATCACTGGTTGGATTTTGATGATTTTTGGACTCAATTTATTTCCAAACACCTTCACATCTGTCTTTCAAGATATTCAGGGAGTTTTTAAATGGATTCATACACTTTAGAAGGTGAAGAATTCATTGGAAACAAATACTGATTATAAAATTGACTTCTTATCAGATTTTATGACAAAGAAATGGAAATACAATTATACACAGAGGTATGGTACATTGCATGATGCTTTGGAGTGTTACATGTTGTTTATTAAATAACCAACAACCGGGTGTAAATGCGGAAAACTGGGTGTAAATGCGGAAAAACTGGGTTTTTTTATTAATGCCCTAGAATAAATGAAATGAATAAAATAAATAAATAAAATACAAAGCAAGAGACATAATTGCAAGTTAATAATTTATTAGCACACAAATAATACGTATAAGAAAGAGAAATTGTTATCAACACTACTGATAACAGCTAGAAAATGCTTACAAATGGTGAATATACGCCTGAATTACATTCCTGAACTGATATGTAATGGGCAAAAAAAAATAGAAGACATTGTTTTTTTGGGAAATAAAAATTACCATAAATTTCTACACCCCTGGAAGTATATTAAACATTTTTCAAATGCTGAAAAAAAATCAAAATCCGCCCGCAAAAATAAAATAAAAAAAAGGGTTTAAAAGCGGAAAACCGGGTGTGCTGCGCAGCAAATTTGAGGTTGCCGCTGCGTAAAACTGTGTGTAAACGCGGAAAAACCGGGTTTGTTCCTTAATGCCCTATAATAATTATGATACCACTAAGGAATCCCAATAGCCCAATTCTGGATATGTCAGCCACTGAGTACATATCACAGTACCTGACATGTACCACGTAACTGCAAAGATTATTAATTATTATTATCTCTAATAATAATTACTATTCTTATTAATTATTATTACTATTTATTATCATTATTTATTTTAAATAACTCCAAGTAATATTAATTATTATTATCCTTAATAATAATTACTATTCTGTAGTTATTATTATTATTAGTATACCTTCATTATTATTACTTTAATATTAATATTATTAAAGTACATTAATTACATTAATTAATATAAATACTTTAATAATATATTCATTAATAAACTCATGAATAATTCTGGTTAAGCTATGTACTCCTGTTATACAAGATACATAACTTGTAGGCCCTTTGCCCTCCTTTCACGTGAAATATCCAGAGTAACAGATGTCACTCTTTCCCCTCTGATTACGCCCACATTCCTTAACATTGGAATATTTTCACGTATAAGATATGTACTTTAATATCTTAATAATAAAAGAACTTATTAATATTATAATAATTAATACTTATAAGATGTACCAATAATAAATGACATCATTATAAGTTAATAACTTTATTAATATTAATAACAGATCAATTAATACAAATGTCATGATGTGATCCAATCCCACTAAGGACTACTGATCAAAGATGTGTCCCATAACACAGCCTTAGTAGAAATCACATCATAAACATTAACTGATCCTCCCAAAAGGATCTGTCTTGCCCATGAAGTTCCACAGTACCTCCCAGGTCATGGAAGCGCTCACAGTTCCCCCTTGAGGAGCTCTTACAATATATAAACAGCCTGTAAACAGTTGTTGATCCCTCAGAGAATATTTAGAACACCATAGCACAGTACTTACCTTAGAGTTATTTACCTTGCTTAGTTCCCCATTCTCCAACAATCCCCCAATTCTGGATAATCTATAGTTTAATACTGTTATTACCTCAAGAATTGGCCACAACCTACCTTCAATAAGGTAGTCACCACGAACCCAAGTGAGTATCTCCTTGGATGCCTATTAATACTTTGTATTGATTTGGATGCGCCTAATTAGAGCAATTAGAGCAAGCCTCTCAGACAAGACTTACTGATTGAGGAAGTACCTTTTTACAGGACTTAAACATTACCCAAACCACTTTACACCATCAACCTAACTCAGTTACAACCATTAACCATGGTTAGTTCCACACCCAGGCTGACAATTGGGGGTCTGGCCTTTATTTATCCGTGATTTTTTCACCCTTTAACCCTTAAAAATCATCACTAACACCTCCTTACCCTTTTATTTTTCGTGAAAATGGCCCTTTGATAGATGCCAGAAATTATCTGTGACTTTAGGAAGAATTCCAACCTATTTCAGCAAAGATATTATCAATTGGACAACCCAGAAAATATCATCACGTCACATCTAGTGATAAAAACTGAAGTCATAGAGGGAGAAGATCAGTTTTACAACTGCACCTGGACTAAAATTAAACAACTTACACTTACTAATACTTATTCCCCTGACGGCACTTTGCTTAATACTGAAGAATCTGACGTATTAACCAAAGAAGAGCACACTAAAATTGTCAGAAAAGAAATTAGATCAGCTTTAGAAGAAGGAAATCCACCCTTTAATGATATATATTGTGATATAATTTCTTCTAACAATACTTACGTGTCTGTTCCCCCTTTTTTGGATTGTGACCCTCCAGAAGTCCATAGATATCTCCTTAGAAACAGTAGAAGGAATAAAGATCCAAGATTGACTGCTTTTAACTACAGGAAAAATATAAAATCATAAAAAATACAGCTTGTTTTTCTATTTTTTCTTATCTATAAAATTATAAATTGCAATAAAAACAAAGTCTGCGTCCCAAATTTGAGTCTAAGAAAAAATAAAAACACTACAAAAATTGAGAAAAACTCGAAGTTATAAAATGAAAAACATATAAAAAATTAAAAACCAATATCTGGCTGAAGATATTGATCAAAAACAAGAAAAAGCGCCCTTTTTATGATAAAATCCCTTCAAAATTCTACGTTCTAGTAGATCCACTACTCATAGAGAAATTCTGAGTAGACCATTCGAACCGCAATAGTAGATTTACACTACTAAAATCCAGTTCCCTTAATCTCTAGAGCCTCCATTCCCAAGGCACTAGGCTCCTGATCACTACAAATCCTCCTCGATCACGAATTACATAGTGGTAATACACATAGTAACCGCATATAGGTGGTAATACACACCGTAGTACATACCGGGTGTATATTACATAGTGTATCAGTGATCGGAAGATTGATCTTCTAGCTTGATCACGTGTTACATACTGTATTCCCCGGATATTCCAGGATCTACAGTATACATACGTGCGCCGACGCACTTCTGGAAGTTCCAGCATACATTCTATAGTGTAATACACGGATAAGACCCTTATATCCGATCATAACAATTGTCGACGTTAGACTTTCTCACTCAATACTTGAGATATCAAAGTGTTGAGTACATCAAAATAACGGGAAAAATCAGCAGAATACAACTGTCTGATCTAATCCATTATTACACATCGGGAACAGTGTGTATTAGCCCCGTCGAGACTTTTTTTTTCTCACAAATCACGTTTCAGAGTCACTCCGTGATTTGTACATAGTAAAAGAAGGTACATTAACATAATAAATTAGATCATTTTGATCCAGTTTACACATTATCTCTCACCCTGAAAGGAAGAAAAATCCCCTTTCAGAAATATCTCACAAATCACGTTGAGTCTCTCCGTGATTTATCAAAAATAAAAATAAAAATTAGTGTAAACTAATTAAATCAACTGTAAAACAGATCATTTGATCAGTTTACATCTACCTTCTACCCCTGAAAGGAAGAATAATCCCCTTTCAGAACCATCTCACAAATCACGTTGAGTCTCTCCGTGATTTGAACACATAAAAACAAATAAAAATAACAAATTTAACTGTTAAACAGATCAAATTGATCAGCTTACATATACTCTCTCAACCTGAAAGGAAGACTAATCCCCTCTCAGGCACATCTTACTAAAAATTTAGCTCATTTTTGTCATTTCCACCTGGAAATTTAGACATAAAAACAGCCTCCTTTTCAAGTCTTGTCATACTCACAACAAGCAACTTGATTTTACCGCATAAAAATCATAGAACAACTACTATTACTCTCAATAAAGTAACATATTCACATTACTTTATACCTATTTTCTCTATAAAACAAACCTTTTCAGCCCTCTTCAAAGAAAAATTCTGAAGAGTAAGCAAACATCTTTAAATCAGTAAAAATATAACATATTTTTTACTAATTTTCCTTTGTTTTTAGTGTCCACCAACGTAGACAAGCTTACCCCTGAATTGGACATTTTGAAAGTGTCTGACAAGACAACTACAGCCCGTGACACCAGAGAAACCTCTGAGATTACCACTCACAGAGAAGCCTCTGTTACTCCATCAGACAAGTCATCTGGTGAATTAAATTTTAAACAAATTTTCCTTATAAAAATCTCCTACTAACAAATTTTTACGCATTTTTACCATGACTCCTCCTTCCCTTAGACATAGAGGTTACAATGGCCGCACCAGGGAGCCAGAGCCAGGACTTGGATTTCCATCAGCGTCAGTTTTGCCCCCTGGCAGACAAGAATCTTTAAATAAAATTATTTATAGAACTAAAAAGACTAATGATAAGGGAAATTCTTCTGATTCTAGTCACAGCAGAGGAAAAATTCGAGAGATTTTACTACAGGATGAAGGAAAACAAGTACTGGTTGAAAGATGTGAGAAACAGAAGCAGCTTCAATGCTGTGAAAGCCCATCTAAGTTACTGCCAGGAGGATTTCCGTCAGATGGTCAGCCTCAAAGGTCTGCCAGCAGCCCTCTACCGCACCAAAGATTGGAACCCACTACATTTGTCTCCAGGAATCCTTTTCTCTCCCCCCAATCCTTCAAATACTCCCATCAGAACCCAAAATCCCCGTGGTCCAAAGGGGAGAAATGTCAATTCCAGACATCCCAGGAACACCGGGAAGAATACTCAGTGGCGCAACCAGATCTATTCAGAGATGGTACGCCTAGGGAGATCCCTCCAAGGGACTTATCAACATCTGGAGCAAGGCAAAATAGCCCGTCAAGAGCGCCAGATGGAAGAATCCCCATAAACTGTAACACTTCCCCATCATCTAGTCAGAAAATTAGAACACAAAGTTCCCCATGTGTAATAATTAATGACTCCAATAAGTCTACTTGTACCCCTGAACAACATCAACAAATTACCACATTCCAACATGTAGTAAATGCTATGAACAATAGTAACAAAGCTCTATCCAATGACTTACAAGAATTATGCCGTAAAATTATGAGAGCTACAGATGAGCAGGTGAACTCAGAAGATAGTACATTATATCTTATTCAACAGAGGTTAACTGAAATGGATACAAAAATTGATATGTTTCATGTAGAATTGGATGATCATTGTAAAACATTTAGTAAACAACTGTCTAATTCTATGACCAGAATTGATGACTGGGTTGAAGAGCAAGGTAATTCCAACCAAGATCTTGTCAAGAAAGTGGCACAATTGGAATTAAAGATTCAGAATTTACAATCAGATACTACTAATAAAGTAAATTCTCAATTTAGAACCTTTGAAGATGTAGTGAACAGAATTGAGAAACAGTTCACATGTGTTACGTCAGAAATGACCAAAAACAACTCAGATATCATGCACAAGTTGGAAGAACTCCTGACTAGAGATGCCCAACCAAGAAGCAGACATG
Organism: Puccinia hordei; assembly: GCA_007896445.1. Classification (NCBI taxonomy): domain Eukaryota; kingdom Fungi; phylum Basidiomycota; class Pucciniomycetes; order Pucciniales; family Pucciniaceae; genus Puccinia; species Puccinia hordei. Next base: position 341,774 of record RDRW01000340.1, read on the forward strand.
ATACTATTAATGACATTGGAGATGACAGTCAATCTATTCCTCCAGTCATTACAACTCAATTGGCCAATTTAACCCCTTCACCTTTACAGAATACCCAAGTTGAACCAAGCAGGGATCAACCTGCTACGCCAACTCTCAATACTCAACAAATTAGAGTGGCCACATCCACCATTAATAGTTTGGATGAAGACAAGGCCATCCACAAATTAGTATTAGCAGGTCTGCCAAAGACTAATGAGTGGCTAACCTTTTCTGGAGTGGGAGAATATGACCACTTTAAATTTATTGATTGGATTGATAACTTGAAAGAAGATACTAATGCCCCTGATCAAATTATATGCTCAAAATTGAATTCAATTCTTACTGGAGTTGCAAATTCATGGTATAATTCTAGGAAAAAAGAAGTACCTGGCAATAAAAATTGGTTATTCTGGAAAAAGGAAATCATTAATAAATTTAGCACTCCTGAATGGAAGAGAAAAGTGAAAACCAACTTCAGAAGAAGCAGATTTGACATACTGAGTGATGTAGAACCATCTGATTGGGTTACACAACAAGTGAACAGAATTAAAGCCATTGAAAGAGATGTAGACAATGCCTCTATTAATGATAAATTACTTGGACAATTAGATCATAATACTGAGTACATGATGCGTAGAGTTCTACAAAGTGACAGTGATTTAACTGAATTCATCAATCAACTGGAAAGTCTTGTCAATGTTAAAAGAAAGGACAAGAAAGAAAAGTATAAATCTGTCAAAAGAGATAATTATAAAGATTCCAGGAAATCAGACCAGAAGGAAACCAAAGACACTTCTGAGAAAGAAATTACGTGTTATGAATGTGGAAAGAAAGGACATAGATCCAATAAATGTCCCAATAAGAAATCTAGTAAGAAAGTACACTGCATTGAAAACATTGATGATAACTTGGTCCCCATTAATGATGATTCCCAATCTAGTATAGAATCTTTACCAGATGATTCTGATTCTGATTCCATTGATTCTGACTCAGATATTCACAGTACTCATGCCATTGTTTCAAAAGATGAATTGATCATATCTAATATTTCTAAAATGGAAGATAAATTCAGACCGGTAAACATTAAGAAATTACACTTGTCAAATGAGATGCATTCTGGAAAAATACATAAGACTGGTGGTACTAATATCACTAATATAATATGTAACAAGTTTAAACTTAAATGTTTAATTGATGGAGGAGCCTTCTGCTCTATTATTGGTCCCAATTTATTAGATAAGATATTGCCTCAATGGAAGAAAGAATTAATCCCCATTAATTCTGAGAAATTCTACAGTTGTAACAGTAAATTGAAACCACTAGGTATTATCAAATTAGATATTATATTCCCTCATAACAAACAAAGTATTCAGATTACCGCTGAATTAATAGTTATGGAAGATTTTAAAATGAAATATATCATTTTAGGAAATGATTATATCATTAATTATGGAATAGATGTGATAAATTCTAATGGAAGATATTTTACCTTCAATGGTGACATTATGAACAAGTTTGAACTTGGAATAAGTGACAAAATGAACCTGGAACAACTTGAATGTAATTCTATCAATAATTCTAACTTTGATAATACAATATTAGAAGCAAAGATTGCTGAGAATTTAGATGATGAGCAATTGAAGGAACTGAAGAAATTGCTACATAAAAAGAAACTTGCATTTGCCACTGCTGATGAACCCTTTGGAAGCATTAGAGGACATGAAGTAACAATTAATCTTAATACTACTAGACCTTATCCTCCTGCTTTAAGGAAGACATATAGTTTCTGGACTTAGTATTGCTATTGACATGAATAAAGTGGCTGCAGTATTGCTTAAGCCCATGCCAACTAATGTCAAGGAATTACAATCATTTTTAGGTTTTGCTAGTTATTACAGGCAACACATTAAAGACTTTTCTAAAATTACTGGGCCCCTGTACCAAATTACTAGTCCAAACACTGCATATGAGATGACGTCCCCCAGAGTAGATGCCTTTAATAAAATCAGAGAAATGTTAACATCTGCCCCTATATTATTAATGCCTGACCCTCACAAGCCTTACAAATTATATGTAGATGCAAGCATGGAAGGACTTGGAGCTGCTTTACATCAAGTACAAGATTTACAGGACATTCCCAAGGAAGGAGTAATATGTTATATTTCACGCACACTTAAGGACAGTGAAAAGAAATATGGTGCTAGCCAACTAGAATGCTTATGTCTAGTATGGGCCTTAGACAAATTACATTACTACTTGGATGGTTGTGATTTTGAAGTTATTACTGATTGTAGTGCACTCAAAAGTTTACTCAGTATGAAAACTCCCAACAGACATATGTTAAGATGGCAAATTGCAATCCAAGAATGGAGAGGAAGTATGACTATTGTCCATAGAGCTGGAAATATACATAAAAATGCTGATGGTCTCAGTAGATGGTCTTTAGACAATCTACCAGAAAATCCTGCTTGGGATGGAGAAATAGCGGCAAAAATTATGTGCCTTTTTCCACTAATTAATGATGCAAATAATCCTGCTTATGATGACCCTTCTGAAACCTATGACATTCTTGGACTTCATGTTACTGAAATGAAGGAAGAATTTTGGGATGAAATACGTGAAAGTTATAACCTGGACAAGAATTGCTCCACTCCTAAAGAAATTCTACAAAGTAAACATAAAAACCTGGACTTGATTAATTCTTTAGAAGAACCTTGGTCTACTGCCTTTAATGAAAACAGATTTTCACTTCTGGATGGATTGATATATCATAGGACCAAACATACTAGCGTAGTAGTTCTGGCTAAAAAGGAACATATTAATCTTTTTCTCAAAGAATGCCATGATAATATCACAGCAGGACATTTTTCCTTTGACAGAACTATAGAAAGAGTTAAACATATAGCTTGGTGGCCCCATTATAGAAATGCAACCAAAGAATATTGTGAATCTTGTGAGAGATGTCAAAAAGCAAATAAAGCTACTGGAAAAAGATATGGTTTACTACAGGAAATTGAAGAACCCACAGAAAGATGGTCTGTAATTAATATGGATTTTGTTACTGGATTACCTCCAGCTGGAATGAATAACTACAACTCTGTACTAGTAGTAGTTGACAGATTCTCTAAAAGAGCTAAATTCTTGCCATGTCATAAGGAAAATAATGCATTTGACGTAGCACTACTATTTTGGCAAAAGATTATAGCTGATGTAGGATGTCCTAGATATATTATTACAGACAGAGATCCAAAATTTACATCTGAATTCTGGAAAGGTTTATATGATTTATGTGGCACTCAATTGAAGTTCTCTACAGCTTATCATCCTCAAACTGATGGATTAGCTGAAAGAATGATTCAAACTTTGGAAGATATGATTAGAAGATATTGTGCTTATGGTCTAGAATTTAAGGATAAAGATAATTACTCACATGACTGGTGTTCACTATTACCAGCATTAGAATTTGCCTACAATTCCAGCAAACACAGTAGTACTGATATCACGCCTTTTGAATTAGAAAGAGGATGGATACCTTGGTTCCCCAAAGAACTAGTCCTCTCTAAATCAGTAACAATTCACCCCAATGCCACTAATTTCCATCAAATGATGACTAAAACTGCAAATTACGCAGCAGAATGTATTAAGAAATCTTTTGAATATAATAAGAATAGATGGGACAAAACCCATAAGGTTCACCAAATTAAAGTTGGAGATCAAGTTCTTATTTCTACATTTAATTTTACTAATTTAACAGGACCCAAGAAACTCAGGGACTCCTATGTTGGACCTTATACAATTAAAGCTTTACATGGTGCAAATGCAGTAGAAGTTATATTAACTGGAGAATTAGAAAGGAAACACCCCACATTCCCAGTTAGTCTAATCAAACCATTTATTCCTAATAATGATGATAAATTTCCTCTAAGTAAAGATAACATTAGAGTTGTGATACCTCCAGTAGAGAAAGACCAACTCATTAAAGTTAAGAAAGTTATACAACATAGAAAAATTAGAAAGAATAATGAAGATGTTAAACAGTACTTAGTCAGATATAGTGGATCCAAAGAGGATGAATGGCTTACAGCTGATCAGATCCCTGATTCAGAAAGAATTCTGAGACAATACAGAGTTGAAAAAAGAAACCATTAAAATTTTTTAGTCAACCCTTTTTTAGAGGGAGGAAGTGTCAGCCACTGAGTACATATCACAGTACCTGACATGTACCACGTAACTGCAAAGATTATTAATTATTATCATCTCTAATAATAATTACTATTCTTATTAATTATTATTACTATTTATTATCATTATTTATTTTAAATAACTCCAAGTAATATTAATTATTATTATCCTTAATAATAATTACTATTCTGTAGTTATTATTATTATTATTATACCTTCATTATTATTACTTTAATATTAATATTATTAAAGTACATTAATTACATTAATTAATATAAATACTTTAATAATATATTCATTAATAAACTCATGAATAATTCTGGTTAAGATATGTACTCCTGTTATACAAGATACATAACTTGTAGGCCTTTGCCCCCCTGTCACGTGAAATATCCAGAGTAACAGATATCCCTCTTTCCCCTCTGATTACGCCCACATTCCTTAACATTGGAATATTTCACGCATAAGATATATAATTTAATATCTTATTAATAAAAGAACTTATTAATATTATAATAATTAATACTTATAAGATGTACCAATAATAAATGACATCATTATAAGTTAATAACTTTATTAATATTAATAACAGATCAATTAATACAAATGTCATGATGTGATCCAATCCCACTAAGGACTACTGATCAAAGATGTGTCCCATAACACAGCCTTAGTAGAAATCACATCATAAACATTAACAGATCCTCCCAAAAGGATCTGTCTTGCCCCTGAAGTTCCACAGTACCTCCCAGGTCATGGAAGCGCTCACAGTTCCCCCTTGAGGAGCTCTTACAATATATAAACAGACTGTAAACAGTTGTTTATCCCCCAGAGAATATTTAGAACACACCAGCACAGTACATACCTTAGAGTTATTTACCTTGCTTAGTTCCCCATTCTCCAACAATCCCCCAATTCTGGATAATCTATAGTTTAATACTGTTATTACCTCAAGAATTGGCCACAACCTACCTTCAATAAGGTAGAAACCACGAACCCAAGTGAGTACCTCCTTGGATGCCTATTAATACTTTGTATTGATTTGGATGCGCCTAATTAGAGCAATTAGAGCAAGCCTCTCAGACAAGACTTACTGATTGAGGAAGTACCTTTTTACAGGACTTAAACCATTACCCAAACCACTTTAAATCATCAACCTACCTTAGTTACAACCTATAACCACGGTTAGTTCCACACCCAGGCTGACAACAACCATTTATAATCTTCTTGTGACACTATAGAAAGTTCTAGCAAAGTAAAGAATCTTTAGGAGAATTGTTCTCGAAAAGGATAGAAACAAGTAGAAGAAATGTTCTAAACTCATAGTTTCTAAACTAAACCTAGATAATTATGTATTTACAATTTTAAATTGTTACAAAACATGACTTACCTATCATAACACCTTTTCTTCCTTTGTTCTTGAATTAGCCGCCACTGGGCAGGGAATCTTTCCAAAAATGGGTTAAATTTTGACGGAATATGATCTTCGCTGACCCAAGTATCTTCTCCCGGGGTTGAATTTGACCATCTTAGCAGAAATTTTTACTTACCTTTGCGAAGACCTCCTCTTGTTAACCTAGCATCTAGCACCTGATGTAGTTTAGTCCAATCTATTATGCGACTTGTTTCTTTATAATTTTCCTTGACACCCATTAATATTTTCCTTCCCTCCACTTCGTCAGGCGAATGATATTTAGCCACTAATGAAACATTAAAAACTGGATGAAGTTTTGGATAGTCTTGAGCTATATCTAACTTGACAGCATTTTCGCCTACCATCTCAATTACCTTAAATGGTCCAATGTACCTGTAATCAAGTTTGGAATTTATTCTTCAACTCTGAATAAATTTCCTGAGTAGAAGAACTAAATCTCCTGGCTTATATTGAGTGGAAGGTTTCCTATGTAGGTCATAATAATAAGCCTGTCTCTTCTTTGCTTGAATTAAGCAGTCAATTGCCTTTTCTTGTACCTGCTGTAGATCAACCAAAAATTCATCTAGTTGTTTGATAATGATATCCATTTGAAAAGAAAAATGGGGATACCCCCAAAGAAGCTGAGTCTAAATTGTTAATGGAGAACTCAGCGATGTCTAGAATCTTATGCCAGTTATCTTGATGATAAGAACAGAAATGACAAACCTAATCTTCTGAAACTTGATTCATACATTCCTTCTGGCCATCCGTCTGAGGATGATAAGCTGTAGAAAATGTGGGAGTAATCCGTAAAGCTCTTAAAAAGGAACACCGAAATTCACTTACGAATGTCGCGCCTCTATCTGATATTATCCTTTTGGACATACCATGTAACCTAAAGATATTAGCTCTGAACAATTGGGCTAACTGATCTGAAGTGTAAGTTTCTTTACAATGGAAAAAATGAGTAACCTTACTGAGCAAATCTATCACTACCATGATAGAATCAAAGCCCCCCAAACATGGAAGTTTAGTAATATGAAATCCATCCCTATAACACTCCACGGACGACGAGGAATTGGGATTGATTGTAAAGTTCCCTCAGGGGATTGCCTTCGGGCTTTTACCCGTTGACAAGAATCACAAGTTTGCACAAATTTGATGACTTACCTTCTGATTCCGGGCCAAGAGAAGGATCTAGTTATCAGCGAAAGAGTCCTAGCAATGCCCGGGTGGCCTACTGTTGGCGGCTCATGGAATAATTGAATTAAGCGAGTTCGAAGCGTAGGTGGGACATAAATTCAATCTTGGAACCAAAAAATCTTGTTTCGTTCCATCAGCTCTTCTTTCTCATCTGTACTTATCTGGTCGTAGAATTTGGAAAAATGTTCTAGGACTTCTTTCTTTGGACGCTGAAAATGTAAATCATAAAGATTAAATGATTCACTAGGAATAATGTCATTTACTTCTTGACTAGAGATCATTCTTTGTGCTAAAGATTGAGCCGGAATCAGTGGCGCTTCCTCCAAAAAATCCGCTTGTCTACTAGGAGAATCTGCTGGGTTAGCTTTGCCCAAAATGTGTTGAATGACAAAATTAAATCCATCTAAAAAAGCAGACCACCTTGCTTGTTTGGGGGTCAGGTGTTTAGCCGTCATGAAATGGCACAGATTAGAATGATCAGAGAAAACTTGTCCCGGTATTTCTGTTCCCATGAGCCACTCTCTCCACTGCTTGAAGGCCAAAACAATAGCCAAAAGCTCCAAATCGAAAATTGGCCAGCTCCGTTCTCTATCTGTTAATTTCCGAGAATGAAAGCTTACCTGATGTAACTTCCCTGTATCATCAGGTTGGCTTAACACTGCTGCAATAGCATAACCTGAGCTGTCCACATGGACTATTCGGGGTAACTTAAAATTAAAATGTTTCAGAAGAGGTGCCGACAGGAAGCATTTCTTTAAAGCCAGAAATGCTACTCAGGGTCCGTTCTTACGGATGTTTTCTAAGGTAAATTTTCCTTCCTTCGTAAGTTTGTTCAGTGGACGTGCTAACCCCGAGCATTTGGGAATGAACCTGCGATAAAAATTACAAAACCCCAGAAAACGACGAAGCTGTCTTAAGGTGGAAGGGAAAGGCCAATCTAGAATGTTTGAAAGTTTCTTCTTCTCCATCCAAAGCCCGTTGTTGGAAATGATGAAACCAAGGAATTCGACTGAAGACTGGAAAAACTGACATTTATGATAAGATGCTTTCAAAGAATATTGGCGTAACTTACCCAATATGTTTTGTAAATCTACAACATGTTGTTCACGCGTTTTGGAGAAGACTAGTATATCATCAATATAAACAAAGCAACAATCGTCAAGAAACTCACGTAGGCAGTGCTGGATAAAACGCTGAAAAATCGCCGGGGCGTTTGCCAATCCAAACGGCATGACTAGATATTCAAATAAGCCCCAAGGAGTCCTAAAAGCTGTTTTCCATTTGTGTCCCGCAGCCACTTGTAATAAATTCAACACCGCTTTGAGATCAATTTTTGACAAAAATTTACAACCTGACAAGCTATTAAGAAGATTATAAGCAATAACTGGCAATGGATAGGAATCTCAAATTGTTAAAGAATTTAATTGCCTGTAATCCACACAAGGTCGATTGGCTTTACCTGTAGTTTTACCAAAAGAAATGGGAGCTCCCGCCGGAGAAGAAGATTCTCAAATGAATCCTTTAGCTAGGAGATCATCGACATACTGTTTAAGTTGGGTATTTTCCTGCTCGCTTACATGATACATACCCACAAAAGGAACTTTAGAGTTAGGCTTAAGATGGATCTCACAGTCATAACCTTCTCTGTGAGGCGGTACACAGCTCAAGGTGTTAGTGACAAACACATCTGAATATGCTTTAATTTCAATAGGGAGCTGATCAATAGTGGAAACATCAGATAAATTCAGATTTTTAGGAAGAAGAAGACTTTTTGAATGTCCCCCGACAAATATGTTATTCTTTGCAAGCCAAGGGAAACCAAGTATAATATTTTCCAAAGCGAGATTAGTAACATAAAGCATAACATGAAATAGTGTAGAAGATTTATCAATGACGGGGAATTGAATAAGACCCTGATAGCCGAATTGAATATTACCGGCCTTGGCTAAAGAGCCATCAAATCCTCGACATTGAATGGGGTGATCGAGGTTTTTCAAAGGAAGGAAGTTCCTACGAGCAAAATCAACGTCAATAAAAGAGGCAGAGGCACCGGAATCAAATAAAATAGATGCCTCAAGGTCTTGATGTTCATGTTTTATATAACCTTTTAGAACGGGGCGGGAGGTTTGAAAGGAAAGGGTATGAAAAGAGTCAAAAGACTCACCTGGGCTGGGTTCGTCAATCTCCATCTCTTCAATTACTTGGTCCAGACAATAGTCTGCCAGGCTGAGAGGTGGGATTTGGTCCAGAACAGCTTGTTCTACCGGTTGGTTGATTGGTTCCAAGTCCTCTGGAAGGGGAGAGCTGGAAATGTTGTGGTGGCCTGAGACTGAAGCCGAGGTTGAAGGAGTGCTTGAGGCCGGATTGGATTGAGAGATGTTGACCTGAGCAATATTTTGACAACGAGTAGAATTCAATTTCCGGAAGAGTTTAAGCTTCTGTTTGATTTCTAGATGCTCCTCATCTGGTAAAGTGCAACCTCAAAGTTTCCAATGACCGTCGTCAAACCGTTTACCACAACGTTGACAGAGACCATGTTGCACACATAAAACTCAAAATTTGGGGAATGTGAAATTGACATTGGAGGAGATGTTGTCCAAGTCCATCGGGACCGCGCCATCTGGAATTTGAACCGGTGCAGGAGGAGGGGGTGGTGGGTTTGGGCGGCCTTGAAGTTGTCGCTTGTGGATTGATGGTAGGGTACCGGATTCAATAGATGAAATCTTTTCTTGAGCTTCTGCCGCCAAAACAGCTAAGGTTTGCTTTGCTTTAAGAGTCAAGGCTGACTTCCAATTGCTTCGGACTACTGCTATTTTCAGTATTTTTGGATTGAGGGCTTGTTCACAAGCGTCACACCGAGATTCTTCCGTTAAATCAACCGCATAAACAAGTGAGTTGAAAAGGGCATTGAACTCTTCTATCGTCCGGTTTCCTTGCTTGAATGCATGGAGTCGCTTTTTAGCTTCTTCAGCATTGTGTTTATTATTGAACACTTCTTCAAGATGCGCCAAGAATGCTTTTGCCGAAGAAAGAGATTCCAACATGTACGGGTCCTCAGCCAATGCCGATTTGGTTCAAAGATCTTGAGCGCGAGCATTTTCAAATAAAAAGGCCATCCACCAATTGTAGGAGGCACAATTTTCACCTAAATTACCTTGAGGGTGTTGAAAGTGTCTTGCAATCCAGTTGATTTTTGATTTTTCAGATGGGAACCAATGGCCTTTTTCTTGAAGCTTCTCTTGAATAAAGTACACAAATCTTTTGGGTTCTTTCGGATTGCCGGTAAAATGAGCGTATTGTAATTCAGGGACTTCTCGGGATGATTCAATTGGAGTGTGAGACATGTTGACTAGTTGAGCTGAATTTTGTTGTATTGCGAGCCTGTTATTTTCAATAGATTGTAGTATGTTGTTGATGGAGTGTTGAATTTGATTGACTTCATTGTTAAAGCTGAGTTTGAGTTGCATAAAATCAGAATATAGTGTCTTCATACTGTTAATGTCTGTAATATCTTCAGTTAGATTGTCAAAAGACGTTTTGATTTTCTTCAATTCGGAAACTACGGATTCGAGGTCGACTTGAAGATTGGAGTTGTTGATCTTGAGGGAGGAAAGTTGTTTGGATAATTGAGCCACTTTTCTTTTGAGGGGTGTTCGAGAGTCAATGGGACCAATGAAGGGGGAATTGGGTGGATTGATGGTTGACATTATGGCAAAGAGAAAGGAAAAGGTGGCAAAATGATTGTGAGGCCAAGGTATTCAGGGTATACAGAAAACTATAGACAAGCTAGCAGAATTTCCGGACCTAAGCTGATATGGTCTATCCCTTTAGAGTTTTTAAATTTCTATTTTTTTATTTGGATGATTTATAAAGGATTTATAATTTCTTTAATGGATGCAATGGAAAGATGAAAGGACCATGTAACAAAGATTTTGCCACGAGGAATGTTTCCTCTGTCTGGCTACAACCATTTATAATCTTCTTGTGACACTATAGAAAGTTCTAGCAAAGTAAAGAATCTTTAGGAGAATTGTTCTCAAAAAGGATAGAAACAAGTAGAAGAAATGTTCTAAACTCAAAGTTTCTAAACTAAACCTAGATAATTATGTATTTACAATTTTAAATTGTTACAATACCCCTCTCATCCTTCACCAACCACTTCAACCAACGCCGCCAGGATGTCAAACGAGGCAGTCGCTTCTGCCCCCAAACCCAAATCCCTTTTGTTATTGATAACCAATACCCCTGCCAACGCCACTGCAAGCTTTTTTCAAACTTATCAGCCAGCAGAAGATTCCGACAGCAGTTCCGAGATATTAATCCCCAACAAGAAACGACAACCTAACAGCATGATCAACTGCTCAATCATCTACAAGCTGCTTGACCAAGATTGGTTCCAATAGCATCAATGATAAAACTGAAGAAAACATTTACCATAAATATACCACCGAGTACGGCCTACCACGAGTCAATATCCGCTTGCAAGACTTACGTTTCCCCTCTTCAAGACCAAGGTTATCAGGCACCTCCGCTTGACCTGCCAATCCGATATAATCCATGTCCTGGCTTCAGACGCGGAGATAGGAGGGAAGCTCCTGTGGGATTTTAGCCTGAGGGAGCCCGATGGTGGCTAATCTTCTGGATCAATGATTGAATCGCAGGGAGGTAGCTTCAACAACTTCATCAAAACCATCATGAAGTTCTTGACTGCCGCTAGGATCTCAATAACCCTCAAGGTCCCAGAGAGCAGGCATCTAATCAAGGTAAAGTAACTCAACTATTGCTCAATGCCCAACACCAATCCCAGTGATCTGATGGCTGTGTTTTCATTCCATGCAGGTTTTGCCCCACATTGCGGCAGCTTGGGAATGAATCCCAAACAAGCAAATCCGCGCTAATGGAGACAATGATGGTGATCCAACCAACATGTTGATGGCCGGTTTGTTCACCAATGCAAGATACCGTTTCCAAACAAACAAGTCAACAAACTTGTCATGGCACACCAGATTACCCACTGGACTGCCTTTAAATCCGCGTCAGAAAAAACATTAACTAAACTTGGTTTTGCTTCGGGTACTTCCCAACTTTATCTTTCCGGCGTCAAGGACCTCAGTAAAATCAATGGTGAATAATTAATTCACTGTAATTGTTTATCTTTACCGCTTGCCTTTCCCATCCTCCCTTGTTAATTCACTGATTTTCTCATGAGGTCTACCAACCAGAGGAAAATATTTGTTATACACTTTCCCTCACAAGTATTCCCCTTTCCTGACTTCCTTTATGAATTCCTCCACCCTCCTCTATTTCATCATTGTGTATGGGAAGTTTTGTTGTGAATAAAATATTAAAATGAAAAAACCCTGGTAGATAGGGTATTTTTGTTATCATAAAAATAGTAAGATGACCAAAAAAACAGTAAGATGACAAAAACAATAAGATGACCAAAGCTGGCAGGGCTTGGACATGTGTTCAAAAATGTTAGTGTAAAAAAATATTATGGGTTTGGAAAATGAGACAACATAAGGCAAATAATGCAAAATATGCCAAATATATCCCAGCAATCATTGTAATCAAATGCATGAATTTAAGATAATTCACAAGCCCATTTCCTTCTGCCTTCTGCCACACATAAAGCCCCTGTTGACACAAAAGGAGCTTAGATCAGAAAATGGTAAGGTGACAAAAGCCTAATATGTTCAAAAATGTGAGGAGTGTAAAATACTAATATTATTGCTTTGGCAATTAATGCAATATGTCAGCCTGGGTGTGGAACTAACCGTGGTTAATGGTTGTAACTAAGGTAGGTTGATGATTTAAAGTGGTTTGGGTAATGGTTAAGTCCTGTAAAAAGGTACTTCCTCAATTAGTAATCTTGTCTGAGAGGCTTGCTCTAATTGCTCTAATTAGGCGCATCCAAATCAATACAAAGTATTAATAGGCATCCAAGGAGAGACTCAACTTGGGTTCGTGGTGACTACCTTATTGAAGGTAGGTTGTGGCCAATTCTTGAGGTAATAACAGTAATAGACTATATATTATCCAGAATTGGGGTATTGGTGGAGAATGGGGAACTAAGCAAGGTAAATAACTCTAAGGTATGTACTGTGCTGTGGTGTTCTAAATATTCTCTGGGGGATAAACAACTGTTTACAGTCTGTTTATATATTGTAAGAGCTCCTCAAGGGGGAACTGTGAGCGCTTCCATGACCTGGGAGGTACTGTGGAACTTCAGGGGCAAGACAGATCCTTTTGGGAGGATCTGTTAATGTTTATGATGTGATTTCTACTAAGGCTGTGTTATGGGACACATCTTTGATCAGTAGTCCTTAGTGGGATTGGATCACATCATGACATTTGTATTAATTGATCTTTTATTAATATTAATAAAGTTATTAACTTATAATGATGTCATTTATTATTGGTACATCTTATAAGTATTAATTATTATAATATTAATAAGTTCTTTTATTAATAAGATATTAAATTACATATCTTATGCGTGAAATATTCCAATGTTAAGGAATGTGGGCGTAATCAGAGGGGAAAGAGTGATATCTGTTACTCTGGATATTTCACGTGACAGGGGGGCAAAGGCCTACAAGTTATGTATCTTGTATAACAGGAGTACATAGCTTAACCAGAATTATTCATGAGTTTATTAATGAATGTCAGCCTCCCTGATGCCAAGGACAAGTCCTTCTAGCTACAGGTGGTGCAAGAATATATGGAAAGAGTATATTAACTCTGGGTAAGGTACAATGTTACAATTCCCAAAGGATATGGGGGAATTGTGACGTAAAAATTGAAAGAAAAATAGATTAATAATTATATTAAATAAATTTAATATAATTAAAAACCAGAGGGGCCTGATAAATCAGGGGTGGTTTATATCCCTCTAAGGTATCTTACAAATAAATGCAGAGGATTTAGGTACCTGGAACACTGGGGCCTGTTGGAACAGGGGTGGTTTAATCCCAGGAATGGAAATGGGGGAATATCTTCAAGAAAAGTGTTATTACTTACTAGTAATAAACCTTGAGGGATCTTGGGGATATTCTGGGTGAAACTGGACAGTTTGAAGCGCTTGGATGGATGGTTGGTGGAGCTTGATGGGCACTGTGAAGTTGTTGGGGAAGACAGGGCTAAAGAATAACTACTAAGAAGCTTACCAGACTGTGTTATAAAGATGTATATATCTAATAAGAAGTGGGTAAGGTTGTTAGTGGGTATTGGGAAGCATGAGGAGCCTTCTTTGGGCGGTTGAAGAGCTCCTTAAATAGTCCTGAGTTCCCCCTGGGGACCCTGTAGTTATTATTGGCCAACTTGTGGGATCTTAGGACCACATTTTGGCCATTTTTGCTTTCTTGGTGACGCTTCAGCAGCCCCTGCTTTGAATACACGTCACCAATTGATTTTATTAATGTATTTTATACATATTTATATTGTCTTACAGTCTGTAGTACATCAGTACTGGTTGTTATAGATTTAATACTAGTGGCTTATTTGTATTTTATAATAAGCCACAGTATTGTTTGTACTGTTTGTTCAGTCAGTATATTTTAATTATATGTATAAATAATAATACACTTTAGTATATTTAATTATTTAATCCCCAGTAACCTTTATTACATATGTAACATATGTAATGAGGTCACTGGGGCGTGTTTTTCCTGTTTTGGGTGTACCTGAGTGACTGTGGAGTCCGCGTGCCAAGCTGGGAGTCTGTAAGGGGTTTAGTGCTTGCGCGGGGGCTTGTATCCCAACTTTGGCGCGGGCTTTCAGTCACGCGGGTTGAACTTCAAGCTCTGCGGACTGCGGTACGCGGGGTTTGAGTAAAACACGGTGTGTTTACACTATCTCCCCCAATTTACACAACACCTCATTTCCGTGACTGGAAATGGGTTTTAAGCATATGTAAATATATATATAAGCATTTAATTACGGCAAGTACTTTTTATTAAAAAGGTACTTGCTAATTCTTCTTTGCTAATTTACATAGTGAAGGAGTGGGAATTAGGGGTACCTGTGAGTGAGGTACCCTAGGTTAAATTTAGTGTAGATTCAGAATATCAAATAATATTCTAAATATTATTTGATATTCTATATTTTTTTATAATAATTTTGTGGTAAAATTGTGACAGGTTGCTCTGTCATAGTAGCAAGCTGACAATGAATATATTATTAAAGTATTTATATTAATTAATGTAATTAATGTACTTTAATAATATTAATATTAATGTAATAATAATGAAGGTATAATAATAATAATAACTACAGAATATTAATTATTATTAAGGATAATAATTAATATTACGTGGAGTTATTTAGAATAAATAATGATAATAAATAGTAATAATAATTAATAAGAATAGTAATTATTATTAGAGATAATAATTATTAATAATGTTTGCAGTTACGTGGTACATGTCAGGTACTGTGATATGTACTCAGTGGCTGACACTTCCTCCCTCTAAAAAAGGGTTGACTAAAAATTTTTTTAATGATTTCTTTTGTCAACTCTGTATTGTCTCAGAATTCTTTCTGAATCAGGGATCTGATCAGCTGTAAGCCATTCATCCTCTTTGGATCCACTATATCTGACTAGGTACTGTTTGACATCTTCATTATTCTTTCTAATTTTTCTATGTTGTATAACTTTCTTCACTTTAATGAGTTGGTCTTTCTCCACTGGAGGTATCACAACTCTAATGTTATCTTTCCTTAGTGGAAATTTATCATCATTATTAGGAATAAATGGTTTGATTAGACTAACTGGGAATGTGGGGTGTTTCCTTTCTAATTCTCCAGTTAATATAACTTCTACTGCATTTGCACCATGTAAAGCTTTAATTGTATAAGGTCCAACATAGGAGTCCCTGAGTTTCTTGGGTCCTGATAAATTAGTAAAATTAAATGTAGAAATAAGAACTTGATCTCCAACTTTAAATTGGTGAACCTTATGGGTCTTGTCCCATCTGTTCTTATTATATTCAAAAGATTTCTTAATACATTCTGCTGCGTAATTTGCAGTTTTAGTCATCATTTGATGGAAATTAGTGGCATTGGGGTGAATTGTTACTGATTTAGAGAGAACTAATTCTTTGGGGAACCAAGGTATCCATCCTCTTTCTAATTCAAAAGGAGTAATGTCAGTAATACTGTGTTTACTGGAATTATAAGCAAATTCTAATGCTGGTAATAGTGAACACCAGTCATGTGAGTAATTATCTTTGTCTTTAAATTCTAGACCATAAGCACAATATCTTCTAATCATATCTTCCAAGGTTTGAATCATTCTTTCAGCTAATCCAACAGTCTGAGGATGATAAGCTGTAGAGAACTTCAATTGAGTGCCACATAAATCATATAAACCTTTCCAGAATTCAGATGTAAATTTTGGATCTCTGTCTGTAATAATATATCTAGGACATCCTACATCAGCTATAATCTTTTGCCAAAATAGCAGAGCTACATCAAATGCATTATTTTCCTTATGACATGGCAAGAATTTAGCTCTTTTAGAGAATCTGTCAACTACTACTAGTACAGAATTGTAGTTATTCATTCCAGCTGGAGGTAATCCTGTAACAAAATCCATATTAATTACAGACCATCTTTCTGTTGGTTCTTCAATTTCCTGTAGTAAACCATATCTTTTTCCCGTAGCTTTATTTGCTTTTTGACAACTTTCACAAGATTCACAATATTCCTTGGTTGCATTTCTATAATGGGGCCACCAAGCTATATGTTTAACTCTTTCTATAGTTCTGTCAAAAGAAAAATGTCCTGCTGTGATATTATCATGGCATTCTTTAAGAAAAAGATTAATATGTTCCTTTTTAGCCAGAACTACTACGCTAGTATGTTTGGTTCTATGATATATCAATCCATCCAGAAGTGAAAATCTGTTTTCATTAAAGGCAGTAGACCAAGGTTCTTCTAAAGAATTAATCAAGTCCAGGTTTGTATGTTAACTTTGTAGAATTTCTTTAAGAGTGGAGCAATTCTTGTCCAGGTTATAACTTTCACGTATTTCATCCCAAAATTCTTCCTTCATTTCAGTAACATGAAGTCCAAGAATGTCATAGGTTTCAGAAGGGTCATCATAAGCAGGATTATTTGCATCATTAATTAGTGGAAAAAGGCACATAATTTTTGCCGCTATTTCTCCATCCCAAGCAGGATTTTCTGGTAGATTGTCTAAAGACCATCTACTGAGACCATCAGCATTTTTATGTATATTTCCAGCTCTGTGGACAATAGTCATACTGCCTCTCCATTCTTGGATTGCAATTTGCCATCTTAACATATGTCTGTTGGGAGTTTTCATACTGAGTAAACTTTTGAGTGCACTACAATCAGTAATAACTTCAAAATCACAACCATCCAAGTAGTAATATAATTTGTCTAAGGCCCATACTAGACATAAGCATTCTAGTTGGCTAGCACCATATTTCTTTTCACTGTCCTTAAGTGTGCGTGAAATATAACATATTACTCCTTCTTTGGGAATGTCCTGTAAATCTTGTACTTGATGTAAAGCAGCTCCAAGTCCTTCCATGCTTGCATCTACATATAATTTGTAAGGCTTGTGAGGGTCAGGCATTAATAATATAGGGGCAGATGTTAACATTTCTCTGATTTTATTAAAGGCATCTACTCTGGGGGACGTCATCTCATATGCAGTGTTTGGACTAGTAATTTGGTACAGGGGCCCAGTAATTTTAGCAAAGTCTTTAATGTGTTGCCTGTAATAACTAGCAAAACCTAAAAATGATTGTAATTCCTTGACATTAGTTGGCATGGGCTTAAGCAATACTGCAGCCACTTTATTCATGTCAATAGCAATACTAAGTCCAGAAACTATATGTCCAAGTGCTTTTAATTCCTTAAAACCAAATTGACATTTGTTCATGGATATTTTCATATTCATTTTTGTAACTCTGTCTAAAACTATTGAAAGTTTTTCCAAATGTTCTTTCCAGTCTTGACTAAAAATAATGATGTCATCAATGTAGATAATAAGCCAGCCTTCACGTAATTCTTTGTGGAATTCTATGTCCATCATTCTTTGGAAGTGAGAGGGGGCATTCTTAATTCCAAAAGGCATTCTTTGGTACTCATATATTCCCATATGTAATATTATTCTCATCAAATATCTACTGTCTTCATGAATTACATTCTGATGGAAACCTTTGAGTACATCCATACAAGTTATGAATTTAGCATCTTTTAGCTGAGTCAGTGCTTCACTGATTTTGGGCATGGGGTATCTATCAGGTATGGTATAGTTATTAAGACCTCTAAAGTCTCCAACCATTCTTGATTTTCCATTATGCCAAGCAATAATAACTGGGGTAGTAACTTCTACATTTTCATTTGCTCCCACTTTGCGTAAGACATTCATTCTTACTAATTCAGTAACATGCTGCTGTAAAGCTTCTCTACTTCTGGGGGAAGCAGGATAAGCAGCTTTCCTTAAAGCAGGAGGATAAGGTCTAGTAGTATTAAGATTAATTCTTACTTCATGTCCTCTAATGCTTCCAAAGGGTTCATCAGCAGTGGCAAATGCAAGTTTCTTTTTATGTAGCAAGTTCTTTAGTTCCTTTAATTGCTCATCATCTAAATTCTCAGCAATCTTTGCTTCTAATATTGTATTATCAAAGTTAGAATTATTGATAGAATTACATTCAAGTTGTTCCAGGTTCATTTTGTCACTTATTCCAAGTTCAAACTTGTTCATAATGTCACCATTGAAGGTAAAATATCTTCCATTAGAATTTATCACATCTATTCCATAATTAATGATATAATCATTTCCTAAAATGATATATTTCATTTTAAAATCTTCCATAACTATTAATTCAGCGGTAATCTGAATACTTTGTTTGTTATGAGGGAATATAATATCTAATTTGATAATACCTAGTGGTTTCAATTTACTCCTACAACTGTAGAATTTCTCAGAATTAATGGGGATTAATTCTTTCTTCCATTGAGGCAATATCTTATCTAATAAATTGGGACCAATAATAGAGCAGAAGGCTCCTCCATCAATTAAACATTTAAGTTTAAACTTGTTACATATTATATTAGTGATATTAGTACCACCAGTCTTATGTATTTTTCCAGAATGCATCTCATTTGACAAGTGTAATTTCTTAATGTTTACCGGTCTGAATTTATCTTCCATTTTAGAAATATTAGATATGATCAATTCATCTTTTGAAACAATGGCATGAGTACTGTGAATATCTGAGTCAGAATCAATGGAATCAGAATCAGAATCATCTGGTAAAGATTCTATACTAGATTGGGAATCATCATTAATGGGGACCAAGTTATCATCAATGTTTTCAATGCAGTGTACTTTCTTACTAGATTTCTTATTGGGACACTTATTGGATCTATGTCCTTTCTTTCCACATTCAAAACACGTAATTTCTTTCTCAGAAGTGTCTTTGGTTTCCTTCTGGTCTGATTTCCTGGAGTCTTTGTAATTATCTCTTTTGACAGATTTATACTTGTCTTTCTTGTCTTTTCTTTTAACATTGACAAGACTTTCCAGTTGATTGATGAATTCAGTCAAATCACTGTCACTTTGTAGAACTCTACGCATCATGTACTCAGTATTATGATCTAATTGTCCAAGTAATTTATCATTAATAGAGGCATTGTCTACATCTCTTTCAATGGCTTTAATTCTGTTCACTTGTTGTGTAACCCAATCAGATGGTTCTACATCACTCAGTATGTCAAATCTGCTTCTTCTGAAGTTGGTTTTCACTTTTCTCTTCCATTCAGGAGTGCTAAATTTATTAATGATTTCTTTTTTCCAGAATAACCAATTTTTATTGCCAGGTACTTCTTTTTTCCTAGAATTATACCATGAATTTGCAACTCCAGTGAGAATTGAATTCAATTTTGAGCATATAATCTGATCAGGGGCATTAGTATCTTCTTTCAAGTTATCAATCCAATCAATAAATTTAAAGTGGTCATATTCTCCCACTCCAGAAAAGGTTAGCCACTCATTAGTCTTTGGCAGAGGTTAAATTGGCCAATTGAGTTGTAATGACTGGAGGAATAGATTGACTGTCATCTCCAATGTCATTAATAGTATCATGTCTGCTTCTTGGTTGGGCATCTCTAGTCAGGAGTTCTTCCAACTTGTGCATGATATCTGAGTTGTTTTTGGTCATTTCTGACGTAACACATGTGAACTGTTTCTCAATTCTGTTCACTACATCTTCAAAGGTTCTAAATTGAGAATTTACTTTATTAGTAGTATCTGATTGTAAATTCTGAATCTTTAATTCCAATTGTGCCACTTTCTTGACAAGATCTTGGTTGGAATTACCTTGCTCTTCAACCCAGTCATCAATTCTGGTCATAGAATTAGACAGTTGTTTACTAAATGTTTTACAATGATCATCCAATTCTACATGAAACATATCAATTTTTGTATCCATTTCAGTTAACCTCTGTTGAATAAGATATAATGTACTATCTTCTGAGCTCACCTGTTCATCTGTAGCTCTCATAATTTTACGGCATAATTCTTGTAAATCATTGGACAGAGCTTTGTTACTATTGTTCATAGCATTTACTACATGTTGAAATGTGGTAATTTGTTGATGTTGTTCAGGGGTACAAGTAGAAATGTTTGAGTCATTAATTACTACACATGGGGAACTTTGTGTTCTAATTTTTTGACTAGATGATGGGGAAGTGTTACAATTTATGGGGCTTCTTCCATCTGGCGCTCTTGACGGGCTATTTTGCCTTGCTCCAGATGTTGATAAGTCCCTTGGAGGGATCTCCCTAGGCGTACCATCTCTGAATAGATCTGGTTTCTCCATTGGGTATTCTTCCCTGTGTTCCTGGGATGTCTGGAATTGACATTTCTGCCCTTGGGACCACGGGGATTTTGGGTTCTTATTGGAGTGTTGGAAGGATTGGGGGGAGAGAAAAGGATTCCTGGAGATAAATGAAGAGGATTCCAATCCTTGGTGCGGTAGAGGGTTGCTGTTAGCCCTTTGAGGCTGACCATATGACGGAAATCCTCCTGGCAGTAATTTAGATGGGCTTTCACTGCATTGAAGCTGCTCCTGTTCTTTACATCCTTTAACCAATATTTGTTCTCCTTCATCCTGTAATAAAACCTTTCGAATTTTTCCTCTGCTGTTACTAGAAGCAGAAGAAATTGACTGATTATCAGTTTTTTTACTTCTATAAATGATTTTATTTAAAGATTCTTGTTTGCCAGGGGGCAAAACTGACGCTGGTGGAAATCCAAGTCTTGGCTCTGGCTCCCTGGTGCGGCCATTGTAACCTCTATTTCTAAGGGAAGGAGGAGTCATGGTAAAAATGCGTAAAAAGTTGTTAGTAGGAGATTTTTATAAGGAAAATTTGTTTAAAATTTAATTCACCAGATGACTTGTCTGATGGAGTAACAGAGGCATCTCTGTGGGTGGTAATCTCAGAGGTTTCTCTAGTGTCACGGGCTGTAGTGGTCTTGTCAGACACTTTCAAAATGTCCAATTCAGGGGTAAGCTTGTCTACGTTGGTGGACACTAAAAACAAAGGAAAATTAGTAAAAAATATGTTATATTTTTACTGATTTAAAGATGTTTGCTTACTCTTCAGAATTTTTTCTTTGAAGAGGGCTGAAAAGGTTTTTTTTATAGAGAAAATAGGTATAAAGTAATGTGAATATGTTACTTTATTGAGAGTAATAGTAGTTGTTCTATGATTTTTATGCGGTAAAATCAAGTTGCTTGTTGTGAGTATGACAAGACTTGAAAGGGAGGTTGTTTTTATGTCTAAATTTCCAGGGGGAAATGACAAAAATGAGCTAAATTTTTAGTAAGATGTGCCTAAGAGGGGATTAGTCTTCCTTTCAGGTTGAGAGAGTATATGTAAACTGATCAATTTGATCTGTTTAACAGTTAAATTTGTTATTTTTATTTGTTTTTATGTGTTCAAATCACGGAGAGACTCGACGTGATTTGTGAGATGTCCTTGAAAGGGTATTATTCTTCCTTTCAGGGGGAGAAAAATAGATGTAAACTGATCAATTGATCTGTTTTATAGTTGATTTTAATTAGTTTATACTAATTTTATTTTTATTTTGGATAAATCACGGAGAGACTCAACGTGATTTGTGAGATATTCCTGAAAGGGGATTAGTCTTCCTTTCAGGGTGAGAGATAATGTGTAAATATGATCAGAAATGATCTAATTTACTTTTAATTAGTTTAATGTACCTTCTTTTACTATGTACAAATCACGGAGTTACTCTTAAACGTGATTTGTGAGGTGAAAAAAGTCTCGACGGGGCTAATACACAATGTTCTCGATGTGTAATAATGGAATAGATCAGACAGTTAAATGCAGCTGATTTTTCCCGTTATTTTGATCTACTCAACACCTTGATAGCTCAAGTATTGAGTGAGAAAGTCTAACGTCGACGATTGTTATGATCGGATATAAGGGTCTTATCCGTGTTTTATACTGTAGGATGTATGCTGGAACTTCCAGAAGTGCGTCGGCGCACGTATGTATACTGTAGATCCTGGAATATCCGGGGAATACAGTATGTAACACGTGATCAGGCTAGAAGATCAATCTTCCGATCACTTTTATACTATGTAGTATACACCCGGTATGTACTACGGTGTGTATTACCACTTGTATGCGGTAACTATGGGTATTACCACTATGTAATTCGTGATCGAGGAGGATTTGAAGAGATCAGGAGACTAGTGCCTTGGGAATGGAGGCTCTAGAGATTAAGGGAACTGGATTTTAGTAGTGTAAATCTACTATTGCGGTTCGAATGGTCTACTCAGAATTTCTCTATGAGTAGTGGATCTACTAGAACGTAGAATTTTGAAGAGATTTTATTATAAAAAAGGCGGTTTTTCTTGTTTTTTGATCAATATCTTCAGCCAGATATTAGTTTTTAATTTTTTATATGTTTTTTAGTTTATAATTTCGAGTTTTTTCTCAATTTTTGTAGGGTTTTTTATTTTTCTTAGACTCAAATTTGGGTAGCAGACTCTGTTTTTATTGCAATTTTATAATTTTTTAGAGATAAGAAATATAGAAAAAAACAAGCGGTATTTTTATGATTTTTTATTTTTTCTGTAGTTGAATGCAGTCAATCTAGGATCTTTATTTCTTCTACTGTTTCTAAGTAGATGTCTAGGGACTGCTGGGGGGTCTCAATCAAAAAAGGGGGGAACAGACACGTAAGTATTGTTAGAGGAAATTATATCACAAAATATGTCATTAAAGGGTGGATCCCTTTCTTCTAAAGCTGATTTAAGTTCTTTTCTGACAATTTTTGTGTGCTCTTCTTCAGTCAACACGTCAGATTCTTCAGTATTAATTAAAGTGCCGTCAGGGGAATAAATGTTGGTGAGTCTAAGTTGTTTTATGTTTGTCCAGGTACAGTTATAGAATTGGTCTTCTCCTTCTATAACTTCAGTTTTGATAACCAGTTGTGACGTGGTAATATTGTCAGGGTTTTCCAATTGGTAATGTCTTTGTTGGAATAGGTTTGAGTTCTTCTTAAAGTCACAAATGATCTCTGGCATCTATTAAAGGGCCATTTTCACGAAAAATAAAAAGGTAAGGAGGTGTTAGTGATGATTTTTTAAGGGTAAGAGGGTGAAAAAATCACGGATAAATAAAGGCCAGACCCCCAATTGTCAGCCTGGGTGTGGAACTAACCGTGGTTAATGGTTTTAACTAAGGTAGGTTGATGATTTAAAGTGGTTTGGGTAATGGTTAAGTCCTGTAAAAAGGTACTTCCTCAATCAGTAATCTTGTCTGAGAGGCTTGCTCTAATTGCTCTAATTAGGCGCATCCAAATCAATACAAAGTATTAATAGGCATCCAAGGAGAGACTCAACTTGGGTTCGTGGTGACTACCTTATTGAAGGTAGGTTGTGGCCAATTCTTGAGGTAATAACAGTAATAGACTATATATTATCCAGAATTGGGGTATTGGTGGAGAATGGGGAACTAAGCAAGGTAAATAACTCTAAGGTATGTACTGTGCTGTGGTGTTCTAAATATTCTCTGGGGGATAAACAACTGTTTACAGTCTGTTTATATATTGTAAGAGCTCCTCAAGGGGGAACTGTGAGCGCTTCCATGACCTGGGAGGTACTGTGGAACTTCAGGGGCAAGACAGATCCTTTTGGGAGGATCTGTTAATGTTTATGATGTGATTTCTACTAAGGCTGTGTTATGGGACACATCTTTGATCAGTAGTCCTTAGTGGGATTGGATCACATCATGACATTTGTATTAATTGATCTGTTATTAATATTAATAAAGTTATTAACTTATAATGATGTCATTTATTATTGGTACATCTTATAAGTATTAATTATTATAATATTAATAAGTTCTTTTATTAATAAGATATTAAATTACATATCTTATGCGTGAAATATTCCAATGTTAAGGAATGTGGGCGTAATCAGAGGGGAAAGAGTGATATCTGTTACTCTGGATATTTCACGTGACAGGGGGGCAAAGGCCTACAAGTTATGTATCTTGTATAACAGGAGTACATAGCTTAACCAGAATTATTCATGAGTTTATTAATGAATATATTATTAAAGTATTTATATTAATTAATGTAATTAATGTACTTTAATAATATTAATATTAATGTAATAATAATGAAGGTATAATAATAATAATAACTACAGAATATTAATTATTATTAAGGATAATAATTAATATTACGTGGAGTTATTTAGAATAAATAATGATAATAAATAGTAATAATAATTAATAAGAATAGTAATTATTATTAGAGATAATAATTATTAATAATGTTTGCAGTTACGTGGTACATGTCAGGTACTGTGATATGTACTCAGTGGCTGACACAATATATGGCAAATAATATTGCAAAATATGGCAAATATATCCCAGACATCATTGTAAACAAGGGAATTATTGCAAGATTTTTTTTTTTTTTTTTTTAGTGCTGATTGATTTTGACATTGCGCACTAGTGGTGTATACTAGTAAAATAATGTTGAGTTGCCTGTTAGTCTGCTACCATGATGTATCACCAGCTGAACCATGAGCACTACCAACCAACACCCTGGCAGTCACAAGCGTCTGTAGCCTAGTTGGTAAAGGCAGCACTCTAGCATGTGTCTCAGCTTAGCTGAGGTCGTGAGTTCGAATCTCACCAGACACATCTCCATTTTACAGTATCTACAGGTTATGAGCCCAGATTCTACCTAAGCGCTACTCGCTTACATAAGAGACTGAATGAAGATGTGAATGCTTCATGTAAGACCAAAAACCCCTCTAAGCCTACATCAAGGTCCCGGGTTCAATTCCCACAGCGGCCACACCTACATGGGTCCAAATCCCCATCCTTCCTTGGGTCACATCCCCACACTTACTGGGTCACATCCCCACACTTAATGGGTCTAATCCCCATACCTCTTGGGTTCAATCCCCACTCTCCACATCATGTAGCAAGGGGGGGTGTTGAGTTGCCTGTTAGTCTGCTACCATGATGTATCACCAGCTGAACCATGAGTACTACCAACCAACACCCTGGCAGTCACAAGCGTCTGTAGCCTAGTTGGTAAAGGCAGCACTCTAGCATGTGTCTCAGCTTAGCTGAGGTTGTGAGTTCGAATCTCACCAGACACATCTCCATTTTACAGTCTCTACAAATAATACATGCAATGATGTTTTGAAAACTAAATAAGAGATACAAGTTGTGCTAGTATTTTTCTATTTGAGTATTGATTTAGAAAATTGCATTGGAGAGACATTATGTTCTGTGAATATATTTTGACAGGCCCAATTCTTTCAGCCACACATAAAGCCCCCGTTGACATGAAAGTAGCTTAGTTTGTTCTGAAATGGGACCAATTCTGGGATCTGAAAAGTTGCGGTGGTAGCTGGCAGCATGATGAGAGAAAGCATTCAGGAGGTATGTATTTTCATTTGAATGTTTTATAATGTGGGTAATGCTTGCTCCTTCTTGACGCCCAGTGGGTAATACTGTTGTTTCAACAGTTGGACATTTCCCAGAATAACAATTTTGCTGTACATTCAAAATGTGTTTGATTCTCTGAGTTGGGATGGAGAAGAATGTTTGCATTTACTAATAAGTTTAGTACTAATAAGTACTAATAAATCATTATTAGTACTAATAAGTACTAATAAACCATTATTAGTACTAATAAGTACTAATAAATCATTATTAGTACTAATAAGTACTAATAAACCATTATTAGTACTAATAAGTACTAATAAATCATTATTAGCACTAATAAGTACTAATAAACCATTATTAGTACTAATAAGTACTAATAAGTCATTATTAGTACTAATAAGTACTAATAAATCATTATTAGTACTAATAAGTACTAATAAACCATTATTAGTACTAATAAGTACTAATAAACCATTATTAGTACTAATAAGTACTAATAAACCATTATTAGTACTAATAAGTACTAATAAACCATTGTTAGTCCTAATAAGTACTAATAAACCATTATTAGTACTAATAAGTACTAATAAACCATTATTAGTACTAATAAGTA
This sequence comes from Puccinia hordei, assembly GCA_007896445.1. NCBI lineage: Eukaryota > Fungi > Basidiomycota > Pucciniomycetes > Pucciniales > Pucciniaceae > Puccinia > Puccinia hordei. The sequence continues at coordinate 368,200 of RDRW01000340.1, forward strand.
CTAATAAACCATTATTAGTACTAATAAGTACTAATAAACCATTATTAGTACTAATAAGTACTAATAAAGCACTATTAGTACTAATAAGTACTAATAAACCATTATTAGTACTAATAAGTACTAATAAACCATTATTAGTACTAATAAGTACTAATAAACCATTATTAGTACTAATAAGTACTAATAAACCATTATTAGTACTAATAAGTACTAATAAACCATTATTAGTACTAATAAGTACTAATAAACCATTATTAGTACTAATAAGTACTAATAAACCATTATTAGTACTAATAAGTACTAATAGGGGGTATCAAATATGACGAAATCCACCATTAAAACCCGTTGATTAGAAATTGCCAAATCCACGATTTCTAATCAACGGGTTTTCAAAAAGGGGTAGCTAAAAACCAAACGGATTTTGAAAATGAAAAACCCTGGTTTTCCATCCAAATCCTTCATTTCCAAAATAACCCAATTAAATCACATCTCTCATCAGCTCACGCTGCACCGTTCAATCCATTTCCTCTTGTCAAACCAAGCAAACATCTCAACCAATCATGCAACAAGCACCCTCTCAACACAAGAAACTATTTCAAGCGGCCAACTCTGCTGCAACAGTATTGATTTTTGACTCAGATAACAAAGACTCAGGTCTTGAAGATTTCTACTGTTATTGTCGATCAAAACTACAGAAACAATACCTCAATGCCAGAGGCACCACTACACGGTTCCATCCTCGATATGACCTTTCAATCATTCAAGAAATTCCTCAATCATGCTTCCTCCAGGTTTTTCGAATGTCGTTCCCATGTTTCCTCAATCTTCTTCAACTGATTGAGTCAAATCCAATCTTTCACAACTCCTCTCAGAATCCTCAACGAGACCCATCAGTTCAAATTGCTATTGCTATGTGCCGTCTTGGATCAAACGGAAACGGTGCTGCGGTTTTCAGACTCAAGAATCTCTTCCAAGTTGGCTATGGAACAATCAACCTTTACACATGTCGGGTGATCAAGATTCTTTATCAAATGCGCTCGCACTTGGTATCATGGCCGACTCAAGAAGAACGTATGGAATCATCTCAGGTCATGCAAGATGAAGGCTTCCCTGGATGTGTTGGCTTTGTTGATGGAACAACCATTCCACTGAGTCAAAAGCCTCCAGTGGACAGTAACCACTACTGGGATTGAAAAAAACGGTTGGATCGTTTGCATTGGTTCCACTATTTTACCAATTCTGAGCTGATGTGTTGTTTGCTTTCAGAACAGTTACTCTATTTCGGTCACTCTTGTTTGTGACATAAACAAAAAGTTCATATCGTACCTTGCAGGCTACCCAGGATCCTGTCACAATTGTTATGTCTTCTCTAATATGAAGCTTGCTCAAAATCCAGAACGATTCTTTGACCAACACCAATTCCTCCTGGCCGACTCTGCTTATTCAAGTGATCAACATACTGTTCCAGCCTACAAAGGTTCTGATTTGCTTATACCTGAGAATGTGGATTTCAATTACCATCTAGCCCAATCAAGAGTACGAATTGAACATGCCATCGGTATTCTAAAGGGACGATTTGCCAGTTTGCGAGAAATTCGATCACAAATCAGGAACCCTCGTGAGATGAAGGCAATGGTCAAGTGGATCATCACCTGCATTGTTCTGCATAATCTTCTAGCTGACCTCAAGGATCAGTGGCATGAACTTTACAATGAGGAGGAACCAGAAGCAGCCCCGACCTTGTTGGAAAACGTTGAATCTAGTAACGATGGATTACGTGGACTGTTACGCCCCCATAACGTTTGCACTCTTCAACTAAGGTGAATAAAATTCAACATTGACTTGCAGAACAATACACTTCCAGCTTTCTGACGCTTGCATTTGATTTTGGGGCGCTGCAGTGCCAATTTTTCTTGATTGCTCTGCTTCATTACAGATGTTTGTTCTCTTCTCATCTTGATGCCAATCAAATCAATAAAGTTTTTACACTTATATGTTGGATCAAAATATGTTTTCTTGCCTAAGTAAGCACATCTCGACAGGAAAAAACCACCCACCGGTACAAAAAAAATGCTTCTTCCACTAGCTCAATTTGTTTCAATGTTGCAATTGTGCACGATACACTGTCATGGTAAAATTTCCTCTGATATTTCAATTCATATTTTTACATTTCATGCTGTTTATTCATTAAACAATCATCTGGAAAAACTTGGCTTGCTCATGTGCTTTGTGGCTGAAAAAGGTATTCCAATTGACCCATCATCCCTCCTCTTTGGTGCTCAGATAATTTGCTGACATACATGCTGTTTATCAATCCCTTCCACAAAGGTGAGTGTGATCACTCTTGTTTTTATTACCTTGACTTCTTGTTTTTATTACCTTGACTTTCTTTGGCTGATGCCATCCTGATTTTTTTTATTCAGCTCAAGGTGAGGTCGCCAACCCTCCTTGAATGAATGTTTTTGGCATCTCTTGTTGCCAATGTTCTTGGAAACAAGAGAAGCTCAGGAACAATTAAACAACGGCCCAATTCAATTGAATCAGGCCAAGCCACTTTGTTGTGGGTGATTCAACTGGGCCAAGCCACAGGAGATGGCTGAAACCGCCCAGACGGTTTTGCAGGCCAATTTGCCAAACCGTCTTGGCGGTTTCAGCCATTGTCCAACAAACTAACCAATCCCATAATATTGATTTGTTTGCTCTACCCTGCTTCTGAACAACACATTGCCAAGGACTGCTGCTCAGAATAACTAACTAGGAAGGCAAGCGACGCTGCTGCTGACAATCTCATCGCCGAAGGACAACTGCTGCTGATCTTTGCATCGCCGAGCGAGGCTGCTGAGGAGGACTACCAACAAGCGACGCTGCTGTTGACAATCACATCGCCGAAGGACAACTGCTGCTGTCCTTTGCATTGCCGAGCGAGGCTGCTGAGGAGGACTACCAACAAGCGACGCTGCTGTTGACAATCACATCGCCGAAGGAAAACTGCTGCTGATCTTTGCATTGCCGAGCGAGGCTGCTGAGGAGGACTACCAACAAGCGACGCTGCTGTTGACAATCACATCGCCAAAGGACAACTGCTGCTGATCTTTGCATCGCCGAGCGAGGCTGCTGAGGAGGACTACCAACAAGCAATGCTGCTGTTGACAATCACATCGCCAAAGGACAACTGCTGCTGATCTTTGCATCGCCGAGCGAGGCTGCTGAGGAGGACTACCAACAAGCAACGCTGCTGTTGACAATCACATCGCCGAAGGACAACTGCTGCTGATCTTTGCATCGCCAAGCGAGGCTGCTGAGGAGGACTACCAACAAGCAACGCTGCTGTTGACAATCACATCGCCGAAGGACAACTGCTGCTGATCTTTGCATTGCCGAGCGAGGCTGCTGAGGAGGACTACCAACAAGCAACGCTGCTGAGCTTCCAATCGCCGAGCGATACTTGTGAGGAGAATATTGCCAAAGGACAACTGCTGCTGATCTTTGCATCACCGAGCGAGGCTGCTGAGGAGGACTACCAACAAGGGAAGCTGCTGAGCTTCCAATCTCCGAGCAATACTTGTGAGCAGAATTTTGCTTGTCTGTTTTATGGTGTGTAAAAATAATACATATGGATCAATTCATCACGCATGATCCTACTTGTAGAACTACCAGCTGCTCAGCTTCACATCGCCGAGCGACGCTGCTGAGGCGGACTACCGACGACTTGACTGCCGCTGAGCTTCACATCGCCAAGCGACGCTTCCGAGGGGAACTACCTACGACTTGACTGCTGCTGAACTGCAGAACTACCAACGACTTGACTGCTGCTGAGAACTACCGCTGAGCTTCACATTGCCAAGCGAAGCTGCTGAGGAGAACTACCAGCTGCTGAGCTTCACATCGCCAAGGGACGCTGCTGAGGATAACTACCAATGACTTTGCTGCTGAGCTCCACATCGCCGAGCAACACTGCTGAGGAGAACTACCAACAAGCAACGCTGCTGAGGATCACATCGCCGAGGACGGCTGCTGAGGATCACTTAATCAATCCAAAGCCAATCTCACTCTAACTATGACTGCATTCATGAATGACAACTCAGTAAGTCCCTTTGTAAGTGGGGCTGCAAAAAGAACTCAAGAGGGAAAAATAAGGAATGCAGATCTTGGGTAAGCACTTGATTCCTCTCTTCCTCCTGAGCCACCTGTGTATTGCTGATTTATTCTTTCTTGTTGTTTTTTTTTTTCTTTTTGGATCAAACAGCGTGGAAGTTACACAACTGGAATCAGTGACGGAGGAGCTCAGAGTGGAACTGGAAGAACCTCGACAGAAAACCATTGGACTCAAAGAACCACTGCCCACCCCCTCCCCAATCCAAGCTGATGTGCCGCTGTCTGTTCAAAGATCAAGTACGAACTGTAACATCCATTGGCGATGTGCTATTCCTCTTGATCTAGAACAGTCACAGCACATTAGTGAGGAGCAAGGAGGGGATGATTCTCGCCACCAGGACCCGCCGTCACCACGCTTGCCCACCCCCTCCCCAATCCAAGCTGATGTGCCGCTGTCTGTTCAAAGATCAAGTACGAACTGTAACATCCATTGGAGATGTGCTATTCCTCTTGATCTAGAACATTCACAGCACATTAGTGAGGAGCAAGGAGGGGATGATTCTTGCCACCAGGACCCGCCGTCACGTTCCTTTTCCACGTACAATTTGGATTCAGATAGCACCTTTTCAGATGCTGGCTCTACCGACAATGAAAGCAGTGACCATGACTCAGAATCATCCAATTTATCCTTGAAGAAAGTTAAACTCACCCGTCCAACTCGCCCACCTACTTGCAAGCAACACTCCAATCCGGATCCCCACGTGCCTCCTAACATGTCTCAGATGGAATCAAAGTCTTGCGTAATTTGTCAAATCTATCGCCAATGTGATCACTATTGAGAACAAGATATACATGGAAGCAATGGGTTCAATGAAGCAGAAGGTTCTTGTCTGGCTCCGCAATCACACCTCAGTAACAATCAAAGGAAGCGGAAAAAGTACAAAGCCGCCACTCAACTTCTTCGCCGTCAACGTGCCAATGTACATTTTGCTGGCCAGTCCCATATTCCAGTCCACATCTCAATTCCCAATCCAAGTGCCAACATCCGATTCTTCAACAAGTCATTTATCTGCTGGGCCAATGGAGCTCGTAAGAACGTTATTGCTGTGGTAAAGTTCCGACCATTCTCAACCATGGATGCAAAACTCAAAGAACAATACCAAAATCTCATCCAACATCTCATCCAGCAGGTGAAATTCCAAAATTCCAATAAATCCAACGGACCAGCATACTCGGGTGAAATGTACAGTCTGGGATGGCGAAAAGGTTACGAGGCACAATCCCAAATTGGTATAACAGGCATTTCTTCCAAAGTTGCTACAGATCGACACGGTTATGAAGCGCTTCAAAAGGATGTTCCAAAAATCAATAAGTTTCTTGGCCGGTGCTTCCGATCTGTATCCAAACCCCTATTCCGTGAGGTCCAGAAACAACACATTCGACTCAAAGCCCCTGGACTAGCTCCCCAATATTCAGCCCACCGCAAAGGATTCACCTCACACCTGTCGTTTACCCTTGGCCAGTTTGCAAACACGCCACACCAAGACACTGATTCTTCACCCTTCAGCTTTGTCCTATGGATTCCCATTGAGAAACACACTGGGAAGCTAGTTGAGAATAATCTTCAAGTCACTGGAGGTGAATTTGTCTTTCCAGACGATTCTTGTGGCATCAACTTTGCAGGATTTGATGGTATAGTTGAGTGTGCATGGAAAGCCACTGCTTATTCTCACCTGACTCTTCCCTCAAAAACTGCTCCCAACTCTTCATATACACAAATGGGGTTATCTTGCCAACTGCCCAAGAAAACCCAAAAAGCCATTCAGCTTATTAGAGATGGTCACTATATTAATCATCCAAATAAAAGCAACTGGACTATTAGAGATATGGATGCTATTTTAGATAACTCTTTAAAATATAATCAATAGTTTGCTTTTTTTATTTTCTTTCTAATGTGTAACATGCAATGTTTCAAATGATTTGTTGGGTGCGAACAAAGCCAAAAAAGGTGGACTATTTGAATAAATTTGCCAAGCGTTCAATCTCTTCTGTACTCTTCCCATGAGCCACACACTGAGTCACCAGGTCATACTTCTTACCAATGTGCTCCTGACAAGCCAAACGTTCCATCTTGGCCATCTCAAACCTTCGGTCCTTATCCTTCTCCTCCCTGTCCCAGTCTAATTTCCTCTTGTCTAATTTTATTCCATGTTCCCACTTCTTTGTAAAATTCACTGTCATGTCTTGTGCGTGACATCTCTGTCACACGTATTACCTCGACTTGCTCACTAGACCATCTCTATTCCTCATTCTTAAAACCTCGACTTCACTTCAGAACAATAATCAATCAATCAATCCAACTTCAATCACTTCCCTCTATCTCTCTCACTCTCTCTACACAACTCACCACTCAATCTCTATTCATCCATTTTACCCCTTCTTCCCTTTCTTTCTCTCTTCTTCTGTTTCTCTCTTCTATTACCATCTCGAGTCCTCTTCTGCCTGGTGAGATTTCCCTCTTAACTCTAAGTATCTACTATCTCAAACTAACTCAACTCTTCAGTCCTCATTCTGCTCTATTCTTTATTCTTCCTGTTTTCCTAACTGTCACTATTCATAGCTCAATCCTCTTTATCCAAATGTTGGTCTATTTCTTATTCTCTTTTCATTTCTTAATCTTCCTCATCTAATTGTGCTCTCTCTCTCTAAGTGTGTCGACTCCTTTTTAGGCAATAAAATATAGATCATAAATCTTTTACCGTTAAAAGCCTTCGACCGATCATTTCTCAAACATAGGAGTCGTTGCAGGATAATTGGATTTCGTCGTACCAAAAACACAGGACGACGACAATGGCAGGATCATCGAATAATGATGGTTTCCGACAGGCAATGCTAAAAACGGCGCTGGAAACGACGCCACAGCTGTCGGAGGAAAACTACTCAATATGGAAGGATAAGATGACGGCTTTACTAGAGCTAAGAGGCGTACTGACAACACTAGACTCTCAAGGACCAGACGCTATAGCTCTAGCCGACGACATCAATGCAGAGCTCAAACTCTTATTTATCTCAAAAATGGACAGCGTGACTCACAACAATATCGTCACGGCAGAAAATCGAGGATCCGCAAATGGAACTATTGAAGGCAATCAAGGATCGATTTGCATCCAACGAGTCATCAAATCGAGCGAGGGTTTTCAACGACTTCCTCTACGTTAAGTTTAAGGAAGACTCACTTGAAACTTTTGTGACCAACATCAGGGTCGCAATCAAGAAACTCGTAGATTTTGGCATAGACCTTCCTCAAGACATTCTAGCGTACCTCATTTTGTTCAAACTTCCGGACTCGCTCCAACTTCTGAAGCGGCAAATAATGCACTCGGATAAGCTACTCACAGTGAGATTTGTATGCGATCATTTAACTCAATTCAACAATGAAGATCGGGCCGAGACCAGGGAATCCTCTTCAACAACTCAAGCAGCTCTGATCTCCACGAGTAAAAATCAATGATCCCGAGGCGCTCAGTCAAATGCGAATTCTTCATCAAGTCAACCTAAACGGGGTACAACAGGCCATCATAATCCCAAGCAGGACGCAAATCACTCTGCCGATTCATGCTGGCACCTTCATCCTGCGAAAGCACCAGAATGGTGGCAGGAAGCTCAATCGAAGTATCAAGCTAGTAAAAATGTTAACTACTACATGTCTCTGGTCACGTTATGGACCGACATGGTGGGAAATTCTACGGCAAAAATTGTACTCGACAGTGGCGCCTCAGCTCACATCTTCAATGACATGAAGTTTTTTGACCGATTAGAATTGGGAGAACGAGATGTGATCCGCACTGGAAAAAGAGACGCGACACTTCCAATAAAAGGAATCGGACGAGTGACCCTTCAATGGGGAAAATCAACGGTTTCGTTGGACAACTGCCTCTACGTTCCTGATATAGTCATCAATCTCATAAGTGCGGGAGCTCTAGCGGAAAAGGGATGTAAACTTTCATCGATCAAGAAAACCTTTGAAGTGTCAAAGAACAATCTCAAGTTATTTGAAGGATCTATCATCGACAACCTGTTCACAATTCACAAACCTAATGCAATTGGAGGAATGGTTAAGTACGACACTCCGCAAATAAACTACATTGAAGAAAACGTCAACACCCTTAGGTCGATCCATGAAACGTTTGGACACGCATCTATTCACCGAATAAACAAATTCATTCCAAAGTCTATCACCAGAGGAGAGAAGGACGCCTTCGAATGCAAAGCGTGCATTCTTTCAAAGATTACGAAACAACCTTTCAAAGTCGAATCGCAACGAGCATTGAAAATCTTTGAAAGAATCCATCTGGACCTAATTGGACCAATAACCCCCGAATCAAAGAATCACGCAAGATTCATCCTTACCCTGGTCGATAATTTTTCAGGATATCTGGCGGGTTTTCCATTGATCAACAAAGACGACACCACCAATGTCCTCATCAAAATTCTGGGGACTGAACGAAATCGCCTCGGTTACTATCCAAGCTTAGTGTGCTCGGATGGGGGAGGGGAGTTCATAGGAGCCAGTTTAGTCACATACTTGGAGAAAAACAATATCCAAAGACTAATTTCCGAACCATATCATCCCGAACATAACGGCGGAGCGTGCTAATCGCACCATAGTCGAATCTATGAGGGCGACTTTTTGTGCCTCGGGGATCTCAAAGGTGTTTTGGCATGAAGTTGTCAAATCTTGTTGCTTGGCTTTAAATCAAATACCCAGAGCCGACAATTTGCAATCACCATGGGAGTTAATGCATGGAAGAAGCCTTCCTTCAAACCTTCTCAAACCGCTCGGAACCACGGTAGTCGTACTCAACTTGAATCAGAGAAAAGGGAGGAAATTCAAAGTCAAGGGGCAAGAGGGACTACTGGTTGGATTCAACGTTATGCTACAGTCATACAGACTCATTACTCGAACCGGAGCGATCATTGAATCCAAGCATGTTCGATTCCTCAAGTCACCAGCTTCTGATATCAAAATGGATCAATGGGATGACTTCCACCCGGAAGATCAATCAGCTCTGGAGCCCATGGCAGAAATCTCTTCATCATCTCAGCAAACAAACGAGGTCAATCAAAATGAAAATGAAGCAGGAAATCAAAATCAAGAATCTGAGTCACCTGAACCACTCGATGAAGACTCCGAAAACTCATCCGACTCAGACGAAGTCTCTCAGATGCTACAAGACAACAATCAAGTCTCTGTACCACTGAGAACTCTTCGAGATCGATCCGTAATCTAACCTCCGACTCGTTATGGTTTTCATCATTATTATGAACCAAATACTTTCGAATCGGCTATTCGATGCTCAGACAACCAATTCTGGAAGTCTGCTATCGAGAAGGAGATAACTTCAATAGAGAATCACAGTGTATGGGACGATCACTTCGACAGACCGCCAAATCCTCTCAACACCACCTGGGTCTTCAAGATTAAAGACAACTGTCACGGCGATCCGATCAAACACAAAGCAAGACTGTGTGTTCAGGGATTCAATCAAATAGCGGGATTGGATCATGAAGAAACGTTTGCTCCAACTGGGAAAGTTTCAACGCTTCGAATGCTCCTCTTATATGTGCTTCATCAAAATCTTCTCATTACTCAGTTTGATGTTCAAGGCGCATTCCTCCATGCTCCCCTCAATGAAGATGTTTTCATTAAGACTCCAAAAGGCGTGAATCACAAATCTCCCTACCTCAAACTGAAGAAGGCACTGTATGGCCTCAAACAAGCTCCCAAGAATTGGTATGAGACGCTGGTACAATGGCTAGAATCAATCGGTTTTCACAAATCAAATTGCGATCCTTGTATGTACCTCTGCAGTGACAACGTATCAAGACTATTCTTTCACGTAGACGATTTGGTACTCGTCGGATTGGGGAATGATTTCAAAAACAAATTCGAAAAACGGTTCTCAAACTCGTCCTGTCACGAACCCAATACGATTCTTGGTATGAAGTTTGAGCAAGTCAACAATAAAATCTTACTATCTCAACCCAAACATATTGAACACGGCTTGGAAGAACTAGGCCTTTTGGACTGCAAACCTTCAATGACTCCACTAACTCCAAATCTGAAACTGAAGGAAGCAACAGATGAGGATCATGCGCTGTTCAAGAAAGAGAACATCAACTATCTTTCAGCTATAGGCCTCATGAACTATATAGCTGGATACACTCGTCCTGATATCAGCTTCGCCGTTTCAAGTCTTGCTCGATACTCCATCAAACCTGGAATGACTCATTGGCAAGAAGTGAAGAAAGTATGGCAGTACATCAAGCACACCAAGGACCTCAAAATGACCCTAGAAATACAACAACCCACTCAGTTACTCGACATCTACAGCGATGCCTCCTGGGGCAATGATCCGATACACAGGACCTCTCAATCCGGATATCTGTGCTATCTCTTCGGGTCACTTGTATCTTGGAATAGCTGCAGACAACACACTGTCACGTTGTGGAACTACTCAAAGGGCAGAATAGAGCTTGGAAGGGATATGTATAACTACACTAGTACTAATTTAGGTTATGACAAAGGTGCTGATATAAGAGCTGCCTTCCTGACTAATGCTAAGGGGATGAGTGTAACACTAAGAATAAAATAAAAGGTGTGGCTAATTTATATCTACTCTTAGAAGACTAATACTAATGTGCTTGTTTACCACACACACCAGGTGAGAGGGATGGATAAGGGGGGATGAGATGTATAAAGTATATGTAATATAAGTATAATAAGAGACAAGGGTTTGTAGCTTTGGAGTCAAGGTGGGTCAAGAAAGAGAGAGGGGCAATCTTCTTAAATTGAATCTAAACTGATATTTATATTGATATATTTATAGGTTGATGGTAACTCTACTAAGTATGTATACTAATTTATGGGATCTGTAATGTTGGTATATGTAGGGGGTGACTTAGTAAGTCTGGGGGTCCATAAGGGAACAAGAGGGAGGAACAGGTGTCCTTATATATCTGAGAAAGAGGAGGAGCCATAAGGCTGGAGGGAGGAACAACTAGGCTATGACATGTAGCTGGTGGGAAAAAGGAAGAACATGACAGATGAGTAGTGAGAAAGTGACTTATATGAAATAGTCATGATAGTGACAGATGAGTAGTGGGAAGGTAGAATTTATGTACAGTAGATATGATGTAAGATGTTACTGAATAAAGCCTAGTCATGTGCAGTGTATGTTATGTAGTGTCTATGTATTTTATATAATATTTATTTTGTATCTTGGTTGTGTAATATATCTACTTATAATATGCACTTATTGTATTCTATAACTTGCTTTACACTGTAACTTGCTGGATTATTCTTGGTTTGCCTGTAACTCTTGAACCATGAGGAATTTGAGGGTGGTTGGAGTGAGTGACTAGGGTTAAAATGGGGTGTAGAATCTGATTATGCAATAATAATGGTGAATATGTGTAAGGTTTGGGATTTATATGTGTATATGTGTAAGTATTTGGGGTTTATGAATGATAAGTAATCTTTACAATATAGTAATGAAGTGGAATGGATCACCACAACGTACTCATCAACTGAAGCGGAGCTCAATCCGTTAGTCGACTCATTCCATGAAGGAACATGGCTGAAGGCATTGCTATCAGATATATGGAATATTCAAATCGAAGCAGCAACACATTACATTGATGACGGAGAATTAAACGATCGGCTCTTGATGAATGAAGTTCTGTTCAACGAGAAATTTGCTAATTCACATTATATCGACAACAAAGGTTTGGACGACAAACTGAAGAAATTTGGCTCTAATCCGAAAACTCGACATATTGATCTGAAAACCAAAGGAATCAGGCAAGAACTCAAACACAACAACATCAAAATCAAACTCGTTCGCACTTTTGACATGCTTGCAGATGCATTGACTAAGGCGGCACCCAAAACATCTATCCTCAATCTCACGAAAACTATTGATCCTTACTACGCTCATTCAAATGTGAAATCTCTCCAGTCACGGGGAGTGTAAAATTCACTGTCATGTCTCGTGCGTGACATCTTTGTCACACGTATTACCTCGACTCGCTCACTAGACCATCTCTATTCCTCATTCTTAAAACCTCGACTTCACTTCAGAACAATAATCAATCAATCAATCCAACTTCAATCACTTCCCTCTATCTCTCTCACTCTCTCTACACAACTCACCACTCAATCTCTATTCATCCATTTTACCCCTTCTTCCCTTTCTTTCTCTCTTCTTCTGTTTCTCTCTTCTATTACCATCTCGAGTCCTCTTCTGCCTGGTGAGATTTCCCTCTTAACTCTAAGTATCTACTATCTCAAACTAACTCAACTCTTCAGTCCTCATTCTGCTCTATTCTTTATTCTTCCTGTTTTCCTAACTGTCACTATTCATAGCTCAATCCTCTTTATCCAAATGTTGGTCTATTTCTTATTCTCTTTTCATTTCTTAATCTTCCTCATCTAATTGTGCTCTCTCTCTCTAAGTGTGTCGACTCCTTTTTAGGCAATAAAATATAGATCATAAATCTTTTATTCTTTTCCTCTAATTGAATTCCATGATCCCACTTCTTCTCCTCAAGTTCAATTGAGTGGTTGAATTTCTTTTCCTCCAACTCAACCCCCTTATTATTGTTGTTGACCTGTCGTTCAAACTTCAACATCTCAAAACTGAGGGTGTCTTGAGCCACTTGTGACTTTCCTAACAAAGAATAAGTTGCAGAAGCATGTCAGTTAAATAGAATTGGAACAAGGATTACATCTCCAACTGGCCTTCATCCCTCTTCAACGCATACTCTTCATATTGAGAAAAAGGATTGGGGGTGTTGGGCCCTGAGGTTGATCGGCTCTTAGGATTGATATTGGCACTGTTGGATGCCCTTTGCTTTTCCTTGGGTGTTTGAGTTGGCAACGGTTTATTTGAATTTGCAGGAGAATCCAATGCAGCGTCATTAGGTGTCAAAGTGGTGCATGATTTGTTTTTCTTCTTCTTGCAGGGTGACTGAGTATCTTCTCGAGCATCAGATGGATAGTAATCCTCTGAATCACTTGTGTCAAGGGCCCTTTCTTCAGCAGTGAGGGAATCCACAGCCCTTCGATAGCACTTAGATGATTTAACCTTTCCACTAGGACAAATACTTGCTTCCTTTCCTTGCTAATGTCAAACATGGGAAGAAATGGGGCTTTAGCTAATCAATCGAACAACAGTGATTAATTGATCCAATAACAAACCAGGATTGCCGCTTCATTTTCATCTGACGGATTGTCACAAACACTGGCCGGTCCAACTCTTTCCTAAATTATTTAGTGGCAAGGTCAATCGTTTGAAGAAGAAATGGCATAAGTGATAAAAAGAAATTCAAACACAACTCTTCACCGTCCCTGCCTCCTTCAGACCTATTCTCATTTGTTTCTAAAGGTTCCAAGATTGCTGACTAATTCATCACGTATAAACAATATTGAACATATTAGCAATCATCGAAAAAGACAATGAAAAAACTGATTGATCTTACAACTGGAGCCCTAGAGTTATTGGAATCCACAGATACATTATCTGAGTCATCTTTATTGATGTGTTTTTCCAAGTTGTTGGCCTCGGGACCAGAAGAGTCAGAGCTCTCATCACCGTTTTGAGCATCGACTATGTACAAGGGCGTCACAAACGGTTTCTTCCCCATCAGCTGATGCATAGCATGGAAATGTGGACACATTTTGTCAAGCTTCTCGTCAATGGTGATAATTCCTGCCAATTGGTCTTCATCGGTGAGTCCAAAGCCAGTGGAGAGGGATTGGGTATGTGTTTTCTTGTACTTGTCCTTGTAGCTGTTAAAACAATCTTTCATCTGCCTGGCCGTTAGATTGATTTGTGAAGGGGATTGATTTCTCAGATTGATTGCCATAAGCTCGAATCCGTTAATCTTCCCTTTGGCTGGCCTTCCAACCGCCGGTGCCTTACCAGTTCCAAAGCACAAATCGTAATTCTTTTGGATTTTGAGCCAGTCAATGATTATGAGGAAGTCGTCCTTCTTTAGGTGAGAAGAAGTTTTTCCGGTTGTATCATCGTCAGAGACATCTTGTGCTCGCTTCTTGATGGGTTTCTTCCTGCTTGCTGAAGTCTTCGGTATCACTTTTCCTTTTCCGGTGATGAATTTATTTGTTTTTTTGATAGGCATCATTCTGGGATCAGGGAATGATTGATTAATGTTTTTTCTAAGAGCAAGTTCATAATCAACTAAACTTACCAAATTTTGAGGAAAACTGAAGAACAAGTTTGGGTTTGTGATTGGGTGGAGTTGTATTGGCAACAATTGATTTTTGGTTGGGGTTGAATCGTGGAGAATTATTGATTGTATTGGGGTTGTATATTGCAAGTTTGGATCCTGAGTTGTGATTGGTTGAAATGTGGAGGATCGTGGTTATTGTAATTAAATTGGGGTATTTGTTGTTGATACTTGACACGTCTAGTGCAAATAATGGCATTATTTGGAATTTTTATCCACTGGTTTCATAATTGTGGATTTGGTGAAACCCGTTGATTAGATAATCGTGGATTTGGTCATATTTTATACCCCCTAATGAACCATTAACAGTACTAATAAGTACTAATAAACCATTATTAGTACTAATAAGCACTAATAAACCATTATTAGTACTAATAAGTACTAATAAACCATTATTAGTACTAATAAGTACTAATAAACCATTATTAGTACTAATAAGTACTGATAAACCATTATTAGTACTAATAAGTACTAATAAACCATTATTAGTACTAATAAGTACTAATAAACCATTATTAGTACTAATAAGTACTAATAAACCATTATTAGTACTAATAAGTACTAATAAACCATTATTAGTACTAACAAGTACTAATAAACCATTATTAGTACTAATAAGTACTAATAAACCATTATTAGTACTAATAAGTACTAATAAACCATTATTAGTACTAATAAGTACTAATAAACCATTATTAGTACTAATAAGTACTAATAAACCATTATTAGTACTAATAAGTACTAATAAACCATTATTAGTACTAATAAGTACTAATAAACCATTATTAGTACTAATAAGTACTAATAAACCATTATTAGTACTAATAAGTACTAATAAACCATTATTAGTACTAATAAGTACTAATAAACCATTATTAGTACTAATAAGTACTAATAAACCATTATTAGTACTAAATTATTAGTACTAATGAGTACCAATAAACCATTATTAGTACTAATAACCCATTATTAGTACTAACAACCCATGATTAGTACTAATAAGTACTAATAAGCCATTATTAGTGTTGAGATCTGAATCTCATTCTTCCTCTGTGACTTGTCGCGCTCAAGGCGTGCGCTAAACTTAGTTCAAATCCTAAAGCTCTCAAACCTCCTATGTCGTCATTCTTCTCAGCTAAAATCAAGATTCATCTTGATTAGATCATCAAGAATCTCCTGACTCCTCTCGCTCAATCCCCTGATAAGAAGATATATAAACCTACTTGTTTCTGGGCAATTGAATCCCCAGGAAACAAACAACTTACATAGTTGTTACTTAAAGTTACACTCTCCTCAAGATTACTTATCTCATCTATCAACATCATTCTCTCTCCTTGACTTTGTTTCCTCTCCTTTGCTCTTCATCTCCCATTGTCATCCACCCTCTTCCTTTCTCTACTTTACATTACTTTATTTTTCTTTCCTTCCTCTCCATGTTGACTCCTTCCCTTGTCTAACATAAAGTGTAATATTATTCACTGTCTCAGGTATTACACATTCTACTGTTTCATCTGATTATCTTTATTGCTGACAATTCTCTACCTTAGTTGTCTTTATCCTCAGTCGCCTTATTCCTGTTTTCTCTCTAAAAGCTTGTCATCATTATTATTCTTTTGCTCTTGCCTTTAGGTATAATCTTTTCTTTCTCTTTTTCTTATATATTTCAATTGTCATCTTACTTACATGAAATACACCTTTAGTTTATTGATTCACAATTAGTACCAATAATTTATTATTAGCACTAATAAGTACTAATAATATTGATATTCCAACTACACAGATATGAGATAAGATATGTGTTGTAATATTTAGTCAGTGGTGAGAAAACAGCTATTGGTCAGATATTTATAATGTGTTTTAATATTTAGTCACCAGTGAGAAAACAGCTATTGGTCTGATATTTATACTGTGTTGTAATATTTAGTTGGCGGTGAGAAAACAGCTATTGGTAAGATATTTATATATGTATAAGAGATGATTGGAATATTTGGTTAGAGAACTAGATAAACATTACATTCAGAAGGAATAATTAGAAAAAGCAATCTCTATGTCTTGAGAAAAAAGGTGGACAAGATGGTGTGTAGCAAACTGGTAGTGAAACTCTCTATGCATTTTTTTCCAGTCTACAACAGGGAGGCCATCCTCCCCAATTCTGTTGGTACCCATCCAACACAGGAAATCTATAAATTACAAATCTGATTTGCCATGTGGCATTGGAAAAGTTGTTCCACTATTGACCTTATGCTTCAGAACATCGGCCCCAAATTGCAACATTGCTGCCGAGTTGGATGCTGATGGGGAAGGGGTGGATATGTTGGAGTTGAACACCATTTTTGGACCAAAGACCAGAAGTCCAGCTAGAATCTGAAGTTGTATTTGTGTGTGTCTGGTGGACCACTCGTGAAGCTTTGCCTGCTTGGGTGGTTTCTTTTGATCCTAGGTCCCACAAAGGTAAGCCAAAGCTGACATTTCTCCAACAAAGAATTGCGACAACAGGGTGATTCAACTGCTGTGGTCCGATGAATCAGAGGTGCCTTCTGCCAGGTTTGCATAAGTACATTGAAACTTGAAAGCCCAGGTGAGCCAAATGGATTTTGGAATAATCCATTGGGAGAGGTTCCCAGTAGTTCCCAGCGTTTTCAAGGCGTTGTAGTGACCAGCACTGGTGCAGCGCGGTTTTGAGCAGGGAATATGCACGATCAGAAGGGGAAAAGTAAGATTCCAAGTTGGAAGCTAGGGTGTGTGTCTGGACCTTGTTGATTGATAATGTTGTTTTTTTACTCTCGAATGCGGCAATCTAGTGTCATGCAACCAACCCAACGTACAGATGGGGATTTGGTTGATCAAAGCGCGAAGGGGAATGGGAAATGAGTCAAAGATATTCTTTGAAGTAACTCGAGGATATCTTTGAGTTGAAGTATTCTCGAAGATAACTTCGAGACTAGCTTTGAAGATGCGATGTGAGTAATAAGTACTGGGCTCAAATCAGACTCGGATTTAATCAGGGTGATGACTGATTAAGGAAGGTAACATAAAACAATATTATATTAATTAAGTGAGGAAAAGGGAATGTAGAGAAAAGTACAGTTGCTTTTATAGACAAATATTGACATGAGGTTTTTGTGTGAAGATGAGTAAGGAAAGTATGTACTCGAAGTTGGATTTACACGAGTGATTGAAAAAATCAGATGAAAGCATAACTGATAATATGACAATTGATTCGAGGATACAAATGGAAATTCCCAGGTGATATGAAGGGTAAGTGCAAGGCTTGATTGATAAGGTTAAGCGCCAAGCTGAGGGTCGAGGCATTTGAGCTAATCCGAATGAGGGTTATTGGATAAGCATCGAATAGCTGTCAAATCACCGGAAGGGGAAATCTTCGAGTCAGGGACCGGATCGGGTAATGAGGTTTGAATGTCCCTTTGATTAAGTGTCACGCATTTGGTCCTTGAAAGTTCGAAGTTGAGTCTTGCATTCGAAGTTTGATGCATAAGGAAATGCTGAGCCGGGTGTGGCTGAGACTGAGAGTTGCAGCGTGACAGATACCCGGGTATAAAAGCCAAGCTCCTGCGAAGGTTGAAGGTAAAGAATTCCCACCATCTTACTTCCCACACTACTACTTTACTTAACTAAATCGAAGAAGAACAGAAAAGATACAGAAGAATACAACAGAGAAAGAAAAAGAAAAACGAAAATGTCAGAAGTCAAAGTCATCGATTGAAGATGCCAAAGATGCATTCGACAGAACTTGACGTGCTCGCCAAGTACCGCGACAAGAGGGGATAGATCGAAATGTGAGATGTGTCGAATAGTTCGGGTGCCCTGTGTCTTTGAACATGGGTTTCCTTTTGGTTCGGAGGATGCTTTGCCCATTTCGGCTATAAGTAGTCGCGCCGTTTCGACCGCAATTCCTCCAATACCACCACCATCCAGATCTCCTTCCATCGTCCAAATTCGAGGTGCTCGTCCAAGAAGAGCCATTACTCGAGTGAATTATCGGATACCGAATTTACTTGAGACGCCAGAATTGGAACAACCGGGAGATTTAAGTAAGTGACAAAGAGAAGAGGGAAAAGGAATGTATTTTTTGAGATTGCTGATGATGATGAATTTTGGTTTGTTAGCGTTGTTAGGGCCGTATCGAAGATACACCACCATGACACCTCCTCCACCACCGCTGTATGACGAACCGGACCCAATTGTTTTGCTTGAACAACATAACAATCCGGAGGTGACTCGAGTCATCGAAGGGGCCGTAGGGAGAGTCGGAGCTATTGTTGGAACAATCATCGAAGAAGAGAGAGTCGAAGAAAGAGAAGTCGAAGAGGGAAGAAGAGTGGAGGAAGAAGAGAGGAGAGAAGTGGAGAATGGAATCGTTGAGGAGAGAAGAGTGGGAGAGGAGGAAAGAGGAGTGGAAAATGAAGATAGGGAAACCGATGCTCGAGTTTTAACCAAAGGTTTCGTCGAAGGAGGTAGTTCGAGAAAGCGAATTTACGAGGAAGAGTTGGAGAGGGACGACGGTTGGTCCTGCAAGAAGTCGAGGACCAAAGAAGCGTCGAAGAAGATTAGTTCGATCTTCGACGAGCATCAGATGATTCAGGTTTGAATTGCGAAGCGAATGTCAAACTTGGTTGTAGGAAAAGATATGCGAGAGTTTATGTTATTGGTGAAGGATTTGAAAGAAAGTTGGGAAGAAGCTGAGAAGAAATTGAAGGAAGAAGAAGATGAAGAAGAATAGAGTTTTTTATTATTTATTATTTATTATTTATTATTTATTATTTATTAGTTATAGTTTATCATTTTATTTTATTTTATTTTTATTTTATTTTAGTTTATTTTTTTATTAGTTTATTTTAAAATTTTGTTGAGAGATAAGACAAAACATTTGACAATTTAAGAGAGTGTTTAGAAAAAATGTGAGAGAAAGAACAAAAAGAGAAAAAAGGAAAAAAGGGGGAAAAAGTGAAATAGAATGAGATAAAGTATTAGGAGGATTGTCGAGGTTTTCTAGGATACGTGGTATGAAAATCCTGAACCAAGGCGGGAGAGTTTCGAAGATGTTGTGCTGGTTCCCAAGAGGTTCGATCTTCGTCGGACTGGAATCCAGTCCATTCGACAAGATATTGTAGTTTGCCTTTGCGTAATCTCGAATCGAGGATACGACTTACTTCCCACTCGAGGTGATCTTGAACATTAACAGGTTCTGGAGGGGGATGAGTCTTGCCCGGGAAAAGATCCTTAGCTGGCTCTAGGAGTGATACATGAAAAACTGGGTGGATAGCGCTCCACTTCGAGGGAAGGGTGAGTCGGTAAGCGTTCTTTGAGATGATTGATTCGATGGTGAAAGGACCTAATTTTCGTTCGGAAAGTTTTTTGGCGGGTCGAGTTGATCGAATGTTGCTGGAGTCGAGCCATACTTTGTCGCCAATGTTGTAAGCTGGAGATTCGAGTCGAAGTTTATCGGCTTGAAGCTTGTATCGTTGACTGGCTGCTTCGAGGTTGATTCGAAGTTGATCTTGAAGAAGCTTGAGGTTCGAGAGATAATCGGAGGCTGGAGTTGAAGGTGAGAGGTGAATTGAATCGAAGGTTGGATTCCGACCATAGAGTGTTTGAAAGGGTGATTGTCGTGTTGAGGAGTGAGTGGCGTTGTTGTAGGCAAATTCGGCTAAGGCGAGCCATTGGCTCCAATTTTCCTGTTGATAACTGACGAACATTCAAAGATATTGTTCGAGAATTTGATTGACTCGCTCGGTTTGACCATCTGATTTGGGGTGATAGGCAGTTGATAGGTTGCGAGTTATTTTGAGTTGTTGGCAGAGCGAAGTCCAGAAACCTGAAACAAACAATGAGCCACGATCGCTGACTATATTATCCGGGAGACCATGCTTTGAGAAAACATGTTCGATGAACAAGTTCGCAAGGTCTAATGAGGTACAAGTAGTCTTGGTTCGAAGGAATAGAGACATCTTCGAAAAACGATCCACTATCACTAGGATAGCGTCATGACCATCACTAAGGGGAAGTTGAGAGATAAAGTCCATAGAGAGAGAGTGCCAAGGAAATGGTGGAATTGGAAGCGGCTGAAGCAACCCATACTTCCGATGCTTCAAGGATTTGTTCCTATTGCAAGTATGACAACGGTTTACATAATCTTTTACATCCTTGACCATTCCTGGCCAATAGAAGTCTCGAGCTATAAGTTGGTAAGTCTTATCCTGGCCGAAGTGACCAGCTAGGGGAGAATCATGTCTTGATTCGAAGATATCCAGTTTGATTTTAGGATCATTTGGAACAACAAACCTGCCCTTATAAAGGAGCACGTCATCTTTGTCGACTGTATAGTCCTTCAAGTCTTTTCCTCGAAGTTGACGACAAACAGGGTCATCCTTCTGAGTTCAAACTAACTCGAGGAATTCTTTGCTGAGTTGTCCCAGATGTATCGAATTAAGAGATATACCAGGGGAAGAAGAAGAAAATATAGTTCGAACATTAGCAGGGTTATTATCAGTGAAGGCTCTCCCCTCCGAGGGATAAACGTCGTCTCGATGTGACAAAGCATCTGGAACTACTGCTAATTTGCCAGGTCGATAGTTTATAGTAAAATTAAACTCGGAAAGAAGTTCAGACCAACGAGCCTGCCTGCGAGTAAGAACTTTAGTGCTCGTAAAATATTTAAGAGAATTATGGTCAGTCAAAATCTCGAAAGGTTCGAGTAGGCTGAGCAAATAAGAGCGCCATTTTTTCAAGCAATGGACAATTGCAAGAAGTTCCTTATCATGAATCTCATAATTGAGTTCAGCCGATTGCAGCTTTCTTGACTCAAAGGCTACAGGGTGAATATGCTTCGAAGAAGCGGAGAATTGAGATATAACACCTGCAATGGCATAGTCACTTGCGTCAGTTACAACAATGGTTTTACAAATTTCACTGAAGTGAGCCAAAATTGGTGCCGTAGTAAAAGCTTTCTTGAGAGTATTAAACTCCCGTTCAGCTTTGACTGTGAACATGAAAGGAGTATCCTTTCGAAGGAGATTAGTAAGGTTCACTATGGTTTTGGAATAATTCTTTATAAATTTGCGATAAAAATTAGCAAAACCAAGGAAACCTTGGAGTGTTTTAACACTCGAGGGCTTGGGCCAGTCAAGGACTTTTTGACATTTGTCCGAGTCCATACTGATACCATCAGTAGAGACGACTACCCCGAGGAAATGAAGAGACGAGTTGTGAAATTCACATTTCGACAGTTTGGCGAAAAGGTTATTTTCTCGAAGTCTTCGAAGCACTTCTTTGATATGGGAAGTGTGTTCTTCGAGGTTCTTTGAGTAAACCAGAATATCGTCGAGGTAGACTACTACGTATACTTCGACAATGTCAGCGAATATATCGTTGACAAGGTTCTGAAAAGTGGAAGGAGCGTTGCAAAGCCCGAAAGGCATCACAGTATATTCATAACTACCAAATCTGGTACTCATAGCCGTCAGCCATTCATGACCTTTGGCGATTCAAACCAAATTATAGGCACCTCGAAGATCAAACTTCGAGAAGTGAGTAGCTCCATGGAAAAGAGTAAGAAGCTGAGACATGGGGGGAACTGGATAAGCATTCTTTTGAGTGACATTATTCAGCCTTCTGTAGTCCACACAGAGTCTGAGGGACCCATCCTTCTTAGGGACGAAAAGCACAGGAGAACCTGTATTCGACTTGCTTGGTCGAAGGAAACCTTTTCCTACATTTTCCGCAATGTAGTCTCGAAGTTCAGCAGATTCTTGCTTTGAGAGAGAATAGACTGGGCCAGGCGAAGGTGCCGGACCTGTGAGTTCGATCTGGTGATCATATGGTCTTCGAGGAGGGAGTTTATCAGCTCTCGAAGAGGAAAAAACATCAGCAAATTCATGGTAGATGGGAAGAAGAGTCTTTCGGATGGTTTCGAGGTCTTCGATCTCATCATCTTCTTCAAGGCTTGGAATAGTCGTCGAAGGAGGATGTGAGAGGATCAGGGAGTACAGAAAACCTTTAAATGAAGGTAACTCCTTCTCTTCGAAGAAGGAGGTCAGAGATAAGTTAGAGCAATAAGCAATTACTCCATGATCTTTCGAAGAAATGGAAGAGGGAGAGGCAGGATATTCAAAGTCTCCTGGCGGAAAAGTGTCATCTAACTGAATGACATAGTCGGGTAAGCTGTTTAATTCTTTTTTGACTGGAAGAGAAGAGTTAGTGTCTGGAGATATTTTGGGTCGAAGGTTAATTACTCCTTCTTGCCAGTTAACATCTGGGTTCCAATGCACCAGAAAGTCATGGCCAAGGATGGTATCATCCATCCCTTGGGCATCCAAGACCAAAAGGTCCCATTCAAAGCTGGGGAAAGATTTGAATTGAAAGGTCCACTTCGCCTTCTTTGAAACCCAGAAACTGGGCTCCTTCGAAGAGCTTACCAAGAAAATCGGGAATCTTGATGTCTCAGTGAGCTGAAGGGACTGTTGTTTGGCAAATGTCGAACTAATAAAAGACACATTAGCACCAGAGTCGAGAAGGACCCTGTATGGTTGATTCGAAGAATCAAATAAAATAAATCTCGAACTTGGAACACTCTCAGTGGTCTCACAAGCTCGAAGGTTGACTCGCGGAAAAGTAGAAGATAAGTAGTTTTCTTTGCAAATCATAAGAGAACTACTCATTAATTTTTTGACAACTTAGCTGCCTCACGGGCTGCTCTTTTAGCACAAGCATCCAATTGATGTTTCCCACCGCAATACATACAAAGTCCCTCCTTTTCCCTTCTCGCCTTTTCATCCGCCTTGAGGACCCCTTTGGTGTTGAGCACCTTTGAGATCTCTTGAGGAATCCTGGTTCGAGTTTGTTGGGGGGTTGTCGTCGAAGGCTTTGACGTTGCAGGGTGGATCTTCTTTGAGGTCGAATTTGAAGATCTCTTTGAAGATGGATCTTGCGTCGCAGGAGTCGAATTGGTCTTCTTGGTTCGAGATCGATCGTGATAGCAGTTGTCCAACTCAATAGTGCGATTGATGAGATGTTGGAGTGTCGAGAGTCGATGACCACTGACCGCAAGCTGGTCGGTGATTCGAGAAGGTAGGCCTTTGCGGAAGTGAAACAGAAGAGCCGCGTTGTTCCAGTCGATGTGAGATTGTAAGACTCGGAACTGGGCAATGTAGGTCAAGGCTTTACCGTTCTCCTTCATCAAAAGAGAATTGAGTTCGAACTCGGCATTGCGAACTTCATTAGGATCTCCGAACAATGTGAACAGCTGTTGTTCGAACTTTTCCCAGTTATTGAGGATGCAGTCCGGTTTGGTGTTATTCAGCAGTTCGAGGTAAGGTTCGAACCATTGTGAGGCTCGGCCACTGAGATATGAAGAAGCGTAAAGAACCTTCTGACGATCGAGAGAGAAGGTTGCCGGGTCGTTAGAGAAGAGAATTTTGCAGGATTGAAGAAAACCCCTTAGTTTGGAGGATTGCTCGCCGTCGAACTTGTCGGGAGCTTTCATTCCGGGTGTTCAAAACTTGGGAGGTCCATTACCTCCTTCAGTCTTCAGGGCTTTGATAAGGGACACCAACATCGAAGTCGGTGATTCATTGGCCGCCCCTTCGGGTTCGTTAGAACCTGAAGGGTTTTGAGGTGGTGAAGGAGGTGGGTCCCGTCGCCGAGGTCGCCCTCGGTTGATCGGTTCCTGAAAAGTGAAAGAGTCCTCCGAATCAGAGAGTTGCCGAAGTGGGTCTAGAGGCGCATTCTGATTTTGTGTCGAAGGAGGGATTTGTTCGATAGAAGGTCGATTGCCGATGGGAGTTGCGGGGGCTCGGCGTCGGTCAATGTCATGGTCCAGTGGGTGTTCGGCCAGACCTTGTGACCTAGTTCGAACTGGTGTACGTTGCATCACCAAAAGATATCAACAGTCGAAGAAGTTGACTGTCCAGCAACAAGATATAATAGGGAGAAAGATCTATAAACTTGTTGTAAGACTTAATTAATAACCGAAGGTTTCCCTATCTTCATTTTCCACTCCTCTTTCCTCCTCTCCCACTATTCTCTCCTCATCAATTCCATTCTCCACTTCTCTCCTCTCCTCTTCCTCCACTCTTCTTCCCTCTTCGACTTCTCTTTCTTCGACTCTCTCTTCTTCGATGATTGTTCCAACAATAGCTCCGACTCTCCCTACGGCCCCTTCGATGACTCGAGTCACCTCCGGATTGTTATGTTGTTCAAGCAAAACAATTGGGTCCGGTTCGTCATACAGCGGTGGTGGAGGAGGTGTCATGGTGGTGTATCTTCGATACGGCCCTAACAACGCTAACAAACCAAAATTCATCATTATCAGCAATCTCAAAAAATACATTCCTTTTCCCTCTTCTCTTTGTCACTTACTTAAATCTCCCGGTTGTTCCAATTCTGGCGTCTCAAGTAAATTCGGTATCCGATAATTCACTCGAGTAATGGCTCTTCTTGGACGAGCACCTTGAATTTGGACGATGGAAGGAGATCTGGATGGTGGTGGTATTGGAGGAATTGCGGTCGAAACGGCGCGACTACTTATAGCCAAAATGGGCAAAGCATCCTCCGAACCAAAAGGAAACCCATGTTCAAAGACACAGGGCACCCGAACTATTCGACACATCTCACATTTCGATCTATCCCCTCTTGTCGCGGTACTTGGCGAGCACGTCAAGTTCTGTCGAATGCATCTTTGGCATCTTCAATCGATGACTTCGACTTCTGACATTTTTGTTTTTCTTTTTCTTTCTCTGTTGTATTCTTCTGTATCTTTTCTGTTCTTCTTCGATTTAGTTAAGTAAAGTAGTAGTGTGGGAAGTAAGATGGTGGGAATTCTTTACCTTCAACCTTCGCAGGAGCTTGGCTTTTATACCCGGGTATCTGTCACGCTGCAACTCTCAGTCTCAGCCACACCCGGCTCAGCATTTCCTTATGCATCAAACTTCGAATGCAAGACTCAACTTCGAACTTTCAAGGACCAAATGCGTGACACTTAATCAAAGGGAAATTCAAACCTCATTACCCGATCCGGTCCCTGACTCGAAGATTTCCCCTTCCGGTGATTCGACGGCTATTCGATGCTTATCCAATAACCCTCATTCGGATTAGCTCAAATGCCTCAACCCTCAGCTTGGCGCTTAACCTTATCAATCAAGCCTTGCACTTACCCTTCATATCACCTGGGAATTTCCATTTGTATCCTCGAATCAATTGTCATATTATCAGTTATGCTTTCATCTGATTTTTTCAATCACTCGTGTAAATCCAACTTCGAGTACATACTTTCCTTACTCATCTTCACACGAAAACCTCATGTCAATATTTGTCTATAAAAGCAACTGTACTTTTCTCTACATTCCCTTTTCCTCACTTAATTAATATAATATTGTTTTATGTTACCTTCCTTAATCAGTCATCACCCTGATTAAATCCGAGTCTGATTTGAGCCCAGTACTTATTACTCACATCGCATCTTCGAAGCTAGTCTCAAAGTTATCTTTGAGAATACTTCAACTCGAAGATATCCTCGAGTTACTTCGAAGAATATCTTTGACTCATTTCCCAGTCCCCTTCGCGCTTGGATCAACCAAATCCCCATCTGTACGTTGGGTTGGTCACATGACATCTAGTCCATGTTGACCATATCTGAGTTATCAGAGACAGGTTCCCAGAAGTGGTGAGAATGATCTCTGATTGACAGCATAATATCAGCAGGTGCATCCATGAAAACATGGGAATGGAGTATATATTTACCTGATTTACAAGCCTTGAGAGTACTCTGAATGTCCTTCCAAACTTTACCCTTGAACACGGGCGTGTCAGCCTCCCTGATGCCAAGGACAAGTCCTTCTAGCTACAAGTGGTGCAAGAATATATGGAAAGAGTATATTAACTCTGGGTAAGGTACAATGTTACAATTCCCAAAAGATATGGGGGAATTGTGACGTAAAAATTGAGAGAAAAATAGGTTAATAATTATATTAAATAAATTTAATATAATGAAAAACCAGAGGGGCCTGATAAATCAGGGGTGGTTTAGATCCCTCTAAGGTATCTTACAAATAAATGCAGAGGATTTAGGTACCTGGAACACTGGGGCCTGTTGGAACAGGGGTGGTTTAATCCCAGGAATGGAAATGGGGGAATATCTTCAAGAAAAGGGTTATTACTTACTAGTAATAAACCTTGAGGGATCTTGGGGATATTCTGGGTGAAACTGGACAGTTTGAAGCGCTTGGATGGATGGTCGGTGGAGCTTGATGGGCACTGTGAAGTTGTTGGGGAAGACAGGGCTAAAGAATAACTACTAAGAAGCTTACCAGACTGTGTTATAAAGATGTATATATCTAATAAGAAGTGGGTAAGGTTGTTAGTTGGTATTGGGAAGCATGAGGAGCCTTCTTTGGGCGGTTGAAGAGCTCCTTAAATAGTCTTGAGCTCCCCCTGGGGACCCTGTAGGTATTATTGGCCAACTTGTGGGATCTTTGGACCACATTTTGGCCATTTTGCTTTCTTGGTGACGCTTCAGCAGCCCCTGCTTTGAATACACATCACCAATTGATTTTTTATTAATGTATTTTATTATTATTTATTTATTTACATTGACTTACAGTCTGTAGTACATTAGTACTGTTTGTTATAGATTTAATACTAGTGGCTTATTTGTATTTATAATAAGCCACAGTATTGTTTGTACTGTTTTGTTCAATCAATGTATTCTATAAATAAACAATGCCATTTAATATATTTAATTGTTTAGTCCCCAGTACTCTTCATTACATATGTAACATATGTAATGAGGTCACTGGAGCATGTTTTTGTTGATTTGGGTGTACCTGAGTGACTGTGGAGTCCGCGTGCCAAGTTTGGGAGACTGTGAGGGGCTTGATGCTTGCGCGGGGGCTTATATCCTCAACTTTGACGCGGGCTTTCAGTCACGCGGGTTGAACTTGAAGTTATGCGGACTGCGGTACGCGGGGTTTGAGTAAAACACGGTGTATTTACACTATCTCCCCTAATTTACACAACACCTCATTTCCGTGACTGGAAATGGGGTTTAAGCATATGTATATATATATATAAGCATTAATTAATGCAAGTTCCTTTTTGTTAAAGGTACTTGCTAATTATTCTTTGCTAATTTACATAGTGAAGGAGTGAGAATTAGGGGTACTTGTGAGTGAGGTACCCTAGGTTATTTTTAGTGTAGATTTAGAATATCAAATAATATTCTAACTATTATTTGATATTCTATATTTTTTATAATAATTTTTGTAGGAAACTTGTGACAGGTTGCTCTGTCATAGTAGCAAGCTGACAGGGCGGCATTGGGGGATGGCCAGAGATCATGCGGGGGAGATGGCTAAGGATGAACACTATGTTTTTCAGCATTTCAAGTGCTGATTCAGGGGACCAAAAAATTCCTCCAGCCAGGTTGATGTTCAAGTCATTGGCCACTGAAGGTGGAAGAAGAGGCCCAGGTATAAAAATCTCCACAGCTGGAAAAGTGGAGAGGTATGAAAGTTGTTAAAAGGTTGGAGCCATAAATAATCAGTTGACGGGATAGGACTTAAAAGGGTCCCGTGATGGCCTAGGGGCAGGAGGGATATCTTCTCCAGGAGGTCTCCTGTTAGGCCTATTGGAGCTGGATGGAGCCAAATTTGTTGCATTACAGGTAATTTTCAGCCCATGCAGGTCCTCAGTGGTGATTATTTTGTGTGAAGTGGGATGTGGCGTGAATATGGGGAAGTTGGGGCAAGTTGTACCAAGAGGAACCGGGGGCCGGGGTGTGTGGGAGGACAAAGGTCCCTGTTGAGGGACAAGACCACCATCTGTGTTATCTATCCTGGACTTCTTTGAGGTTGGATCAACAATGATGCAAGTGTTGTAGCGGTAGATCGTTGTTTGTTTGACATGTAAGTCCACAAATTTGGGACAGGTAGGGGCAGGAGGTTGATGGCTAGATGTGCTGGGTTTGCTGGGCACTTGCTGTCTGAATTAAGAGGCCAAGTATTTGGCATAATATTTGGTATCATTGGGTCCTCCCTCAGCATTGGGGTCTTCAGAGCTGTGCTGGCTGACCTGGTGTTGTTGGTTGTTACAGGGTCTTCAAGCAACTATGGTGTTGCTACTGAGGATATTGGACAAGAACTGATTGCCTGCAGGGGTCAAGTACAATCAGTTTTGGCTACTGGAGTTGGGAGGGTTTGGTTGGTTTGCTGGTGTGTATTGAGGGTTGGGGATTGTAGATGTTGAGGCACCACTGTTGTTGGGGATAGAGTTGGATGCTGTGAGAAAGTTGGCCATGCTGGGGGAGTTGGTTTGAGCTGAGGGGAGCGTGGCGGTATTGTATATGTCACCATTGAAGAAGCCATCCTTGGGATATGGCCAAAGGGTGACCATTTTGTGAATCTGTGTGGTGTGGTGTGGAGGTAGGTAGTAGGTTTGGGATTGTTGGTTGGATTTGTCTGACTGAGGATGTTGGGGGGTTGGGGGCTTATCAAATGGCTGAGTGGGTTTCTGTGATATTAGGGGACTAGCTGGGGTGTGGGATGGGTTGGACGGTGTTTGTTGCTGGAGCAAGGTATTGGCCACTGCAGACATCCTTTTGACCTGATGGTCCTCATCATCTGACTGCTTGTAGTCCTCCTTTGTCTTTGCTGCAAATTTGGTGAGGAACAACCTTTCATCTACCCTCAATTCCGGGTGCCAGGCCAGCTCAGAGCATTTCTCCCAGAGATCAAAGCCTGATGCATGAGATACATCCTAGTTCACTATTGCCAGACATGGTGTGAAGGGGGGGAGAGGCGGAGTTTGGAGTGATGAGTGCGTGCAGTGTGGAAAAAAGGAACCTGTGATTGAGTGAACAAATGAATTGGGCAAATTAGTATCATTACGGTGAATTTGGTGGCCTTTACGGGTACTGGCTGGACCCTTTGGGCTCTTGTTGGCTTAAGGCGGGGCTTTTTAGACCTTTGGGGGCTTGGTGCCAGGCTATTGATGGCCTTGGGGGCTAATAGATGGGCCCTTTAGGCCCTCTGCAGCTGGAAATGGGGCCCTTTTCTCCTTTTGGTGCTTGTGGCCAGGCTGTTGATGGCATTTATGGGGCCAAGCTGGGTCTTTTACCCCTTATGGGGGCTTGGGGTGGGTCCTTTACCCCTTATGGGGGCTTGGGCTGGGGCCTTTAGCCATTTTGGGGGCTTGGGCTGGGTCCATTACCCCCTTTGGGGCTTGGGCCCACCCTTTTTGTGGCACTTGGGGCTTGGGCCTTGGCCCAGTTGGCCCACTTCATGTTTAATATGGGCCACTTGGGCCTTGGCCCAGTTGGCCCACTTCATGTTTAATATGGGCCACTTGGGCCTTTTGATGCTTGGTTGTGGGCCTTTGGGCCGGTGCCGGGTGGGCTTAGGGGGGGGGGGGGGGGGGGGGAAAGGGGGTTGGGGGGGGGGGGGGGGCTCACCTGTCAGCCTGGGTGTGAAACTAACCATGGTTAATGGTTGTATCTAAGGTAGGTTGATGGTTTCAAGTGGTTTTGGTTGGGTTAAATGTCCAGTAAAAGGGATATTCCTCAATAAGTAAGTCTTGTCTGAGAGGCTTGCTCTAATTGGGGCGTTGATAAACGCACGCCAACGGCGCACGCCAACGCCAACCCGCACGCCAATTTTTTTTGGCGTGCTGTAAGGATCCCGTCTGGATCCTTCACTGTCCGTAATTAGGGTTCAGAAACAAAGCCTTATGCTTTGGAGAGACCGGATTCTAGAACCACAGTAGGTTAAATTTCAAGCTAGCTCAGTAGAGTGATGAAGGTCAGTTGGTCTCTGCTCTAAATACAATAATGAAGAAATAATGATGAAGAGAAATAGAGAGAAAAGAAGAATGAAATGGTTTGCTTACCTAGCTCAGTAGAGTGATGAAGGTCAGTTGGTCTCTACTGAGCTAGTTGGGGAGCGGGGATCTGAGGAATTAAATAGTGTACTGATTATGTAATCTTGAGTCTTGAGGTCTTTGTGAAATCTTGATGTAGAGGTTTCACAGTCTCCCCCCCTAAAAAAAAAATCGAAGAAAGTGATGTAATGAAGTCAAGAGAAAGAAAGTTGAAGGAAAGAGAAGAGAGAGAAAGAAGAGAAAAAAATGAAAGAAAGAGTCGAAAGCAAGAGGGATAGAAAGACAGGGAAGATTATGTAGGTGTCAGCTTGCTACTATGACAGAGCAACCTGTCACAAGTTTACCACAAAAATTATTATAAAAAAATAGAATATCGAATAATATTTAGAATATTATTTATTATTCTGAATCTACACTAAATTTAACCTAGGGTACCTCACTCACAGGTACCCCTAATTCTCACTCCTTCACTATGTAAATTAGCAAAGGATAATTAGCAAGTACCTTTAATAAAAAGGAACTTGCATCCATTTATGCTTATATATATATATACATATGCTTAAACCCCATTTCCAGTCACGGAAATGAGGTGTTGTGTAAATTAGGGGAGATAGTGTAAATACACCGTGTTTTACTCAAACCCCGCGTACCGCAGTCCGCAGAACCTCAAGTTCAACCCGCGTGACTGAGAGCCCGCGTCAAAGTTGGGATATAAGCCCCCGCGCAAGCAACAAGCCCCTTACAGGCTCCCAGCTTGGCACGCGGACTCCACAGTCACTCAGGTACCCCCAAATCCATAAAAACACGCCCCAGTAACCTCATTACATATGTTACATATGTAATAAAGATTACTGGGGACTACATAATTAATTATATTGGATGATATTAATAATTAATACATTTAAATAAAACATATTGAATAAACAAGCAGTACAGACAATACTGTGGCTTATTATAAATACTCATAAGCCACTAGTATTAATAGTACTAATGTACTACAGACTGTACCTCAATATAAATGAATAAATAAATAATAAATATCATAATAAAATCAATTGGTGACGTGTATTCAAAGCAGGGGCTGCTGAAGCGTCACCAAGAAAGCAAAGATGGCCAAAATGTGGTCCAAAGATCCCACAAGTTGGCCAATAACACCTACAGGGTCCCCAGAGGGAACTCAAGACTATTTAAGGAGCTCTTCAACCGCCCAAAGAAGGCTCCTCATGCTTCCCAATACCCACTAACAACCTTACCCACTTCTTATTAGATATATACATCTTTATAACACAGTCTGGTAAGCTTCTTAGTAGTTATTCTTTAGCCCTGTCTTCCCCAACAACTTCACAGTGCCCATCAAGCTCCACCAACCATCCATCCAAGCGCTTCAAACTGTCCAGTTTCACCCAGAATATCCCCAAGATCCCTCAAGGTTTATTACTAGTAAGTAATAACCCTTTTCTTGAAGATATTCCCCTATTTCCATTCCTGGGATTAAACCACCCCTGTTCCAACAGGCCCCAGTGTTCCAGGTACCTAAATCCTCTGCATTTATTTGTAAGATACCTTAGAGGGATCTAAACCACTCCTGATTTATCAGGCCCCTCTGGTTTTTAATTATATTAAATTTATTTAATATAATTATTAATCTATTTTTCTCTCAATTTTTACGTCACAATTCCCCCATATCTTTTGGGAATTGTAACTTGTACCTCACCCAGAGTTTATATAACTCTTTCCATCTATCCTTGCACCACCTGTAGCTAGAAGGACTTGTCCTTGGCATCAGGGAGGCTGACAATTGGGGGTCTGGCCGGGAAATTTTCAAATTTATTTTTGAAATAAAAAAAAACCCGTAATTTTTTATTTTTTTTAAAAATATATACACTTATAAAAAAAACCCTATAAAAATTATCATCTTTTTATAAATCCTCATCCCATAAAGAAAATTTCAAAAAAACTAACAAAAAACTGTTTTACTTTATTTTTTTCAAAAACCAAACCCACAAAAATTAAAATAAAAAATCGTAAGTTTTTTTATTTTTTTATTTTTTACATACAATTAAAAAACATACTAATAAAAAAATTCTAAAAATATCACAGTATTCTATACTCACTATTCTTCATTTGTCTGCGGCGCGTACAGTGAATTTACAGGAAAACGCCGCGCTGGTTCAATACTACCTCGTGTATCTCAAATTACGACGAGAAGAAGAGATTAAAAACTACATACCTAGCGACTGGGATCTATTATCCCAAGAAGAGCGAATAATTCTAGCCTCCTACCACTCCCACTTACGCGAAGAAAGAGACCTCGACGCAGAAATCAACTTGAAAAAATACCTTCGAGATCTCAAAGCTAAAAAGGAAAGATTAGCCAGAGAAAAATACCAAGCTAAATGTAAGCCCCTTTACTTTTCTTCGCTTAAGCATCCTTCATTAACCTTTGATTTCCTCAGTGGCTTCCTTCGAGTCCAACAACAGAGAGCAATCTACTGTGTCCACCGAAGAAGGAACTACCATCACTCCTAACCGTAAGCAGCCTTTATTATAACGTTGAATACACACAAAGCTTACACGATGGTAAAATCTACCAGATCCAACAACCCCCAACTACGAGGTCTCCTCCCAAGTCCAACAAGACCTCGTGGCGGCAAAAGAGCTGCACCAGCGCGTCAAAAACCTCCAAATGGCGAATATAGCGCGCAAGGACTTGAACCCAGCAACGCCGGAGGTCGCACCAGCTCCCATGGACAACCCAGTCCCCTCCAAGGAAGCGCCCCCTCCGAGCCAAGAGGCGGAGATGCCTATGGACGTCGACGAGAGGCCACAACCCTCATTGGCAGTTACCCCGATACGCCCTTCCACCCCGGAGATCCAAGTCCTCTCCAAGGACGAACAAATCAGACTCCGGGTGAAAGAGCACGTTTCCATCTGGAAACAGTGCCAAGTATCCTTGCGACAAGGGGCTACCGTCGAGCTGAGAGCGCTTTTGACCACCGCTCAAGAGAGTCAGAAGGCTCTTCAGAAACTCATTCCCAACGAGGAAATAGAGGCGTACGTGAAAGGTTGGAATCCTTGGGAGGAAAAGAAGTTACACTTCCCAGCTCCCCCCAAGAAGTTATCCGGTCTCAAATTCAAGAAGAAAGAGGAAAAGAAGACCCGCAGCTCCTCCTCAATCAACTTCAACGATCCAGCCCGCTGGAAGAGGACCACAGATCTGCTTCAAATAGCGGCAAATCTATACAAGAACATAGATTAAGCCCCACTATCCTACATTCCCTATTCGACTACATAGAAGCCCTTAATAATAATATAGCTACATTAGATATTAATAGTGAAGCTAATTTAAAAATTATTGTTAATAAAATAGAGAATAGCTTAGAGGAATTAAAAGATAACATAACAGCGCGTACCTTGAGAATCCTACAAACTCTGGACAAACCTTTGCCCCTCGAGTTGCCATTACATCACAGTGAGATAATAATTGAGACTAACAAAAATTGTGAAGCTATTAAGGAAGTAATAAGAGAAATTAACAAAAATACAAATGATACTCTAGATGTTCTTGAAGAAATGCAAACTTCCCAAGTAACAATGGCAGAATATGTTATTAATTCCCTCAAAAAGGATGAAACAAATAACAACAAACTAGAGGATTTAATTATAAATCTTAATAACAATTTCAATACAAAATTTGAGAAACTAGAGGAACAAGTAAACAACAAATTCTCAGTCCTTACCTCTGAAATTGAATCATTGAAATTGAAAGACAATGTAATTTCTAAATTAACAACTATCCTCTCAGGTATAGAATCCTTGAAAGAGGAGAAAATGAATCCACAATACCATGAGCCTCAAGGACCCAGCAGCTCATACAGTGAGGAAGAGATGGTTAACCAAGCAACAAACAATTGGAATAAGTATGGTGACAAGGTACCTGACATTAAACCCACCACGTATCTTGACAGAGATGAAGCTCCTCACATCAATATCAATTCTAATTATTATAACAACAAAGAGGAGAAACAGAATAACCCTTATAAGAATCTCCAATACTTGAGTCCCAACATTGTCCCTCAAGAAAAACATAGCACCCTCAATACCAATAGTGCCCAACCTAGGTATAACAATCCTTTTATGCAGAATAGACCTATGACCAAAGATACCAGAATGTCCACACCTTACAGAAACTCTGATATGACTGCTATACACAAACTTATGCCCCCCTTAAAAGACTGGCCCAAGTTTGATGGTAAAGGAGAATATGACCACATGAGTTTCATAGAATACATTGATCACATAGTAAGGACTTACCAAGCTGATGATGAAGTCATCACTTCAAGACTTACTGTACTCTTTGAAGGAATGGCTTCTACTTGGTTTATTACCAAAAGTAAAGCTGTAGGACACCAATCTTGGTCAGTGTGGAAAGAATTAATCAAACGCCCAGTTTGGCACCAGAATTTGGAAAAATGAAAAGCGCCAAGCCTTTGAAAAGGATTACTTTGATCCAACCACAGAAACAGCTTCTGAATGGTGTTTGAAACAAAGAAGAAGGATTGAATGTGTGCATGACAGAGTCTCAGATGAAGAAGCCAACAACAGATTACTGAGTCAATGTAAAGGAAATCTTGAGAGTATAATGAGATGTAGATTCCCCTCATTAGATGTAGACCTGACAGAATTCAGCAGTGTATTAAATGAAATGGTAGTCCTTAATGGATGGAACAAGAAGTACACCAGGAATAACATCCCTGAGAGAAAAGAGTTCCAAAAAGCATCCACAAAGGTTAACCCCACAACTGAAATACCCAAGAAAACTGCTACTCCTGAATGTTTCAAGTGTGGAGAAAAGGGTCATTGGAAAAATGAATGTACCAATATACGTAAAAGAGTAAATATGGTAGTAATGAACACCCCATCAGAAACTGAAGAAGATACCCAGTCCCAGTTTGAAATAGTCATGAATGAACCAGCTGAAGAAGACTTGATGAGAATCTCAGTTATCCAAGCTGACATTGGGGATGAATTATCCATTAATGCTATACATGGTGACTCTAATTTACCACAAAGATGGGATCCCTCCATGAAGGTTGGCCATATATCTGACGCAAAGCTACTCACCAATAAACCTGAAGCTGGTATGAGTTACACCATGGGGAAAACTAGTTATACTACTGTCTTGTTTGAAAACAAAGAAATAAGAGTCCTCCTTGACATAGGAGCTTTCTGTTCTTGTGCCAGTAGTACCTTTCTAGATGAATGTTACCCCAGATGGAGAGATAACTTAATGCCCATGCCAAAAGCCAAGTTCAGTAGTTGCAACTCAGCCATGAAACCTACTGGAGTAGTATCCATACCTCTAATATTTCCTCACTCTAAAGGATCTCTTAGGTTATCTGTTGAATTTGTAGTGTTACAAGATGCAGTCTGTGATTACCTGATCCTAGGTAATGATGCTTTCTGTATGTATGGTATAGATATTTTCCAGAGTAAAGATAGATTCTACACTATTGGTGGAGATTGGAAAAGAAAATTCCAAATCTGCAACATTAACATCAAGATACCAGAGGCCATTAACAATGTTGAAATCCAAGAAGATCTACTATCTTTCCAGAAAGAATACTTATCACAAGCTGCTGTCAGTGACATACTAAATGAGAAACAGAAGATGGATGTGTTGAAAACTTGTTTTGAGCATAAAGAAGCTTTCTGCACTACAGAAGAACCAATTGGTAACATCAAGGGCCATGACATGAAATTGGAACTTAATATTGACAAACCTTATCCCCCACAGTTGAGGAGACCACCCTACCCCTCCAGCCCCAAATCAAGAGAAGCTCTGGAAACACACATCAAAGAGCTACAAGAACTCAAAGTCCTGAGAAAAGTTGGACATAATGAACAGGTAGAAGTCACCACACCTGTAATAATTGCCTGGCATAATGAAAAGTCAAGAATGGTGGGAGATTTCCGTGCTCTGAATAACTACACCAGACCTGACTACTATCCTATTCCCAGGATAGACCATTCATTACACAACTTATCTAAGGCCAAGTATATCACCACTATGGATGTACTGAAAGGGTTCCATCAGATCCCCATAGCTCCTGAGAGTAGGAAATTCCTGAGGATTATATGTCACCTAGGGATTTTTGAATACCTCAGAATGCCTTTTGGCATAAAGAATGCGCCATCACACTTCCAAAGAATGATGGATTCCATTTTTGGCTCATTCATTAGACAAAACTGGATGATGGTATACATAGATGACATCATCATTTACTCTGATGACTGGGAAACTCACCTAGAAAAGATCAATATAGTACTCCAAACTGCCACACAAGCAGGGTTAAAAATGTCCATCAAAAAGTGTAACTTTGGATATGGAGAACTTAAAGCACTAGGAAGAGTAGTCTCAGGTCTTTCCCTGGCTATAGACCAGAACAAAGTGGCAGCAGTCTTAATGAAATCCATGCCTCAGAACAGAACAGAAATTATGTCCTTTCTAGGTTTCTGTAGTTATTACCGCCAACATGTCCCCAACTTTGCAAATGTAAGTAAAAGCCTCTACGCACTCTGTAATCATGATACAATATTTGAAATGACCTATGATAGAGTACAAAACTACAAAGAGTTAAAGAGACTCCTTACCACTGCACCAGTTTTAGCACAACCTGACTATACTAAACCATTTATACTGTATATTGATGCTTGTTTAGATGGTCTAGGAGCAGCCCTTCATCAGGAGTTCATAATAGAGGATAAACCTGCAGAGAAACCCATTCTATTTATCTCAAGACAAATCAAAAGTACTGAGAAGAAATATGGAGCAAGCCAAATGGAATGTTTAGCACTTGTTTGGGCTCTGGAAATGTTACATTACTATCTTGAAGGATCTAACTTCCTAGTGGTAACTGACTGCACAGCTGTAAGAACCTTGATGAATATGAAGACCCCTAATAGACATATGCTTAGATGGCAAATTGCAATTCAACAGTATAGAGGACATATGACTATTATTCATAAATCAGGAGCCAAGCACAAAAATGCAGATGGACTAAGTAGATGGGCCTTGCCTAATAACCCAGATAATCCTGCTTATGACCCAGAAGATGAAGACATATTTCCCATCCTAGGAATTCATGTGTGTGACTTAGATGATGCATTTTATGAATTAGTCCAGAATAGCTATGACAAGAACCCTGAGTTGTTAAAACTAGTAGACATACTTAGAAATGACAACAGCTCAACAGAACTAATAGCCAGTCTACCAGAAAAATTAGCCAAACATTATAAACTTGGAAAGTTCAGTCTCCTAGATGGCCTTCTATATTTCAGGAATAGGCATTCAAGTGTACTAGTGCTAAGTGACCCTTCCCAAATTGATAACATTCTGAAAGAATGCCATGATAATGTTAATTCTGGACACTTTTCTGAAGAAAGAACAGTGGAGAGAATTAAATATACAGCATGGTGGATCAATTGGAAAGAACAAGTACACAACTATATCAAATCTTGTGATGCGTGTCAGAAAGGCAATAAGCAAACTGGAAAAAGATTTGGCTTACTGCAGAAAATATCTGAACCAACTGACAAGTGGGAAATCATAAACATGGACTTTGTGACAGGCCTACCCCCAGGAGGATCCTTCTCATATAACTCAGTACTAGTAGTTGTAGACAGATTCTCCAAGAGAGCCAGGTTCATACCTAACCATAAAGATGATACTGCCATGGAGGTTGCCCTGTTGTTTTGGAATAGGATCATGGCTGATGTAGGTATACCCAAAATTATAATTAGTGATAGAGACCCCAAATTTACATCAGAATTTTGGAGGAACCTACATGACATGCTTGGTACTAAACTAGCTTTCTCCACAGCTTATCACCCTCAGACTGATGGGTTAGCAGAAAGAATGATACAAACTCTAGAAGACATGTTACGTAGATTCTGCTCCTTTGGATTTAAATTTAAGAATCATGATGGATACACTCATGATTGGGTTAGTCTACTACCAGCATTGGAAATTGCCTATAATAGTAGTAAACATTCCTCCACCAAAGAAGCTCCATATGTCTTGGAAAGAGGATGGATACCACGCATGCCCAAAGATACTTTGAATGATAAATTACCCCACCTGCATCCAACAGCACTAGATTTCAAGAAAATGTTAGATCTGACCCAACAACATGCTAAGAAATGCGTGGAAGAAGCAGTAGAATACAACAAAGGGAGATGGGATAAAAGCCACAGAGAACCTGAGTTTAAAATAGGAGATAAGGTCCTTTTATCCACTATTAACTTCAATAACTTGGGAGGTAGCAGGAAGCTAAAACCCCCTTTTATAGGTCCCTTTACCATTAAACAACTTCATGGAAAAAATGCTGTGGAAGTCATACTGACAGAGGAACTATCAAGAAAACACCCAGTATTCCCAGTCAGTCTGGTAAAACAGTACCAATCTAGAACTGAAGATGAACCAGTCACTCAACAACCAGTTCCCCTGATGGAGGTCCCACCTTCTGGACAATTGAAAGTACATAAAATCCTGAAAGATAAAAAAGAGAGGATACAGGGAAAAGATACAAGACTTTATCTTGTCAGATATAAGAACCAATCAGCGGACAAAGATGAATGGTTACCTGAAAATAATATCCCAGATGGAGCAATTCATCTGAGAAATTACAGAGCATCCAAGAGGTCCTCTTGAATTTTTTTTTCCTTAAATGACCTTATCTTTAGTTGGAAACTTACCTTTTTCCGGGAGACTTATCTTGGTGGTAGGGAATGTCAGCTTGCTACTATGACAGAGCAACCTGTCACAAGTTTACCACAAAAATTATTATAAAAAAAATAGAATATCAAATAATATTTAGAATATTATTTGATATTCTGAATCTACACTAAATTTAACCTAGGGTACCTCACTCACAGGTACCCCTAATTCTCACTCCTTCACTATGTAAATTAGCAAAGAATAATTAGCAAGTACCTTTAATAAAAAGGAACTTGCATCCATTTATGCTTATATATATATATACATATGCTTAAACCCCATTTCCAGTCACGGAAATGAGGTGTTGTGTAAATTAGGGGAGATAGTGTAAATACACCGTGTTTTACTCAAACCCCGCGTACCGCAGTCCGCAGAACCTCAAGTTCAACCCGCGTGACTGAGAGCCCGCGTCAAAGTTGGGATATAAGCCCCCGCGCAAGCAACAAGCCCCTTACAGGCTCCCAGCTTGGCACGCGGACTCCACAGTCACTCAGGTACCCCCAAATCCATAAAAACACGCCCCAGTAACCTCATTACATATGTTACATATGTAATAAAGATTACTGGGGACTACATAATTAATTATATTGGATGATATTAATAATTAATACATTTAAATAAAACATATTGAATAAACAAGCAGTACAGACAATACTGTGGCTTATTATAAATACTCATAAGCCACTAGTATTAATAGTACTAATGTACTACAGACTGTACCTCAATATAAATGAATAAATAAATAATAAATATCATAATAAAATCAATTGGTGACGTGTATTCAAAGCAGGGGCTGCTGAAGCGTCACCAAGAAAGCAAAGATGGCCAAAATGTGGTCCAAAGATCCCACAAGTTGGCCAATAATACCTACAGGGTCCCCAGGGGGAACTCAAGACTATTTAAGGAGCTCTTCAACCGCCCAAAGAAGGCTCCTCATGCTTCCCAATACCCACTAACAACCTTACCCACTTCTTATTAGATATATACATCTTTATAACACAGTCTGGTAAGCTTCTTAGTAGTTATTCTTTAGCCCTGTCTTCCCCAACAACTTCACAGTGCCCATCAAGCTCCACCAACCATCCATCCAAGCGCTTCAAACTGTCCAGTTTCACCCAGAATATCCCCAAGATCCCTCAAGGTTTATTACTAGTAAGTAATAACCCTTTTCTTGAAGATATTCCCCTATTTCCATTCCTGGGATTACACCACCCCTGTTCCAACAGGCCCCAGTGTTCCAGGTACCTAAATCCTCTGCATTTATTTGTAAGATACCTTAGAGGGATCTAAACCACCCCTGATTTATCAGGCCCCTCTGGTTTTTAATTATATTAAATTTATTTAATATAATTATTAATCTATTTTTCTCTCAATTTTTACGTCACAATTCCCCCATATCTTTTGGGAATTGTAACTTGTACCTCACCCAGAGTTTATATAACTCTTTCCATCTATCCTTGCACCACCTGTAGCTAGAAGGACTTGTCCTTGGCATCAGGGAGGCTGACAATAGGGATGGGATGGCGTGAAGGAGAGGTCGGGAAGGGTAAAGAAAGGCGTAGGAAGCATGGGAGTCGGTTCGGATGGGGAGGATGAATAAGGCGCCAGGAGTAAGCTGGCAAGGTCGTGTGGCGTCCGTCCAGTGTGATCTGCAAGCCAAAGGTGGAAGGAGGTGCTCACAGCGTGGCCGAGGTGATGTTTTTGAAACAAGGGTGATAGTGGTGCTGCGGAGGTGCTACTATGGGAGGAACTTACTTTTGGGGTCCACCAATTGTCGCAATATCCTCCTCCTCAGCGTAGTATGGTTTCAGTTTCGATATGTGGAAGGTCGGATGCCGACAATCGTTTTTCGGGAGTTCGACAGTGACGCTCTGGCCGTGGTTGAAAACTTGAAGCACGCGGTAGGGTCCCTCAAAGCGTTCTTTGAGTTTGTCCACGCCCCCTTGGTGGCGTCCGCGCCAGTCCGCTGAATTCAGGAGGGCCCACGACCCTATTTCCAGAGGCGGTTGGTCCCGCTGACGTTTGTTGTGCTGAAGCGCCTGCCGTACGCGGCTGGCCCATAGTGAATCGCGGGCGTTTGCCCAAGAGTCTTCTCGAAGTCGCAACCACCTTTCGATTGATACCAGAGGGTCGGGTACGTCAGTGGAGGCCGGAAAAAGGGATGGTTGTCGTCCAAACACCAGCTCGAAAGGGCTGACGCCCGTCGCCACGTTGACTGCTGAGTTGATAGCCAGTTCAACCGCCGGGATGGATTCAAACCACTTGCCCTGTCTTTTCGATGTGAATGTGCAAAGGATTTGCCCGACAGTCTTGTTGCTTCTTTCGCTACGTCCGTCGGCTTGGGGGTGGAATGCCGACAACATGTGAAAGTCAATGTTCAGACGTTGCATCAGGGATTGCCAGAATTTAGACGTCCATGTCTTGTCGCGGTCACTGATGATAGTCTTGGGCGCTCCGAAAATGGCCATCCAACCGTTGAAGAGGGGCGTTGATAAACGCACGCCAACGGCGCACGCCAACGCCAACCCGCACGCCAATTTTTTTTGGCGTGCGGGGCCTACACGCCATTTTTTTTTGGCGTGTAGGGTTTACACGCCAAAAAAAAGGGCGTGTGAGACCCACACGCCAAAAATGGCGTGTGGTTCCCACACGCCAAAAATGGCGTGTGGTTCCCACACGCCAAAAATGGCGTGTGGTTCCCACACGCCATTTTTTTTTGGCGTGTGGGCCCCGCACGCCAATTGTTTGGCGTGCGGGTCCCCCCTCGCTCACATAATCGAGTGGGAGGGACCACTCGATTACGTGAGCGAGGCCGGCTGACGAGGTTATACAACCTCGTCAGCCGGGAGGACTTCCTCCCGGCCGGCGAGGCTATACAACCTCGTTGGCCAGGAGGAAGTCCTCCTGGCTGACGAGGTTGTATAACCTCGTCAGCCGGGAGGACTTCCTCCCGGCTGACGAGGTTATACAACCTCGTCAGCCAGGAGGACTTCCTCCTGGCCAACGAGGTTGTATAGCCTCGCCGGCCGGGAGGAAGTCCTCCCGGCTGACGAGGTTGTATAACCTCGTCAGCCGGCCTCGCTCACGTAATGGGCCCCGCACGCCAATTGTTTGGCGTGCGGGTCCCCCCTCGCTCACATAATCGAGTGGGAGGGACCACTCGATTACGTGAGCGAGGCCGGCTGACGAGGTTATACAACCTCGTCAGCCGGGAGGACTTCCTCCCGGCCGGCGAGGCTATACAACCTCGTTGGCCAGGAGGAAGTCCTCCTGGCTGACGAGGTTGTATAACCTCGTCAGCCGGGAGGACTTCCTCCCGGCTGACGAGGTTATACAACCTCGTCAGCCAGGAGGAAGTCCTCCTGGCCGACGAGGTTGTATAGCCTCGTCGGCCAGGAGGACTTCCTCCTGGCCGACGAGGTTGTATAGCCTCATCGGCCGGGAGGACTTCCTCCTGGCCGACGAGGTTATACAACCTCGTCGGCCAGGAGGAAGTCCTCCCGGCCGGCGAGGCTATACAACCTCGTCGGCCAGGAGGAAGTCCTCCTGGCTGACGAGGTTGTATAACCTTGTCAGCCGGGAGGAAGTCCTCCCGGCCGACGAGGCTATACAACCTCGTCAGCCAGGAGGACTTCCTCCTGGCCGACGAGGTTGTATAGCCTCGCCGGCCGGGAGGCAGTCCTCCCGGCTGACGAGGTTATACAACCTCGTCAGCCAGGAGGACTTCCTCCTGGCCGACGAGGTTGTATAGCCTCGCCGGCCGGGAGGAAGTCCTCCCGGCTGACGAGGTTGTATAACCTTGTCAGCCGGCCTCGCTCACGTAATCGAGTGGTCCCTCACACTCGATTATGTGAGCGAGGGGGGACCCGCACGGCCGGCCTCGCTCACGTAATCGAGTGGTCCCTCCCACTCGATTATGTGAGCGAGGGGGGACCCGCACGCCAAACAATTGGCGTGTGGGCCCCGCACGCCAATTGTTTGGCGTGCGCTCCCACACGCCAATTGTTTGGCGTGTGAGAGCGCACGCCAAACAATTGGCGTGCGGGGCCCACACGCCAATTTTATTTGGCGTGCGGGGCCCACACGCCAAAAAAAATGGCGTGTGGGAACCACACGCCATTTTTGGCGTGCAGGTCTCACACGCCAATTTATTTGGCGTGTAGACCCTACACGCCAAAAACAAATGGCGTGTAGGCCCCGCACGCCAAAAAAAATTGGCGTGCGGGTTGGCGTTGGCGTGCGCGCTTGGCGTGCGTTTATCAACGCCCGTTGAAGAGTCTAGACGCCGTTTTTTCGGCTGTATCTGTCTGCAGGACCGGGATAATGC
Organism: Puccinia hordei; assembly: GCA_007896445.1. NCBI lineage: Eukaryota > Fungi > Basidiomycota > Pucciniomycetes > Pucciniales > Pucciniaceae > Puccinia > Puccinia hordei. The sequence continues at coordinate 411,600 of RDRW01000340.1, forward strand.
GGATGAATCCCGACAACCGGCAGGTACATGTCAAAAGCATGTCGTAATGATTGGACGGTTTCAGCGGACCGACGAAGTCGATGGCTAGGTCCGAAAGGGGAAGTCACGGCACGTCAGGGGTGAGCATCTTTCCTGTTGGCGCCGTGGTAGGCGCCTTCGTACGTTGACAAACGGCGCACGTTTTGATGAAGTTCGCCACTGCTGCCCCCATACGAGGCCAGAAGAAATCACGGCGAAGCTCCGCCACTGTCTTCAGGTAACCAAAGTGGCCTAGTCGGACGTGTGCCTCCTCAATAAGTCGGCGTCGTATGTCGGAACCGTCAGGGATCAGGAGTCGCCCATTGATGACTATGAGGCTGTCTACTTTGGTACAATTGTCGCGTAGGGGGAGGACCTTGCGAATGGTCGTGCAAAAGGTGTCTTCCGCATATCCTGCAATGATTTGAGATTTCAGGGAGGTGGCAAGCGCCGTCCCTAGTTCTGTGAGCGCTGCCACCGATTGGACAGTTGCGGTCGAGACACCGGCGTCGTCTTCGCATAAGTCTTTTCTGGAAAGTGCGTCCGCAACGGTGTTATCCTCGCCTTTGATGTAATCAAAATTCAAATCAAAGTCAGCTAATATTTCGGTCCATCTTGCCTGTCGGCGACTCAAATTCCGTTGTTTGAGAAGATAGATCAGCAAATGATGGTCCGACATGACGTTAACCTTCATCCCCAGCAGGAGCATTTTCCACTTCTGCAGTGCGTGGATGACTGCTAGGAGTTCCTGCTCGTGAACCGGGTAATTTCGTTATGCCGGAGTCATCAGATGGGACTCATACACAATCGGTGAAGCCGACTTCCATTCCTTGCCCTGAACCAGCGCCTCTCCAAGGCCGGCGCCACTGGCGTCCGTGAACAACCAGAGTGGGTCGTCCGAGTCATAGTCGATATTTTTCAAGCACGGCAGCGACGTCATGATCTTCTTGATGTTGTTGAATGCTGTTTCCTCGGCGTCGCCCCATTGAAATTTCTTTGGGTCGAGCTTGCTGCTGGTCAACGGGGTCAGAGTTCCTACATATTTCTCGAGCCCCCAGATAAATTTTTTCATCCACTGTACCGTGCCAAGGAATTTTTTCACCCCCTTTGAAGAGCGTGGTGAGGGCCAGTTGAGGATAGTCGCCACCTTCTCGTCGTCAGCGCAGACTCCCTCTGCTGAGATCCAATGGCCCAGGAACTTGATCTTCTTGCGGAAAAGTTTCGTCTTCTTCGGACTACAATACAGGTGCGCCGCGCGAAGGCGTTCCAGAACCCGCCGAACATGTTGTTGATGGTCCGTGAAGTTGTCAGAGAATATAACTATGTCATCGAGGTAAACCACACAGATCTGGTTTATCAACTCACCGAGAGCCTCTTCTAACCTGGCTTGGTGAGTCGCCGGGGCGTTCGTCAGCCCCATCGGCATGACAACCCATTCGTAAAGGCCCCACGGTGTGCTGACCGCCGTGAGTGGGATGTCCGCTTCGCGCATTTGGGTCTGGAAAAAAGCATTAGTTTGATCCAGTATGGAGAAAACTTTGCCCGATGCCACCACCCTGACAAGTTCGTCGACGTTTGGTAGCGGTGATCGGTCCCTCACTGTGTTCTTGTTGAGGACCCGATAGTCGCAGACCCATCGTGGCAACGCCGAGCTGTCCTTCTTCGGTATAATCATGCTTGGAGAGGAGTATTGGCCTGAGGCTCGTCGGAGCCGTCCGGCTTCTACATGTTGATCAAGGAGTTTCCGCCAGGCTGGAAGATGTTTCCGTAGATACGGATATTGACGTTCGTTGATAATAGCATCCGGATTAGTCAGAATAATCTTGTGACGTACCCGGGAGCTTTCAGCCGGAAGTTTCTCAGGGAAAGGTCCATCTTGGAGGCTGCCTCCAAGCTCGTCCTCTTCTGTGATTGGGGGAATGTCGGCTGGGAAAAGATCTACAAACTCAGCGAGGATTTCCCGTTCAACCGTCTCACACGGGAACTCCAGATCATTTATAGGCGGCGTGGTCTCAGAATATGGTTGTGTCAACGCGGGTTGTATTGCAGGAGTCATTCGATAATCAAGAATAGTACAACTTGGATTGACGCAAAGCAGAGAGTTGTTGGAGATGGAAACTGAGAGGTGAAATTGATGTAAGACGGGGATCCCCAAAATCATGTCATACTCCCCTTTCACTGGGCCTATCTTGAGTGAAACATTGTCGAATGCGCGACACGAGTAGGGTTCGACGAGGGAAGTAGTCACGTAATGGCGGATGATGATGGGATTTGATGATTGGTCGTCCAGTGCAAGTCGAACGATGTTCGGAACCCGCAGTTGTTGAGTCACTAGGCCTGCCGAGGTCACTGCGTTTTCGGTGATCAAGTTAAGGTCTGAGCCCGTGTCAATCAGTCCCCGTAAGTCCTTCCCTTGTGCGCGGAATTGAATGATCAGGCGGCTGGGTTGGAGAGGCTGGACATACCCTTCAGACTCATTTTGTCGAAGTTCTTCATCCAAGGCTGCTAGTGCAGAAATCGCCGCTGGCTCCATCTCAGGGAACAATCCCTCGTCTGATACTCCCGCTACAGTGGCAGCACGGCCCGTCGGTCTGCCTGCCGGGGGTTGGGTGGGTTTGCCGGCAATGGGGGCGCTTGGGCGTTGATAAACGCACGCCAAGCGCGCACGCCAACGCCAACCCGCACGCCAATTTTTTTTGGCGTGCGGGGCCTACACGCCATTTTTTTTTGGCGTGTAGGGTCTACACGCCAATTTTATTTGGCGTGTGAGACCTGCACGCCAAAAATGGGGTGTGGTTCCCACACGCCATTTTTTTTTGGTGTGTGGGCCCCGCACGCCAAATAAAATTGGCGTGTGGGCCCCGCACGCCAATTGTTTGGCGTGCGCTCTCACACGCCAAACAATTGGCGTGTGGGAGCGCACGCCAAATAATTGGCGTGCGGGGCCCACACGCCAATTGTTTGGCGTGCGGGTCCCCCCTCGCTCACATAATCGAGTGGTAGGGACCACTCGATTACGTGAGCGAGGCCGGCTGACGAGGTTATACAACCTCGTCAGCCGGGAGGACTTCCTCCCGGCCGGCGAGGCTATACAACCTTGTTGGCCAGGAGGAAGTCCTCCTGGCTGACGAGGTTGTATAACCTCGTCAGCCGGGAGGACTTCCTCCCGGCTGCCGAGGTTATACAACCTCGTCAGCCAGGAGGAAGTCCTCCTGGCCGACGAGGCTGTATAACCTCGTCGGCCGGGAGGACTTCCTCCCGGCCGACGAGGTTATACAACCTCGTCGGCCAGGAGGACTTCCTCCCGGCCGACGAGGCTGTATAACCTCGTCGGCCAGGAGGAAGTCCTCCTGGCCGACGAGGTTATACAACCTCGTCGGCCAGGAGGAATTCCTCCCGGCCGACGAGGCTGTATAACCTCGTCGGCCAGGAGGAAGTCCTCCCGGCCGACGAGGCTATACAACCTCGTCGGCCAGGAGGACTTCCTCCTGGCTGACGAGGTTGTATAACCTCGCCGGCCGGGAGGACTTCCTCCTGGCCGACGAGGTTATACAACCTCGTCGGCCGGGAGGAAGTCCTCCTGGCCGACGAGGTTGTATAACCTCGTCGGCCGGGAGGAAGTCCTCCCGGCCGACGAGGTTATACAGCCTCGTCGGCCAGGAGGACTTCCTCCTGGCTGACGAGGTTGTATAACCTCGTCGGCCAGGAGGAAGTCCTCCCGGCCGACGAGGCTATACAACCTCGTCGGCCAGGAGGACTTCCTCCTGGCTGACGAGGTTGTATAACCTCGTCAGCCGGGAGGAAGTCCTCCCGGCTGACGAGGTTATACAACCTCGTCAGCCAGGAGGACTTCCTCCTGGCCGACGAGGTTGTATAGCCTCGCCGGCCGGGAGGAAGTCCTCCCGGCTGACGAGGTTGTATAACCTCGTCAGCCGGCCTCGCTCACGTAATCGAGTGGTCCCTACCACTCGATTATGTGAGCGAGGGGGGACCCGCACGCCAAACAATTGGCGTGCGGGGCCCACACGCCAATTTTATTTGGCGTGCGGGGCCCACACGCCAAAAAAAAATGGCGTGTGGGAACCACACGCCATTTTTGGCGTGTGGGTCTCACACGCCCTTTTTTTTTGGCGTGTAAACCCTACACGCCAAAAAAAAATGGCGTGTAGGCCCCGCACGCCAAAAAAAATTGGCGTGCGGGTTGGCGTTGGCGTGCGCCGTTGGCGTGCGTTTATCAACGCCCGGGGCGCTTGGTGCTCGGTTGGCGGCCGGTTTGGGGGGGGTCACAAAAGACTCGGGGATTTTGACAAACGATCGATCCATCCGGCCCGAACATGCTCCAGGGGCGCTGCCGCACGCCTTCTTGCAGAATCGGCAGAGTCCCAGTGAGTCCAGATAACTATGAAGACGCCAGACTTTGTCTTCCTTGTTTGATCGGTTGAAGGGTTGCTGGGTAGTAGCGGTGCCGTTCGTCGGAGGGTTTGACCGGTTGCGGCCCACTGTACGTTTGGAGATGCCTTCCCAAATGAGGGAGGCCCGGCTTTTGAAAGTGCTGTAGGAGAAAGGCTCCTGAAGTAGGAGCTGGTGATTGTTGACCTCGGTTTGAAGGCTGTCGATCATCCCGAGGGTCATCGATTCCGCCAGTGTGAAGTCGGAGGTTTGCGCCACCACCGGAATCCCGAAGTTCAGCATGCTCTGAAGGGTCCGCGCCCGGGTGCTGTACGCCAAGAACGACTCGGAGCTGAGCATCCGGAAGCTTCGAAGCTGGGCTCGTAAGTTGGTGCGCCACAAGGGTGGTAGTGCTAATTGGAAGAGTCGCTCCTTGAAGTCACTCCACGATTGTGTAAGGAAAACATCGATGCCAGCCGCGTAGAAGGCAAGGACGTTTGTCTCGCGGATGAGACGGCCGACCAGACGAAGCTTGTCCTTGTCATGACCAACCCCGTTGGTAGTGAAATAAATCTCCACTCCGCGGATCCAGTTCACGAACGGTTCCACATGTTGGAACGGCCCTGTCACGCGACAGCTCGGCCCCGCTCGAAAAGTCGAACCAATCATCTCAGCTATTCAACTTCGAGACATTCGAACCATTGCTATTCAACTTTGAGAAAGCACTCCTTCGAAATGCATATGCACATTGCTCATCGAACCTACTCAACCTTTCACTTTACAACCTCGCGTGACACCTTCGAAGATATCAACTTCGAACCAAATCCATACGCCATACTCCCAAGACAGTTCTCATCCTTCGACTGGTTCAATAACCCATTCTCCGACCCAGCCGACTTCGACCTTCTAACTCCGGACGGAATTTCGAGACCGTTCCAATTCTTCGAAGCACAGCATTTCAATTCAACACAGCCACGCTTCCCTTTTCCCAGGTCTTCCATCTTCGAGTCACTGTCATGTTGTATAGATTCGTCATGTGCTTTCCAATTATTCTTCTCATACTTGTCAGCACAGCGCATTGGTTTCTTCTCATTCATTCATTCAGTACATTTTCAGTTTCACTATAAAAACACTTGTACTTTTCCTCTTTCTCTCTTTCCTCAGTTAATTAATATCATACGTTTTACGCTTCAATAGTTGGATAGGTATTATTGCCATAACCGTGCCAGCGTCGCTTTTGTTCCTAGCCATCTTCGAAGTAAGTTCCACTTATCTTCGAAGCATCCTCGAACATATCCTCGGAGTATCCTCGAACCATTAAGGATTATCTTCGAAGCATTCCAATTCCTTACCTCCCTCCTCGCGCTGCGACCAGTTAAAGCTTGCCTATTAGTACGTTGGGCTGGTCGTATGACAGTATATTAATTAACTCCTACAACAAACTTCGATATTCTAATCTACGTTTGTTGCTACAACAGCTTTTCCGCTGCTGTAAATCCTTCCCTTGGCAATGCAACGTACCCCGCCGAGAACCCGGTCACAGGGCCCTGCGGAACACTCCCTCGATCAAGGCATTGATCGGCGGCGTCCCCAACAGACCCCTACGGAGCAAGCCTCCCTCGACCCGGTTCCCTCTTCTTCCCTCCGTCATCAGAACGCTCCCCTCGATCCTTTGGATCAACTCTATTCTGATTCGGAGTCTTCCACTCACCACGAGCCACCTCGTGGCCGATCTCGAGCTTGTCACAACACCTCCGATGAAGATCCTTCGACAATCCTGTTGTCACTCATCAAAGCCTTGAAGAAATCGGACGGTGGCCCCGATACGCCTAAATTCCGGACCCCTGGGATGAAGGCACCCGACAAGTTCGACGGTGAGAACCCTTCCAAAATTGCGTGGATTCCTACAATCCTGCAAGATCTTGTTTTCGAACGACCCCAAAACCTTCTCCAATGATCGTCAGAAGGTCTTGTACGCTTCCTCGTACTTGGGCGGCCGAGCCTCGCAATGGTTCGAGCCATACCTCGAACTTCTCGACAGCACCAACCCCGAATCACTACTCAACAACTGGGGACGATTCGAGCAACAGCTGTTCACCTTGTTTGGTGACCCAAATGAAGTTCGCAACGCGGAATTCGAACTCAATTCCCTCTCAATGAAGGACAACAGCAAGGCTTCGACCTACATTGCCCAATTTCGAGTTCTTCAATCCCGCATCGAATGGAACAATGCCGCCTTTGCATTCCATTTCCGCAAAGGTCTTCCCTCTCGAATCACCGATCAGCTCGCTATCAGTGGCCAGAGAATTTCGACACTCCAGCAACTCATCGATCGAACAATCGAGCTGGACAACTGCTATCACGACAAACTTCGAACCAAGAAGCCAGACCAGTCTCACTCCGCCAAACCGAGCGACTCCTCGAAGAATCAGTCACACTGATCTTCGAACTTCGCCAACACATCCTCGAAGCCTTCGACTTCTTCGAAGATTTCGACTTCCTCAAAATCCGCCGCTTCCTCAAAACCCCAGTCCCGACCTGAATACAGCAAGAAGCTCAATCAAGACGGTAATCTCAATCAGGATGAAAGGGCAAGGCGTGAGAAGGAGGGATTGTGTATGTATTGTGGTGGAACTCATAAGTTGGAGGTTTGCTCCAAGAGATTAGCCCGTGAAGCAGCTAAGTTGTCAAAAAATTAGATAGTAGTTCTCTTGAGACTTGCAAAGAAAACTACCTATTTTCCATGTCCCCGCGAGTCAACCTTCGTGCTTGTGAGATAACTAATGATGTCCCAAGTTCAAGATTCATTCTCTTTGATTCTTCGAATCAACCTTATAGGGTCCTCTTGGATTCTGGAGCTAATGTTTCTTTCATCAGTTCCTCTTTCGCCATTCAGAAATCCCTTGCTCTCACCGAGGTCACCAAATTCCCGGTGTTCTTAGTGAATTCTTCGAAGGAACCTAGTTTTTGGGTTTCGAAGAAGGCAAGATGGACTTTTGACTTCAAAACTTTCCCCAGCTTTGAATGGGATCTCATAGTCTTGGATGCCCCTGGGATGGATGATACCATTCTAGGCCATGACTTCTTAGTTCATTGGAATCCAGATGTTAACTGGAAAGAGGGAGTAATTAACCTTTGAACCAATCCATCTCAATTAACTAACTTTCCTTTTCCAGTCAACCAAGAATTACACAGCTTAACTGACCGTATCATTGAGTTAGATGATATATTTCCGCCAGGAGACTTCGAATATCCTGATTCCCCATCTTTTCCCACTTCGAATGACCATGGAGTAATTGCTTACTGCTCTAACTTACCCTTTTCCTCCTTCTTCGAAGAGAAGGCCAAACCCTCTTTTAGAGGATTTTTGTATTCCATGGTTCTGTCACATCCTCCTTCTTCGACAATTCCTAGCCTCGAAGATGATGATGACATCGAAGATATTGAAACCATCAGAAAGACACTTCCCGACATCTACCATGAATTTGCTGATGTTTTTTCTTCCGTTCGAGCTGATAAACTACCCCCACACAGGACTTATGATCATCAGATTGAACTCACCGGCCCAGCTCCCACGCCAGGCCCAGTCTATTTTCTCTCGAAGCAGGAGTCTACTGCTCTTCGAGACTACATTGCGGAAAATGTAGCAAAAGGTTTTCTTCGACCAAGCAAGTCGAACACAGGTTCACCTGTTTTATTTGTTCCCAAGAAGGACGGATCACTCCGCCTATGTGTTGATTATAGGAAGTTGAACAATTTCACTCGAAAGAATGCTTACCCCGTTCCTCCTATGTCACACCTTCTTACTCTTTTCCATGGTGCTACTCATTTCTCGAAGATTGATCTTCGAGGAGCCTATAATCTGGTTCGAATTGCCGACGGTCATGAATGGCTAACAGCAATGCGTACCCGCTTTGGCAGTTTCGAGTATACTGTGATGCCTTTCGGGCTTTGCAACGCGCCTTCTACTTTCCAAAACTTTGTCAACGATATCTTCGCTGATATCGTCGAAGTTTATGTCGTCGTGTACCTCGATGATATTTTAATCTATTCCACATCTTTCGAAGATCACACTAACCATTGTATGGAAGTGCTTCGACGCCTTCGGGCAAATCAACTCTTCGCCAAGTTATCCAAGTGCGAATTCCACATTTCTTCCCTTCACTTCCTCGGAGTTATCATCTCCACGGATGGCATTAGCATGGATCCTGCCAAATGTCAGAAGGTTCTTGATTGGCCTCGACCTTCGAGTGTCAAGTCTCTTCAAGGTTTCCTTGGTTTTGCTAATTTTTATCGCAAGTTTATAAAAGATTATTCCAAAACCATCGTCAATCTTACTAACCTTCTTCGGAAGGATATTCCTTTTGTGTTCACCGAAGCAGCAGAAAGAGAATTCAACGTTCTCAAGAAAGCTTTCACTTCGGCGCCCATTCTAGCTCATTTCAGTGAATTCTGTAAGACACTGATTGAGACTGATGCTAGTGACTACGCCATTGCAGGTGTTATATCACAACTTCCCTCTTCTTCGAAGACTTCTTCGAAGAACTTCCATCCAATAGCTTTCGAATCACGCAAGCTACATGCCGCCGAACTTAATTATGAAGTTCACGACAAGGAGCTTCTCGCAATCATTCATTGTGTGAAGAAATGGCGTTCTTATTTGCTTAGTCTCACCGAACCATTTGAGGTGCTGACTGACCATAATGCTCTTAAATACTTTACGAGCACCAAAGTTCTTACTCGCAGGCAGATCCGTTGGTCGGAACTCCTCTCGGAATATAATTTCACTATAACTTATCGTCCTGGCAAATTGGCTGTAGTGCCAGATGCTTTGTCACGTCGGGACGACGTTTACCCGGGAGGGGGGAGAGCCTTCGCCGATAATAATCCTGATAATGTTCGAACTCTTTTTTCCAATCCCGTCACTCTTAATTCTATCCACTTCGGAGAACTGCATCGCAACTTCCTCGAGCTTCGTGAGGCTCAAAGGAAAGACCCAGCTTGTCAGGCACTTCGAAGCAAGGGCTCGAAGGACTATGCTATTGATGATAAAATTCTTTCAAAACAAAAATCCCAAATTTCTTCTCCTTAACCAATAAACAAAATGTATTTACAATAAAAAAAAAAAAAAAAAAAAAAAAAACTTCTTCTTATTTTCTTTTCTTTTCTCCTTGTTTTCTGAAAAAAAAAAAAATATATAAACTAAAATCCTATTTACAATTCCTTCTTCAACTCTTCTTCCGCTTCCTCCCAATTCTCCGCCAATTCTTCGACAATCAACTTGAATTCTTCGAAGTCTTCTTCTTCGATCAGGTTCGACATTCGCTTCAGCAACTCGACCTGCTTCCCTTGCCTTTCCTCGAAAATCGCCTCCAACTTCTTGGCCCGATTCTTCTTGGACTTCTTCCTTCCCGATCCTTCTTCCTTCGCCAACTCTTCCTGATATTTTCGCTTCCTCGAACCTCCTTCTTCGAAGCCAGTCGTCAATCTTCAAGCATCGGTCGAATCAAGCGCCGCGTGCCTCGAAGCATCTCCTTCCCTTTCCTCTCTTTCCAACCGTTCCCGTTCCTCTCGTTCTTCCCTATCAACCGCTTCCCTCGCAACCCTGGCTCTTTCCTCCTTTTCCCTCGACACTCGTTCCCTCTCTTCCGTTTCCCTCGCAGTCCTCTCCCTTTCCTCCCTCGCTTCCTGTTCCCTTCTTTCTTCTTCTCCTCCTTCTCTGTTCGCCTCTCCTTGCCTTCCTTCGACATTCGTCGAAGGAGTGTCGGCTACTGCCGGTACCATCGGCACTCGATCATTCGGATAGACCGGGGGGGGAGAATACGAATACACTGGTGGTGGCATGGGTGACCGGGTCGTATATCTGCGATGCGGCTCTATCAACACTAATCGATCCAAGCCATCAGTTTTTCACTTCTTTCCTTTTCCCTCTCTTCTTCGAATCAAACATCACTTACGTAAATCCGGCCCTTCAACCTCCTGCGTACCCAATCGACCCGGCAAGCGATAATCGACCCTTGGGTTGTTTCTCTCGGCGCCGTCCAACGGCTATTGGCGAGCGGGGTGGATGAGAGTTTGGTGGTGGTGGTGGTGGTGGAGATGGAGGGGTTGTTGGGATTCTTAAACGACGAACAGTAGTTATAGTAGTGGAGGGTCGACGTGGAATAGAGGCTGTGGTAAGATCTTCGAAAGGGAAACCTAACTCGAAGACACATGGTACTCTAGTAACTCGACATCCCTCGCACTTACTCCTATCCCCTCGCGTCGCAGTACTTGGAGTACAGTCCAAGTTCTGCCTGATGCATCGTCGACATCTTCGATCAACTTCTTCGACCATCTTCGATCTAATCTAAATAATTGAACTTTAATTTAAATAGTAGTAGTAGTAGTAGTAGTGGTGGTAGGGATAGTGATTGTGGATGGAAGTTTGTGGGATAATTACTTCGAGGCTCACAGGAGTTCGCCGTCTTTATACCCGGGCATCTGTCACGCGACAGCTCGGCCCCGCTCGAAAAGTCGAACCAATCATCTCAGCTATTCAACTTCGAGACATTCGAACCATTGCTATTCAACTTCGAGAAAGCACTCCTTCGAAATGCATATGCACATTGCTCATCGAACCTACTCAACCTTTCACTTTACAACCTTGCGTGACACCTTCGAAGATATCAACTTCGAACCAAATCCATACGCCATACTCCCAAGACAGTTCTCATCCTTCGACTGGTTCAATAACCCATTCTCCGACCCAGCCGACTTCAACCTTCTAACTCCGGACGGAATTTCGAGACCGTTCCAATTCTTCGAAGCACAGCATTTCAATTCAACACAGCCACGCTTCCCTTTTCCCAGGTCTTCCATCTTTGAGTCACTGTCATGTTGTATAGATTCGTCATGTGCTTTCCAATTATTATTCTCATACTTGTCAGCACAGCGCATTGGTTTCTTCTCATTCATTCATTCAGTACATTTTCAGTTTCACTATAAAAACACTTGTACTTTTCCTCTTTCTCTCTTTCCTCAGTTAATTAATATCATACGTTTTACGCTTCAATAGTTGGATAGGTATTATTGCCATAACCGTGCCAGCGTCGCTTTTGTTCCTAGCCATCTTCGAAGTAAGTTCCACTTATCTTCGAAGCATCCTCGAACATATCCTCGGAGTATCCTCGAACCATTAAGGATTATCTTCGAAGCATTCCAATTCCTTACCTCCCTCCTCGCGCTGCGACCAGTTAAAGCTCGCCTATTAGTACGTTGGGCTGGTCGTATGACAGGCCCGTCGAAGAGTGGCCCGGCTGTAGTGCGAAAACGTTGCAGGTCGATCCGGCCGGGGTCAGTCCGAACCGGGTTTGGTTGATCAGTCTTGATCGACAGTCGTAGTAGGGCTTCTTCAAGCCAGCTGATGTGGACAGCGTCGGCCTGTCGGAGCTCCATTACCGCAGCGCGATCGGTGTTGGCTTGATCTATGCTGCGATGCTGCAGTTTGATCACCCCCTCCAGATATTCTTGCATCGACAAGGAGTCGGCACGGGAGGATGGACGGGTGGTCGGGTTCGGCGGGACTGGCGTCGTGGCTGGTACGGAAGGAGTCGGGACTGGATGATCTGAAAACATTTCCCGTGGTGAAGGTGGTGACGATGGAAGTGGGGGAAGCTCCAGTCGGGGCGCAAGCGTCGCTGCTATCTTGGCTTTGCGCTTCGCTGCGTTTGCTGCTCGGATTATGGCTTCTGGGTCCGACAATGGTACGAGTGAGTCGGATTGAGAACGAGTGGTCATGGACCAGTTGGATCGAGAAAAGAAAAAAACAAGGACGATTTCTTTGGTTGGTTTGGTTCGAGAAAAAAAAAGTGTAAGGATCCCGTCTGGATCCTTCACTGTCCGTAATTAGGGTTCAGAAACAAAGCCTTATGCTTTGGAGAGACCGGATTCTAGAACCACAGTAGGTTAAATTTCAAGCTAGCTCAGTAGAGTGATGAAGGTCAGTTGGTCTCTGCTCTAAATACAATAATGAAGAAATAATGATGAAGAGAAATAGAGAGAAAAGAAGAATGAAATGGTTTGCTTACCTAGCTCAGTAGAGTGATGAAGGTCAGTTGGTCTCTACTGAGCTAGTTGGGGAGCGGGGATCTGAGGAATTAAATAGTGTACTGATTATGTAATCTTGAGTCTTGAGGTCTTTGTGAAATCTTGATGTAGAGGTTTCACACGTGCGGGGCCTACACGCCAAAAAAAAGTGGCGTGTAGGGTCTACCAGCCAATTTGATTTGGCGTGTGAGACCCACACGCCAAAAATGGTGTGTGGTTCCCACACGCCAAAAATGGTGTGTGGTTCCCACACGCCAATTTTATTTGGCGTGTGGGCCCCGCACGCCAATTTTTTTGGCGTGCAGGTCCCCCCTTGCTCACGTAATCGAATGGGCCCTCCCATTCGATTACGTGAGCGGGCCGGCTGACGAGGTTATACAACCTCGTCAGCCGGGAGGACTTCCTCCCGGCACGAGGCTGTATAACCTCGTCGGCCGGGAGGACTTCCTCCCGGCCGACGAGGTTATACAACCTCGTCGGCCAGGAGGAAGTCCTCCTGGCTGACAAGGCTGTATAGCCTCGTCGGCCGGGAGGACTTCCTCCTGGCCGACGAGGTTATACAACCTCGTCGGCCAGGAGGAAGTCCTCCTGGCTGACGAGGTTGTGTAACCTCGTCAGCCGGGAGGACTTCCTCCGGGCTGACGAGGTTACACAACCTCGTCAGCCAGGAGGACTTCCTCCCGGCCGACGAGGTTGTATAACCTCGTCAGCCGGGAGGACTTCCTCCCGGCACGAGGCTGTATAACCTCGTCGGCCAGGAGGAAGTCCTCCTGGCTGACGAGGTTGTGTAACCTCGTCAGCCGGGAGGACTTCCTCCGGGCCGACGAGGTTGTATAACCTCGTCAGCCGGGAGGAAGTCCTCCCGGCTGACGAGGTTATACAACCTCATCAGCCAGGAGGACTTCCTCCTGGCCGACGAGGTTGTATAACCTCGTCGGCCAGGAGGAAGTCCTCCCGGCCGACGAGGTTATACAGCCTCGTCGGCCAGGAGGACTTCCTCCTGGCTGACGAGGTTGTATAACCTCGTCAGCCCGGAGGAAGTCCTCCCGGCTGACGAGGTTACACAACCTCGTCAGCCAGGAGGACTTCCTCCTGGCCGACGAGGTTGTATAACCTCGTCGGCCGGGAGGAAGTCCTCCCGGCCGACGAGGCTATACAGCCTTGTCAGCCAGGAGGACTTCCTCCTGGCCGACGAGGTTGTATAACCTCGTCGGCCGGGAGGAAGTCCTCCCGGCCGACGAGGTTATACAGCCTCGTGCCGGGAGGAAGTCCTCCCGGCTGACGAGGTTATACAACCTCGTCGGCCGGGAGGAAGTCCTCCCGGCTGACGAGGTTGTATAGGCTATACAGCCTCGTCAGCCAGGAGGACTTCCTCCTGGCCGACGAGGTTATACAAACTCGTCGGCCGGGAGGAAGTCCTCCCGGCTGACAAGGTTGTATAACCTCGTCAGCCGGCCCGCTCACGTAATCGAATGGGACCTCCCATTCGATTACGTGAGCGGGATCCCCCCACACGCCAAACAATTGGCGTGTGGGAGCCGCACGCCAATTGGTTGGCGTGCGCTCCCACACGCCAATTGTTTGGCGTGTGGGAGCGCACGCCAAACAATTGGCGTGCGGGGCCCACATGCCAGTTTTATTTGGCGTGCGGGGCCCACACGCCAAATAAAATTGGCGTGTGGGAACCACACGCCATTTTTGGCGTGTGGGTCTCACACGCCAAATAAAATTGGCTGGTAGACCCTACGCACCACTTTTTTTTGGCGTGTAGGCCCCGCACGCCAAAAAAAATTGGCGTGCGGGTTGGCGTTGGCGTGCGCCGTTGGCGTGCGTTTATCAACGCCCCTCTAATTGATCTAATTAGGCACATCCAAATCAATACAAAGTATTAATAGGCATCCAAGGAGAGACTCAACTTGGGTTAGGGTTTCTACCTTATTGAAGGTAGTTTGTGGCCAATTCTTGAGGTAATAACAGTATTAAACTATAGATTATCCAGAATTGGGGTAGTAGTGGAGAATGGGTACCTAAGCAAGGTAAATAACTCTATGGTATGTACTGTGCTAATGTGTTCTAAATATTCTCTGGGGGATAAACAGATGTTTACAAGCTGTTTATATGTTGTAATATCTCCTCTTGGGGAGATTGTGAGCGCTTCCATGACCTGGGAGGTACTGTGGAACTTCAGGGGGAAGACAGATCCTTTTGGGAGGATCTGTTAATGTTTATGATGTGATGTGCTATGGGACACATCTTTGATTAGTAGTCCTTAGTGTGATTGGATCCCATAATGACATTTATATTCATTGATCTGTTATTAATACTAATTAACTTATACTGATTTCATTTATTATGGGCACATCTTATGAGTATTACTTATTATAATCTTAGTAATTTCTTTTATTTATAGGATATTACAGTACATATCTTATACGTGAAATGTTCCAATGTTAAGGAATGTGGGCGTAATAAGAGGGGAAAGAGTGACATCTGTTACTCTGGATATATCACGTGAAAGGTGGGAAAAGGGCCTACAAGTTATGTGTCTTGTATAACAAGAGTATATAGAGTAACCAGAATTATTCATGTGTTATTAATGAATATATCATTAAAGTATTTATATTGATTATTGTAATGAACGTACTTTCATAATACTATGTTATTAATTCTTAAAGTGATAATGATGAATGAATAATAATAATAACTAAAGAATAGTAATTATTATTAAAGATAATAATAATAAGTATTACTTGAAGTTATTTAAAGGAATAATATTAATTAATAGTAATAAGAATAAATAAGAATAGTAATTATTATTACAGATAATAATAATTAATATTATTTGCAGTTATGTGGTACATATCAGCTACTGTGATATTTACTCAGTGGCTGACATCACTGGAGGCTCTGCAGCGTCTGGGGAGGGTGCTGGGGTGTGGAGGGCTGCAGCGGTGGGTGTTGCGGGTGGGCGGTGGGGCGGGCTAGGAATCAGGGGTCTTTCGAGGGCACCGGGGCTGTTTGGGGGGGGCTGGGGAGTTAGGTGGTGGTTGGTTTTGGGAATGGGGGGGCTGGGGTGGCAGGCCAGCCAAAATCAAATCAGCCGGCCTGCTGAAATCAGCAACGTGTTGAAGTTCAACATGTTGCTGATGTCAGCTGATACACATACACTATGTGTATGTGTATTGATACACACACACTATGTGTATGTGTATTGATACACACACACTATGTGTATGTGTAGTGATACACACACAATATGTGTATGTGTATTGATACACACACACTATGGGTATGTGTATTGATACACACACACTATGGGTATGTGTATTGATACACACACACTATGGGTATGTGTATTGATACACATACACTATGTGTATTGATTGGCGTGCCGGTGGGCACACCAACCAATCAATCCTGTACTATGGCCTATGGGAGACTATAAGTCTCCCATAGGAATGGCTTATGGCCTATGGGAGACTGTAAGTCTCCCATAGGCCATGGGCCAGGGCGTGCGGGTGGGCTGCTGAGAGGCACGCCAATGGTTTGGCGATTGGCGTGCCACCCGTTGGTGTGCCTGGAAACACACCAACAGGCATTGGCGTGCCTGCCAAACCCGCCAATTTGGGTTGGCGGGGGCATGAACACACGCCAAATTCCCCTGGCGTGCACCTGGTGTGGGCATGCCTTTATCAACGCCCCGTTATGACAGTTGGGTGGGGAGTGAATAAGTGGCTTGGGAAGTTTGGGCCAGTTTGCCTTGGGTTGATATGCACATTCTGTTGATGAGAGGAAGAACAGCCATGTTGAGGAACCGGGCTTCCACCACAAGAGGGAGGAATATCTTGACGTGGAGTGTCATGCCGGGCTTTGTTCAATGTGGGATCAAAAAATATTGCAGTTGGATAGTGGTAGTGAGCCCAGCATGGGTGACTTTCCACAATAGTGGAATTTGGACGTCGTGCCAGATCAGTTGAGCCCCTGGGGATTTGCGGGGAGGAAGGATGGTTGTACAGCAAAGAGACATGTGAGGCTGGAGGGCTGATTTCCAATTCTTCAGGGTCTGTTTCCCCCTTGGCATCCGGGTCTTCTATATTGTCATCACGGTTTTGAGATGAGGGACACAAGCCTAATGTGGCATTTCTGGCTGTTATCACATCAAGGAAGCATCACCAGAGGTGGTGAGACGGGTGCTTTGGCCTTTGCTGTTGTGCCTGGCCAATCGTTGTGGGTGGATGGGGCCATATGCCAGGCTCATAGCGTTGTGCCAGCCTTTGTCAAATTGAGTGGTTTCATTGTCAAATCGGGCAGGTTGGTTATCAATTCAAGTGGGTTTGTTTTCAATTTAAGGGGGTTCCTCCACTGGTGTGGGACAGTTCTTTGGTGCAGCACTTTCTGGTGAGAGAAAAGCAGAGGGCTTCGGACAGGTTCTACTAGGTTGAGGGAGGCGTTTGGGAAGATCAGGAAACCAAGGAATGAATTGGTTGAGGTTAGGAGGTGGGTTGTTGATGGTAGTAGTGGCATGTTGGATGGTTTGGCTAGCTGGGGGTTCAACCGTGTTTGTTGGAGCTGGGCAATTTGAGGACTGGTGACCCTCAACGTGAGGAGATGGAGCAAACCTGTGGTGACAGAGTAAGGGAAAAAACAGAGGATGAAGAGACCAGAAAGAAAGCAGAAAGAATACATTTAGTTGACTAAATAGCTCTAGTTACATTAGACCCAGTAAAATCTCAAGATAGAACCCTTTTTACACCTTTTAATTAATTCCCGTTCTAATAATTTAGGCCCAGATGTGTCCCTTGCACATTTGTCCTGGGCCTTGGGTACAATGGGGGGCTTGAAAGGGGGCCTGGTGGCATTTTCACACCTTGAATGTGTCCATAGGGGCCACTAGTTCTAGTTGACCCCTTTAGGCCAGCCCCAGCTAGCCCATCTGGCCCCTTTTGGCCAGGAGACCCAGCTGGCCCATCTGGCCCCTTTTGTCCCAGATGGCCCCTTTGGGCCAGGCCTCACTGGTATACCTGTGTTGAGGTATAGATCTGTGTCATTTCCATCTCTCTATTTGTGCTACATACATGTCACATGCTCTTTTTCACATTTCACTTCCAGTTCACATTGTCATGTAGTGTACTGGGAGCAGCAGACGTGGAAGGATTCCCTTTCCTCATCCTTCCACCATTATCATCCACTCACTGGTGTTGTGTCTGCTGCTCCCAGGTTAGTCTTTCATTTTCTTCTCTCTTTGTTTCTCTCTTTTCCTTTTCTGTCTATCATATGCAATGTCATATCCTTCCACCATTATCATCCACTCACTGGTGTCGTGTCTGCTGCTCCCAGTTCATCAGGTTATGAGCCCGCGCTAGGATCCAGCTACAACAAGCAAGACAAAGGCACGTTAAAAACAGGTCCACTAAGTGGACTCGTGGTCTAAAAAGGATCAATTTTTCTTCCGGTGATGGCTACCCCAAACTCAAAATCTTTCACTCCGTTGAATCTTGGCATGGGCCTCTCCGATGATCTACCTTCATCTAAACTCTGCAGTGCTAAGATCATTCCTCTCAAGGCTCCTGACTCGGAATCCAATTATCCGGACTGGGAATACCAGATGATCATGCTTCTGGAGAACTTCGGCATCAATTACGTCCTCCAACCAATCAAACCCGAAACCCGCCCAGTAAACTGGGAACGCAATAATCAAGCTGTCTGCACTTTAATATCCCAGGTCGTCGATCCGGCCAACTTCCGCCTTACTCGCCCCCATCGTAAAGATGCTGCAATGACGTGGAATGCTCTTTGGCTAGCTCACCAAGACTCATCAGCGGGCGGTCAAATGTACTGGCTCCGTATACTATCAGTCTCGAAGATGGAAGGAGAAGATATGCTCGTTCATATCGGCTCTGTCGCTAAGACGGCTGAAAGGTTAGCCGCTCTTATAGCCCCGGAAACACCCATTACAACCAATGAAATCCATGCGACCGCTCTCTTGAACTCCCTCCCAAACGATTGGATCAATTGCGTTTCCTCACTCATGAACAAACCGCAAGTCTCGACAGAGAGGATCGCTCTGGCTCTCAAAGCTGAATACCTCCGTCAAAAAACCAATGACGGAGCAAACCCCATCTCCATCTCATCGGCCAAGGCAAGACCTCAGTCCGATAAACACTCCAATAAGCGCCGTTGTTCTGACCATCCGTCCCGTGCGCCTCGTCATTGTGACTTCTGCAACGCTGACGGTCACGACTTAAATAACTGCAACAACACTCGTCGAATCCTCGATGAGCACAAAGCGAATCAGAAGTCTAGAACCTCTCAACGTAATCAAGAGAAGCCCAGCGGCCAAACCAAACCGCCCGCACGAGCAGGCAGGACATCTACGACTACTCTTGGCCAATTGTCTCACCTGTACCCCAACGAGGACGATGATTCAGACTACTCTGGCTCCGAGTTCGCCGTGGTCGCAGGTAATGCTGTTGCCTCCCTTTCTGCATCCTCATCGTCTCCCGTATCCAGAGGGGATGCCAACATTGACTCTGGATGCTCAATCTCAATGACTCCGGATGTCGCAGCTGTTATCAATGCAAAGAACGACCGCACCCCTGTCCACCTTGCGGACCATTCCATCGTCAAAGCCACTCACAAAGGACTCTCCCTCCTTCCCATCTTTGGAAACAAATCGGTCAAAACGCTGGTGGTCCCAGCGTTACATGAACCGCTTCTCTCGGTTGCCGGCATGTGTGACAAAGGCCTCACGGTCGTTCTTACCAAGACTTCTTGTGATATCTTCCCCGCAAACTCCATTCAAGTCGTTGGCGAACTCGCCGGTAGAGGCTATCGAAGAGGAAACCTCTATTACCTCCCCTCCGAGCCAGTGAGCTCCTGTTCCTCTACTTCTCCCTCTTCCAAACCATCTGATCGCTCCCTCCTGGCATACCACCAACGTTTCTCCCATATCGGTCTAAAATCCCTGAAAGCTCTGCTGAAATTCCACGGTATTATTCCCTCAGTGATGAACAAGATTGACGTTCAGAAGTGTCCGATCTGTATCCAAGCAAAAATGCCCCGAAAGGCGTTCAAATCACGTTCAAAGTACCAATCCAAACGTCCTGGCGAACTCATTCATTCGGATGTCGGCTCATATGAGGTGCTATCTAGGGAGGGATACAAATAATTCATTACCTTTGTTGATGACTGCTCCAAATTTCTTTCTGTCTATCCCATGAAATTAAAAATTGACGCCTTTCACTGCTTCAAAATCTTCCGTTCCTTTTTTTCAGAAAGATGGCAAGAGACAAGTCCTGGTGCTTCGTTCAGATAATGGGGGTGAGTACCTTTCAAATGAGTTTACCTCCTACCTCTCCACGGCTGGTATCCGACACAAGCCAGGACCGCCTCATTCCCCGGAACTCAATGGGGTTGCCGAGAGGACCAATAGGACCATCAGCAACCTAGTTTGGTCTTTTCTTGTCAGCGCTTGCCTACCAAAATCGTTCTGGACCGATGCTTTGCGTCATTGCATGTTTGCCTACAACTCCTTCCCCTGCAACACTCCACTTGGATTCAAATCCCCGTCGTCTATCCTCGATCACAACCAAATCGACCTAAAATCTCTGCACCTATTTGGTTGTCTAGTATGGTACAAGGTACCCAAAGCTTCCCGCAAAAAGGTCGACGCGAAGGTTTGTTCATCTATCCTACTCTCTTATCTGACCAACGGTAATGGCTACCACCTGTGGGACCTGGAAAGCCGATCTGTCATAAAATCAAGAGATGTGATTTTTGATGAAGACACCTTTCCGTACGGCACCAAGCTCGCCAACCCTCCTCTTCCAGTGCCAATAGAAATAGACTGGCCTCCCGTCACCAAAAATCATCAACTGCCCGTCTCACATACACCATCAGGATCACCCAACCATACTCCAAATGAGCTTCCCCCATCTCCTCCAACAAACGGTTGGCCCCCTTCCCTAGAAGAACCTCCGCTCAACATTCCCCTAGCTCCCCGCTTCAATCGCAGGCTCTCGGCATCTATTCATGCCCCAAAAAATGCCCCTCGTATGCCGTCTCACATTTCTTTGGACTCCAACAAATCTTGTCCTCCTTCTCCTTCTCCCCCTCTCTCTCCCCCTTTTCATTCATCTCCCAGTCTCTCTTCAACTCTTGACCCCCCCCGTAATGAACCTCTGACCATCATTTCTCTGCCCCCACTGACTTCCCCATCTTCCCCTTCCCCCCCAAAGATCCCCCTTCCCATCGATTCCACCCCTTCTTCCTCTCCTTCGCCTCCCTCCCCTCCAATTCCCGCGTCTCTTGCTCCTCTTCCAAACCCTCCTAGGACTAGGCCCGCTGCCAATCCGCCATCCAACACCGCTTCATCTCCCCCGCCGTAGCTCCGGTTGTACAAGAAAAGCTCCCGACCGCTATGGAAATTGGTCCAAAAATGCGGTAGACAGTCCTGACATCAATACCCCAAGGACCTGGAAGCAACTCCTCCGATCTCCCAACAAGGGTCGATGGCTAAAGGCGGCCGACGAGGAATACACGTCTCTTCTTGGTATGCAGACGTGGAAACTTGTCCCTCTTCCGCAGAAACGAAGGATCATTAAATCTAAATGGGTTTTTAAGATCAAACGCTGGCCTGATCACTCCATTCAGAAGCTCAAAGCTCGACTAGTCGCCATGGGGTATTCACAAGTAAAAGGCTCCAACTACGACGAAGTTTTTTCCCCGACTCTTCGCCTTGAAACCCTCCAATTGATTTTCTCTCTCCTAGCAAACAAGGGCTGGATAGGCCGTCAAGTTGACTTCAAAACGGCGTTTCTCAACGGTCACCTCGACAAGCCGATCTACATGGAACAACCGCCGGGTTTTGAGGATCCGTACCATCCCGACTGGGTCTGTGAGGTCAGTAGGTCGCTCTACAGACTCAAACAATCACCACGTCAGTGGAACCAAGAACTACATCGAGCTCTCGTTGATCTAGGCCTTTCCAACTCGAAATATGACCCAACTTTATACTTCCGGCTAGTCGGGGACAAGCTCCTCGGTGCTCTCACCACTCACGTGGACGATCTAGCGATAGTCGGCGAGCAACCCTTTGTTGATTCCCTCATCTCATCTCTAGGCAATCGCTTCAAGATTGGAGCCAACGAACCCCTTAACCATTTCCTCTCCCTAACAATCACGCGGGATCTTCCCAATCGTTTCCTTTTCTTAAACCAATCACACTACATATCTGACCTGTGTGACAGGTTCCTAAACTCCAGTCATCTCTCCGTGCCGACGCCCACCAACTCCAATTTCAAAAATCTCCAACATTGTGGGGTTGATGACCCGGAGTCTCCTGGACCTTACCCGCAGCTCATTGGCTCATTACTATGGGTCTCCCAATGTACTTGTCCCAATGTTGCATTCGCCGTGAAGAGGCTATCTCAGTATCTTCGCGACCCCTCCGATTTGCCAGGATTTGTGTCCTTAATTATCTGGCATCAACCAAAGACCTCAAATTGCGTTTAGGTGGAGACCTAACGTGCTCCGGGTTCTCCGACTTGGATTGGGCTGAAGATCAGGACGACCGCCGGTCCACCTAAGCATACACGTACAGAATTGGTGAAGGTGCCATCTCATGGAAGTCAAGAAAGCAGGCAACCATGTCTTTATCCAGCACGGAGGCCGAATACAAAGCTCTTTCCGATTCGTGCAAAGAAGCAATGTGGCTCCGACATCTCCTTACCGAGCTCCGTCTCCGTCCCGATACCGCTATCCCAATTCATGTCGACAACAAAGGTGCGGATGCGCTGGCAAAGAACCCGGAACACCATGTGCGGACCAAGCATATCCATGCCTGGTACCACTTCATCCGGGACTGCGTGCAGGAGAGCGATGTCGAACTCCTACATGTATCAACAAAGGACATGTTGGCCAACATGCTAACCAAACCTCTCCCCCGTGTTGCCCTCAAACGGCACCGACTAATGTTTGGTATCGCCCCGTAATTGGTTTTACTTTCAAATCTTTCTTCTCTCCTCTTCTTTCCTGTCTTTTCCTGACTATTCTTTCCATACTCTTTTCCTCCTTTCTTTTCTCTTTCCTTTTTTTCTCTATCTTCTTTCTTTTCTGTGTTCTGTTTCATGTCTGCAGCAAGGGAGGTATAGATCTGTGTCATTTCCATCTCTCTATTTGTGCTACATACATGTCACATGCTCTTTTTCACATTTCACTTCCAGTTCACATTGTCATGTAGTGTACTGGGAGCAGCAGACGTGGAAGGATTCCCTTTCCTCATCCTTCCACCATTATCATCCACTCACTGGTGTCGTGTCTTCTGCTCCCAGGTTAGTCTTTCATTTTCTTCTCTCTTTGTTTCTCTCTTTTCCTTTTCTGTCTATCACATGCAATGTCATATCCTTCCACCATTATCATCCACTCACTGGTGTCGTGTCTGCTGCTCCCAGTTCATCAACCTGGCCCCTTTGGGCCAGGCCCATCTGGCCCCCTTGGTCCAGGCCCAGCTGTCCCGCTTTTGGGAGTGTCCAGGGGTTTGAGTAACAGATACGGGGTACAGAGGGGCATGGGGGAAACAGGGGAAACAGGGGAAATTGACTTGCCCCGTTTGATGTGTCAGCAGCTGGTTTGAGATCGTTGGGCGGCTTGGGTTGTTCTGTTGGGCGCTTTGGGCGGCTCGAGTTGGTTGGTTGGTTAGGCTGGGTCAGGTGGTGGGTTGGGTTGGGCGGCGGCTGATCTGGCAGGTGGGTGGGGGCGGGCGGTTGGCTGGTGGGGCTGGTGAGGTGGTGGTTGGGGAGGGGATTGGAGGAGGGGGGGGAGGACCAGCAAAAGCAATTGGGGGGAGGGTCCCGGGCTGCAAGCTGATGTCATTTCCACAATTGATATAGGTCAGGGGTGTGCGGTCCCCCACCTATATACATAGAAAGGGCATGCGGTTTGCACGCCCTTTCTAAGTATAAAGGTGGGGGACCGCACGCCCCTACGTAGAAAAACACAGACTGGCGGTGTACCAATCTATGTATATAGGTAGGGGCATGCGGTCCCCCTCCTATATACACAGGAAGGGCGTGTGAACTGCACATCCCTTCTATTTATATAGGGGTGGCACACCCCTGCCTTTACACATAGAGAAGGGTGTTAGGATCGCACACCCTTTTCTGAAAGGGGCTTGAAACTGCATGCTGTGGGAGAACTTATATACAGGAGGTGCAGCACTGAAGCTGACCCCGCAGATTGGGCTCAGAGGCAGACTGAGGAAGGGGGTACATGCCAAATCTCACCGGATATTTTGCAGGGAACGCACAAGGGCGCAGCATGCGACATTCTACAGTTGGCACGGGAGATTGGTTGAGCGGACAAGGGCTGCTTCAGTATGCGCGATGTAGGAGGGACCGGGTGGAGCCATGGGGTTTGGGGCACCCGGCCCGCAAGCAGAGCGGGGGAAGAAGGAGCGGAGGCGAACGCGGGGGCGACAAACAGCTGGAGGGGTCACCGGGGTATAGTAGTTGGGGGCAGGCTGTGGTGCAATGCGGAATTAGGGAGGCAGGCAAGTCAAGTTCCAAGGATGGTACCGGGGATTGCAGGAAATATCCCGGGGGGGGGAAATGTATAAATAGAGTGTTGTAGTAGAGTTGCGGGATCTTATCTTATCTTATCATCAAAGTAGATAGCTATCATCTTCAGCGCATATAAGAAATATCTTTAGCTTATCAACTCTCTTAGAAACTTTCAGCGTGTGCAGAGAAGCGGAACTGTGAAGGGCATCATCAGGAAGACAAATGCAAGAGGAATGTTCCCCTTTCTGAGTATAAGGTGTTGCAGGGAATCCAGTTAGTCAGCTGCTAACAGCTGTTTATTCCGCAGAGGAAATCAAAGAACTACCAGAACCAACCAGGAAGAAAGGAAACCAAGGCGGAACATACCCTTTCTGTCATTGGGGTTTCCATCATTTCCATAACCCCTACAGGTAGGCCCGGTGTTGCACGCCTGCACTGCCAGCATAATTGCCTAGGTTGAGTTCATCTCAGTTAAACTAGGATGCATGTCAGCCTCCCTGATGCCAAGGACAAGTCCTTCTAGCTACAGGTGGTGCAAGGATATATGGAAAGAGTATATAAACTCTGGGTAAGGTACAATGTTACAATTCCCAAAAGATATGTGGGAATTGTGACGTAAAATGTCAGCTTGCTACTATGACAGAGCAACCTGTCACAAGTTTCCTACACAAATTATTATAAAAAATACATATAAAATCAAATAATAGTTAGAATATTATTTGATATTCTGAATCTACACTAAAGTTAACCTAGGGTACCTCACTCACAGGTACCCCTAATTCTCACTCCTTCACTATGTAAAGTAGCATACAAGAATTAGCAAGTACCTTTTAATAAAAGGCACTTGCATCAATTAAAATGCTTATATATGAAAATACATATTCTTAAACCCCATTTCCAGTCACGGAAATGAGGTGTTGTGTAATTTAGGGGAGATAGTGTAAATACACCGTGTTTTACTCAAACCCCGCGTACCGCAGTCCGCAGAACTTGAAGTTCAACCCGCGTGACTGAAAGCCCGCGCCAAAGTTGGGATATAAGCCCCTGCGCAAACATTAAGCCCCTTACAGGCTCTCAGCTGGCACGCGGACTCCACAGTCACTCAGGTACACCCATATCAGTAAAAACACGCCCCAGTGACCTCATTACATATGTTACATATGCAATAAAGGTTACTGGGGATTAAATAATCAATTATATTAGAGTGTATTATTATTTATACATATAAATAAAAATATACTGACTGAACAAACAGTATAAACAATACTGTGGCTTATTATAAAATACAAATAAGCCACTAGTATTAAATCTATAACAACCAGTACTGATGTACCACAGACTGTAAAACAATATAAACATGTAAATACATTAATAAAATCAATTGGTGACGTGTATTCAAAGCAGAGGCTGCTGAAGCGTCACCAAGAAAGCAAAAATGGCCAAAATGTGGTCCAAAGATCCCACAAGTTGGCCAATAATACCTACAGGGTCCCCAGGGGGAACCCAAGACTATTTAAGGAGCTCTTCAACCGCCCAAAGAAGGCTCCTCATGCTTCCCAATACCCACTAACAACCTTACCCACTTCTTATTAGATATATACATCTTTATAACACAGTCTGGTAAGCTTCTTAGTAGTTATTCTTTCGCCCTGTCTTCCCCAACAACTTCACAGTGCCCATCAAGCTCCACCATCCATCCATCCAAGCGCTTCAAACTGTCCAGTTTCACCCAGAATATCCCCAAGATCCCTCAAGGCTTATTACTAGTAAGTAATAACCCTTTTCTTGAAGATATTCCCCCATTTCCATTCCTGGGATTAAACCACCCCTGTTCCAACAGGCCCCAGTGTTCCAGGTACCTAAATCATCTGCATTTATTTGTAATATACCTTAGAGGGATCTAAACCACCCCTGATTTATCAGGCCCCTCTGGTTTTTAATTATATTAAATTTATTTAATATAATTATTAACCTATTTTTCTATCAATTTTTACGTCACAATTCCCCCATATCTTTTGGGAATTGTAACATTGTACCTTACCCAGAGTTAATATACTCTTTCCACATATTCTTGCACCACCTGTAGCTAGAAGGACTTGTCCTTGGCATCAGGGAGGCTGACATAAAAATTGAGAGAAAAATAGGTTAATAATTATATTAAATAAATTTAATATAATTAAAAACCAGAGGGGCCTGATAAATCAGGGGTGGTTTAGATCCCTCTAAGGTATCTTACAAATAAATGCAGAGTATTTAGGTACCTGGAACACTGGGGCCTGTTGGACCAGGGGTGGTTAAATCCCAGGAATGGAAATGGGGGAATATCTTGAAGAGAAGGGTTATTACTTACTAGTAATAAACCTTGAGGGATCTTGGGGATATTCTTGGTGAAACTGGACAGTTCGAAGAGCTTGGATGGATGGATGGTGGAGCTTGATGGGCACTGTGAAGTTTTTGGGGAAGACAGGGCTAAAGAATAACTACTAAGAAGCTTACCAGACTGTGTTATAAAGATGTGTATCTAATAATAAGTGGGTAAGGTTGTTAGTGGGTATTGGGAAGCATGAGGAGCCTTCTTTGGGCGGTTGAAGAGCTCCTTAAATAGTCTTGAGTTCCCCCTGGGGACCCTGTAGGTATTATTGGCCAACTTGTGGGATCTTTGGACCACATTTTGGCCATTTTTGCTTTCTTGGTGATGCTTCAGCAGCCCCTGCTTTGAATACACGTCACCAATTGATTTTATTAATGTATTTTATTTACATATTTATATTGTCTTACAGTCTGTAGTACATCAGTACTGGTTGTTATAGATTTAATACTAGTGGCTTATTTGTATTTTATAATAAGCCACAGTATTGTTTGTACTGTTTTGTTCAGTCAGTATATTTTTATTTATATGTATAAATAATAATACACTCTAATATAATTAATTATTTTATCCCCAGTAACCTTTATTACATATGTAACATATGTAATGAGGTCACTGGGGCTGTCAGCCACTGAGTACATATCACAGTACCTGACATGTACCACGTAACTGCAAACAATATTAATTATTATTATCTCTAATAATAATTACTATTCTTATTAATTATTATTACTACTTATTATCATTATTTATTCTAAATAACTCCACGTAATATTAATTATTATTATCCTTAATAATAATTACTATTCTGTAGTTATTATTATTATTATTATACCTTCATTATTATTACATTAATATTAATATTATTAAAGTACATTAATTACTTTAATCAATATAAATACTTTAATAATATATTCATTAATAAACTCATGAATAATTCTGGTTAAGCTATGTACTCCTGTTATACAAGATACATAACTTGTAGGCCCTTTGTCCCCCTGTCACGTGAAATATCCAGAGTAACAGATATCACTCTTTCCCTCTGATTACGCCCACATTCCTTAATATTGGAATATTTCACGTATAAGATATGTGCTTTAATATCTTATTAATAAAAGAACTTATTAATATTATGATAATTAATACTTATAAGATGTGCCAATAATAAATGACATCATTATAAGATATTATCTCTAATAATATTAATAACAGATCATTGAACACAAATGTCATGATGTGATCCAATCACACTAAGGATTACTGATCAAAGATGTGTCCCATAACACAGCCTTAGTAGAAATCACATCATAAACAGTAACAGATCCTCCCAAAAGGATCTGTCTTGTCCCTGAAGTTCCACAGTACCTCCCAGGTCCTGGAAGCGCTCACAGTTCCCCCCTCAGGAGCTCTTACAATATATAAACAGACTGTAAACAGTTGTTTATCCCCCAGAGAATATTTAGAACACCTTAGCACAGTATATAACTTAGATTTATTTACCTTGCTTAGTTCCCCATTCTCCACCAATACCCCAATTCTGGATAATATATAGTCTATTACTGTTATTACCTCAAGAATTGGCCACAACCTACCTTCAATAAGGTAGAAACCACGAACCCAAGTGAGTATCTCCTTGGATGCCTATTAATACTTTGTATTGATTTGGATGCGCCTAATTAGAGCAATTAGAGCAAGCCTCTCAGACAAGACTTACTGATTGAGGAAGTACCTTCTTTACAGGACTTAACCATTACCCAAACCACTTCAAACCATCAACCTACTTTAGTTACAACCCATAACCACAGTTAGTTCCACACCCAGGCTGACAGGGGCGTGTTTTTACTGATTTGGGTGTACCTGAGTGACTGTGGAGTCCGCGTGCCAGCTGAGAGCCTGTAAGGGGCTTAATGCTTGCGCGGGGGCTTATATCCCAACTTTGGCGCGGGCTTTCAGTCACGCGGATTGAACTTCAAGTTCTGTGGACTGCGGTACGCGGGGTTTGAGTAAAACACGGTGTATTTACACTATCTCCCCTAAATTACACAACACCTCATTTCCGTGACTGGAAATGGGGTTTAAGCATATGTATTTACATATATAAGCATTTAATTGATGCAAGTGCCTTTTATTAAAGGTACTTGCTAATTCTTATATGCTAATTTACATAGTGAAGGAGTGAGAATTAGGGGTACCTGTGAGTGAGGTACCCTAGGTTAACTTTAGTGTAGATTCAGAATATCAAATAATATTCTAAGTATTCTTTGATATTATATATTTTTTATAATAATTTTTGTAGGAAACTTGTGACAGGTTGCTCTGTCATAGTAGCAAGCTGACAATGCAGAAAAACCAATTTAAAGTAGGTTGACCTCAACCAATGAAATATAAAACCAAGGGGGGTCCCTTGGATTTATATTTCATCAGTTGATATCAACCAAGTTTAAATTGGTTGAGTGCATCCCAGTTTAACTGGGATGACTTCATCCTAGGCAATTATGCTGGCAGTGCTGTAGATGGGTGTGCAGGCTGCATGCCCTTTTTTTTTATGGGCATGCCCTGGGCGTGGGTGTGCACCAATGGGAGTGGGTTTATCAACCCCCAAATGGCGGGAGGGCTTCAATTTTTTCTAATTGTGCTTGGTCTATTTTCTTTTTTTACAGATATGGATTGCATGGTGGTGGGAATCCCAGAGCCCATTATCTGCTGGAAACCACAAATATCAAACTGTTGATATTTGACCTTCAGAAATTGATGCTTGAGATGCGGGAGATAATCTTGAGGAACTTGATTGGATCAAGGAGCTAGGAACAAAAATATAAAATGCTCTGACTTGATGATTTTATTTCAAACAGAAAGAGATGACTTATATAGTCACAACTAGAGAGCCCCCTGGCAAGATCCAAAGGGGGCCTAGGAGACTAAATAGAACAAAACAATAAAAGTGAACACTACTCAGACTAGTAGCATACACAGTATTGAGTTAATAAAACTAGCAAGATTCTAGAGTGAATATTAAAACTGGGAAGACTCCAGAGTGATTATAAAACTGCCAAAAGCAGGGTGATGAAGATAAAACTACCTGATTGGTAGAGTGATATAAAACAATTATATTGAGTGATTGGAATGTAAAACTGCTTGATTGCAGAGTGATTGGAGAGAGTATTATAATGAGAATTTTGATGAGTAGTTTTTAGGAGAGATGTGAGCGGACAGAAAGACTGGAATTCTGACACAAACAAGGCATGGGTTAACCGTCAAGAAATTCTTGTCTAAAATAGCCGCCTCATTCAACATCCTGCACTTCTTCCCTCCCCAATCCAACCTGACATGCCTGTGTCTGGTCAAAGATCTTGTATGAATTGTAACATACATTAGTGATGTGCTCTTCATCAAGATCCTGGGCAGGCTCAGCTTTTCAGTCAGGAGCAAGGAGGGGAGGACTCTCAAGGTTGGAACTCATTCTGATGTACTGTTGCCTCAACTAGACCTCTTGGACCCCTTCCCTCCCCAATCCAAGCTGATGTGCTTGTGTGTGGTCCAAGAATTGATGAATTGTAACATACATTGGTGATGTGCTTGTCATCAAGATCTTGGGTAGGCTCAGCTTTTCAGTGAGAAGGAAGGAGGGGAGGACTCTCAAGTTTGGGACTTGTGCTCACATACTGGCATTTCAACTGGACCTCTTGGATGCCTTCCCTCCCCAATCCAAGCTGGTGTGCCTGTGTCCAGTCAAAGATCTTTCATGAATTGTAACATACATTGGCAATGTGCTCTTCATCAAGATCTCTGGCAGGCTCAGCTCCATATTGAGGAGGATGGAGGAAAGGAATTTCAAGTTTGGGCTTCTGCTCACGTACCGGCAGCTTGCCTGATGATCGGTCTACTGAAAATGGCTAACTGAAGTTTGTTGTATTAAGAATCCAAAAAAAGGTGAATGGAATATTAGATATATGAGAGAATGTTTGCATAGCTCTTTAATTTACCAGTAATGTTTTCTATTATACTAGTTCTTGTGGTTTTACTTGAACACTTGTTGTGAAGAATACATCTTGCTTTGATTTTTGGTTCGGAAATGAAAGAAGAGGAATTATTGGAACAGACTTGCCAAGTTTTAAATCTCCTCTGCAAGAATCAATTGATCTGAAGTTGGATAGCATGGGATTGAAGTGTTTAGGATTGATGATTGATGGGTGTTTTATTTTGTGTAAAAATTATCCTCTATTACTCAAATCCCTTCTTACATGAACCCCGTTCTCCCCCAAAGAACTTTCTAGTCTTGGGTCAAGATCACTTATCAAATTCACATGAATGATCAACAACAACAATCACACCTTCACACCTCAAGTTCAACATTATTATACACCTCAACAATCTCCATCATATTATCCAATCTTCACCATACTCACTTTTTCCATTTCCTCTCTCTATATTATTATCATCTTCATATTTCCTTTTTCTTTCTCTCTTTTCATCTTCAAGTCCTTGTTCTTCCTGGTGAGATTTGTTACTGTCAAACAATTTACTCAACTTACTTACTGATTATTTCCTCAGATCTATTATCCTTTGCGCCTACTTAAGATTCCATCTTGTTCCTTAGATATTCTTTCTGTTCCTGTCTTCAAACAAGTTGGTTTTCTTTATGAATCTCTATTTTCTCTTTCTTATCTCTTTGTCTACAACATTCAATCTTCATTTTGTCTCTAGTCCATTCTGGTCCTAGGTTAATCAATCATCATTCAATCAAATTCTTTTACGGTTAAAAGCTCTCAATCTACCGACATAAAATTAAACCGAATAGACTAGGAAAATGATGGAGAACACAGGTTCAACTCAATGGAACAATGGCTTCCCTCAAGCAATGTTAAAGGCGGCGCTCAATACAACGCCACAGCTGACGGAAGAGAGTTACGGCGTATGGAAGGATTTCCTGACAGCGTTGCTTGAGCTCCAGGGGGTGTTAGAAGTCTTGGAATCAACAGAACATCAATTATCACCTGACGACAACATAGAGCTCAAGCTTCTGCTCATTGCGAAGATGGACAGAGTTACTCATAAAAATTTCATCAACACAAACAATAAAAACTCTGCTAAGAAAATTTGGATTTCAATCAAGGAAAGGTTTGCTTCATCTCAATCATCGAACCAAGCCAGAGTCTTCAACAAGTTTCTCTACCTGGACTTGAAAGAAGATGCAATGGAGCAGTTTATTACCAATGTTTGTGTGTTGATCAAAAAATTGGTTGACATTTGAATAGATCTTCCTCAAGACATCCTGGCCCACCTCATCCTCTTCAAGTTTCTGTCTACGTTGCACACTCTCAAACAGCAAATTATGCACTTGGATAAGGAATTGGATGTAGAGTTTTTCTGCAATCATCTTACTCAAGCAAAAAATGAAACAAAAGCAGAAACCAAGGAGTCTTCAACTTCCTAAGCTGCTCTCGTATCAGGGAAGAACGAGAAGTTCAATTGATTGTTTGAGGCAAATTTGGAATCCCATCAGTCTCAATCAAATACCTTGAATCGCTGCACGGATGGTCACCATAACCCTAAGCAAGATAAGAATCATAGAGCTGATTCTTGCTGGCATTTACATCCGGATAAGGCGCCAGACTGGTGGAGAGAGTCGCAAGCTAAATGGAAGGCAGTAAAGAAGAAGGTCAATGTGAACTAATATCTGTCGCTAGTTACGCTGTGGATAAATGATGGCAATTGAATTCAAAAATCATACTTGATAGCGGAGCATCTGCCCACATATTCAATAATGAGGCCTTTTTCAGTAAACTACAGTATGGCAATTTCGATAACATCAAGACTGGAAAGGAAAATAAAGGAAGAGGAACTGTCTTACTAGAATGGAAAGGAAGATTGATTTCACTCCAATACT
This sequence comes from Puccinia hordei, assembly GCA_007896445.1. Lineage (NCBI taxonomy): Eukaryota > Fungi > Basidiomycota > Pucciniomycetes > Pucciniales > Pucciniaceae > Puccinia > Puccinia hordei. The sequence goes on from RDRW01000340.1 coordinate 443,908, forward strand.
GTCTGTACATACCAGATATTGTTATTAATTTAATAAGTCCGGGTTTTCTTGACCAGAAGGGATGTCAGACCTCATGAAAAGATGGAAAATTTACTGTAAAAAAGGGAAATCAAATAGTCCTAAACAGAACAGTACACAACAATCTCTTCTGCGTGGACAATCCTATCAGCTGGGCATCAGGTACTCAAGTCAATCTCGCTTTGACACATGAAACATTGGAAGAAGTTCATGAGACATTTGGACATGGCTCAGTCAACAGACTAGGAAATCTGATTACAGCTTCTATCAGCAAAAAGGACGTAGAATCGTTTCAATGCAAAGCCTGTACGCTGGCAACAATTGCTAAAGCGCGTTTCAAAGGCATTCCAAGGACTGCATCAAAACCATTCAAAAAAATTCATCTCAATCTTATTGGACCAATCAGTCCCAAATCTTGTTATCATCATTGTTACATTCTTACTGTTGTAGATAAATACTTGGGATACTTGGTCGGGTTTCCCTTAATCAACAAGGATGATACCACGGATGTACTGATTTCCCTTCTTGAAAATTAGGAGAAGAGGCTTGGTTATTACCCAACTTGGGTATGCTCTGATGGGGGTGGAGAGTTTACTGGAAAGAGGTTAGTCGGCTTCCTTGGAAGCAAAAATGTACGCAGACTAATTTCAAAACCTTACCATCCCAAACACAACGGTAGAGCGGAGAGGGCCAATTAAACAATTTTTGAATCAATGAGATCAACATTCATCTCTTCAAACATCAAGAAATCCTACTGGCCAGATGTACTCAAGTAATGCTGCATCATGCTCAATTGAATCCCAAAGACGGGACAAGTCAAAAGTCCTTGCACAAAGATGCATGGAAAAAATCTGCCTCCCATGTTTCTCAAACCAATTGGCACGCTGACTGTCTATCTCAACCAAACAAAAGTAAAAGGCCAAAATTTTGATAAAAAAGGGGAGGAAGGTACACTTGTGGGTTTTGATACAAATTTACTCTCTTATCTTATAATCTCAAAAACTGAAATCATTGTTAAAACCAAACATGTACGTTTCTTAAAGAAGACGGTAACCTCTCCACCATTGGATAACTTGGACATCCTTCAGGAGGAACCAGAACAGAAGAAAATTTGGTGTCCTTCAAGAGAATCATTCCCACAATCAGAGCCCGAGGAGATAAGTGCTGAAAGTCTCAACTCTGAAGCAAATGAATCACAAAACGACTCAAGCAACTCAGAATCTCAAATTAACAACCAACTGATTCCCCAACAACCTTCTCAAGCTGTACAACTGTTTGATTTCTGCCAAGATTATAAGAGAAACAACAACCAGACTAGTGAAAGACAACAGAGTTAGATGAGAGACCAAAGAGAAAAAAAGAAGATGATGAAAAAGAATAGGATAAAAAGGCATACCGCTAACAATGAATTTGATTGAAGAATAAGGTGATGACTTTTTAGGAGAAGTAAGAAGCAAGGGATAAATAGCAATGAATAGAATTAAGATAAGATAATTTTTTAATAAGAAAAAAAGAATTAGTGATTTTCTCAACAAACAACAATAAGTTAGAAAAGAAACAGAATAAAATAATTAGAGAGAGAATAAAAAACACAACACTGCTTGATGTATTGTTTTCTAAGGGAATAGACTGATTGCTGAATTTGATGTCTTGATGAAGTTGAGAATCAACCTTGATTTGATGAAGAGAAGCGTATTGGTCAGATTGAGTGAGGTAGATACTTATTTGAACATGCAAACTTTACAGAGTCAGGTCTTGATGTGTTATCTTGAATCTTGAAGGTTTTCTTGATTATTGAGTAAAAGAATGAGAATCTTGTTGAGTCTGAAGAAAAGGATATTGATAATGATCTCTATTAATACTAGTCACTCATTAGCCCTAAGTGGTTGTAATGTTGTAATAATCATGACTGCGGCAAGCATTGAAGATTTGGGGAAGGATGTTTTTTGATTGTGACAGGCAGAGGAAAGTTTCAGGCAAATGAGGGATATGAGATCACAAAAAACTCAACAACAACCAACTAAACAAATTTGGGACCAATCTCTTATAAAACAACTGGATAGGTACAGATTTCATCATTATTTTGAACCAAAAACCATTGAATCGGCGGTTAGGTGCTCTGAAGCAAAATTCTGGAACAAAGCAATCACAAAAGAGCTTGAATTGATTTAATGTCATCAAGTGTGGGAGGAACATTGGGAATCATTTCTCTTCATTACTGCTACTGTTGGTTCTATTTCTCTCTTTTGTTTATTTCTCATCTCTTCCAGTCTCTCAAATCATCTAAATTGTTTTACAGTGTTTTGGCTCTTAGTTCAAACAGAAATAAAACAGGATTCTTTTATAATTCTCACTCCTTCAATGTATAATTCAGGAATTAAATTTTAGGAAGTACCTTTTGAGATAAAAGGTACTTACACATATTTATGCTTGTATTTATTTACACATATGCTTATACCTCATTCCCAGTCATGGAAATGAGGTGTTGTGTAAGTTAGGGAAGACAGTGTAAATCCAGCGTGAATAAACCCCAAACCGGCCTACTGCAGTCAGCGCAGCTGGAATCATCCATGTGACTGCAGGCCCACTCCAAAGTTGGATTAAAAGCCCCCGTACATGGTACTAGACCCAGTAAGGCTCCCTGTGTGGCACGCGGACGCCAGAGCCTGAAAAATAATACAAGAGGCAAAAAAAAGCACCCTATTATCTTCATTACATATGATACATATGTAATACAGATTACTAGGGACAATGTCAGCCAACTGCTAGTTGTGACATGCACCACACGCAAGAATCCATTTCACCTTGGGGGGAATGTGGAGGTTTTCCTTTTTAGGAATTTTTTGTAGAGACTGTAGAATGGAGATGTGTCTGGTGAGATTTGAACTCACAACCTCAGCTAAACTGAGACACATGCTAGAGTGCTGCCTTTACCAACTAGGCTACAGACGCTTGTGACTGCCAGGGTGTTGGTTGGTAGTGCTCATGGTTCAGCTGGTGATACATCATGGTAGCAGACTAACAGGCAACTCAACATTTTTTAGGAATTTTCTTTTTTTTGTCTGTTGAGTTTTTTTTCTTTTTTTTTTTTTTCAACACCAAAGATCAGTTTTCTAGGGTAAAAAGCATGTTTTTAGGAAGATAAAATACATTTGTTTCAATTAATGTGCTTCCTTCAAGTACCATGTAGTAACCTTTGCCATTTTCCTTCTGGGCAGCATTGCTCAGCTGCCTGCTCAGGAGCATTTGTCATTTTCCTGCTCAGCAGAACTTCCAAGCTGGAGGCTCCACTGAAGATACTCAGATATCTGCTGAGGTGGACTGCTCAACCCCCTGCTGAGCAGTAGTAAAAGGAAGTGGCTGCACCCTGGAAAAGGCAGAGGCCGCACCCTGGAAAGGCAGAGGCCGCGCCCTGGCAAGGGCAGAGGCCGGCCCTGCCAAAGGCACAGGCCGCGCCCTGGCAAAGGCAGTGGCTGCGCCCTGGCAAAGGCAGAGGCCGCACCCTGGCAAAGGCAGAGGCCGCGCGCTGGCAAAGGCAGAGGCCGCGCCCTAGAAAAGGCAGTGGCTGCGCCCTGGCAAAGGCAGAGGCCGCGCCCTGGCAAAGGCAGAGGCTGCGCCCTGGCAAGGGCAGAGGCTGCGCCCTGGAAAAGGCAGAGGCCACGCCCTGGTAAAGGCAGAGGCCGCGCCCTGGCAAAGGCAGAGGCCGCGCCCTGGCAAAGGCAGAGGCCGCGCCCTGGCAAAGGCAGAGGCCGCGCCCTGGGACAGGCAGTGGCGGCACCCTGGCAAAGGCAGAGGCTGCGCCCTGGCAAAGGCACAGGCCACAGCCTGGCAAAGGCAGAGGCTGTGCCCTGGAAAAGGCAGAGGCCGCGCCCTGGAAAGGCAGAGGCCGCGCCCTGGCAAAGGCAGAGGCCGCGCCCTGGCAAGGGCAGAGGCCGGCCCTGCCAAAGTCAGAGGCCGCGCCCTGGCAAAGGCAGTGGCCGCGCCCTGGCAAAGGCAGAGGCCGCACCCTGGCAAAGGCAGAGGCCGCACACTGGCAAAGGCAGAGGCAGCACCCTGGCGAAGGCAGAGGCCGCACCCTGACAAAGGCAGAGGCCGCACCCTGGCAAAGGCAGAGGCCGCACCCTGGCAAAGGCAGAGGCCGCGCCCTGGCAACGGCAGAGGCCGCGCCCTAGAAAAGGCAGTGGCTGCGCCCTGGCAAAGGCAGAGGCCACGCCCTGGCAAAGGCAGAGGCCGCGCCCTGGCACAGGCAGTGGCAGCACCCTGGCAAAGGCAGAGGCTGCGCCCTGGCAAAGGCACAGGCCACGGCCTGGCAAAGGCCGAGTCTGTGCCCTGGAGAAGGCAGTGGCTGCACCCTGGCAAAGGCAGAGGCCGCGCCCTGGCAAAAGCACAGGCCGCACCCTGACAATGGCAGAGGCCGCACCCAGGCAAAGGCAGAGGCCGCGCCCCGGCAAGGGCAGAGGCCACGCCCCGGCAAGGGCAGCGGCCGCGCCCTGGAACAGGCAGTGGCCGCGCCCTGGAAAAGGCAGAGGCCGCGCCCTGGCAAAGGCAGAGGCTGCGCCCTGGCAAAGGCAGAGGGCAGAGTGCCAGCGCTGCCTTTTCAGAGGGTCAGCATGGGCTTTTCCTGAGCATCAGCACTTCCCTGTCTGGAGCCCCATGGCTCAGGCGCTGCGCTTGCCGGGGAGCTGGCACTCCATTTGCCAGGGAGCCTTGCTCCCTTTCTCAGGGCGCAAGCCCTGCCATTGCGAGCCTGCCAGTGTGGCCTTTCCTAGGGCGCCAATACTGTATCTTCCATGGTGCCAGAATTGCCTTTTCCAGAGCATTTGCACTGCCTTGGCCACAGCGCTAGCGCGTCCTTTGCCACAGCGCTAGGCCTGCTTGTCCAGTGTGTGGCCGCTGCCTTTGTCAGGGAACCGGAACTGTCTTTGACAGACTGCAACAGCTGGTTTCAGGTTTCTGGTGCTGCCTTTGCCAGGGCGCAGCGTCTGCCTGTGCCAGGGCGCAGCTTCTGCCTTTGCCAGGGTGCGGCCTCTGCATTTTCCAGGGCACGGCCTCTGCCTTTGCCAGGGCACGGCCTCTGCCTTTGCCAGGGTGATGCCACTGCCTGTGCCAGGGCGCGGCCTCTGCCTTTGCTAGGGCGCGGCCTCTGCCTTGGCCAGGGTGCCGCCTCTGCCCTTGCCAGGGCGCGGCCTCTGCCTTTGCCAGGGTGCCGCCTCTGCCCTTGCCAGGGCGCGGCCTCTGCTTTTGCCAGGGCGTGGCCTCTACCTTTGTTAGGGCACAGCCACTTCCTGTTCCAGGGCGCGGCCTCTGCCTTTGCCAGGGCGCGGCCTCTGCCTTTGCCAGGGCGCGGCCTCTGCCTTTGCCAGGGTGCCGCCACTGCCTTTTCCAGGGTGCAGCCTCTGTCTTTGCCAGGGAGCGGCCTCTTGCTTTGCCAGGGCGCGGCCTCTGCTTTTTCCAGGGCGGGGCCTCTGCCTTTGCCAGGGCGCGGCCTCTGCCTTTGCCAGGGTGCGGCCTCTGCCTTTGCGAAGGCGCGGCCTCTGCTTTTGCCAGGGCGTGGCCTCTACCTTTGTTAGGGCACAGCCACTTCCTTTTCCAGGGCGCGGCCTCTGCCTGTGCCAGGGCGCGGCCTCTGCCTTTGCCAGCGCGCGGCCTCTGCCTTTGCCAGGGTGCCGCCACTGCCTTTTCCAGGGTGCAGCCTCTGCCTTTGCCAGGGCGCGGCCTCTGCCTTTGCCAGGGCGCGGCCTCTGCCGTTGCCAGGGCGCGGCCTCTGCCTTTTTCAGGGAGCGGCCTCTGCATTTGCCAGGGAGCGGCCTCTGCCTTTGCCAGGGCGCAGCCTCTGCCTTTGCCAGGGCGCGGCCTCTGCCTTTGCCAGGGTGTGGCCTCTGCCTTTGCCAGGGTGCTGCCTCTGCCTTTGCCAGGGTTTGGCCTCTGCCTTTGCCAGGGCGCGGCCTCTGCCTTTAGGGTCCAGCCACTGCCTTTTCCAGGGCGCAGCCTCTGCCTTTTCCAGGGTGGGGCCTCTGCCTTTGTCAGGGTGCGGCCTCTGCCTGTTTCAGGGAGCGGCCTCTGCCTTTGCCAGGGCGCGGCCTCTGCCTTTGCCAGGGCGCGGCCACTGCCTTTGCCAGGGCGCGGCCTGTGCCTATGCCAGGGCGCAGCCTCTGCCTTTGCCAGGGTGCGGCCTCTGCCTTTGCCAGGGCCCACCCACTGCCTTTGCCAGGGTGTGGTATCTGCCTTTGCCAGGGAGGGGCCTCTGCGTTTGCCAGGGCGCGGCCTCTGCCTTTGCCAGGGAGAGGCCTCTGCCTTTTCCAGGGCGCAGCCTCTGCCTTTGCCAGGGCGCCCCTGCTGCCTTTGCCAGGGCGCAGCCTCTGCCTTTGCCGGGGCGCCGCCACTGCTCTTGCCAGGGCGCTGCAGGGGAGCTTTAACTGGTCGCAGCGCGAGGAGGGAGGTAAGTAATCGGAATGCTTCGAAGATAATCCTTAATGGTTCGAGGATACTTTGAAGATATGTTCGAAGATGCTTCGAAGACAAGTGGAACTTACTTCGAAGATGGCTAGGAACAAAAGCAACGCTGGCACGGTTATGGCAATAATAACTATCCAACTATTGAAGCGTAAAACGTATGATATTAATTAACTGAGGAAAGAGAGAAAGAGGAAAAGTACAAGTGCTTTTATAGTGAAACTGAAATGTACTGAATGAATGAATGAGAAGAAACCAATGCGCTGTGCTAACAAGTATGAGAAGAATAATTGGAAAGCACATGACGAATCTATACAACATGACAGTGACTCGAAGATGGAAGACCTGGGAGACAGGAAGCTTGGCTGTGTTGAATTGAAATGCTGTGCTTCGAAGAATTGGAACGGTCTCGAAGTTCCGTCCGGAGTCAGAAGGTCGAAGTCGGCTGGGTTGGAGAATGGGTTATTGAACCAGTCGAAGGATGAGAACTGTCTTTGGAGTATGGCGTATGGATTTGGTTCGAAGTTGATTTCTTCGAAGGTGTCACGCAAGGTTGTAAAGTGAAAGCTTGAGTAGGTTCGATGAGCAATGTGCATATGCATTTCGAAGGAGTGCTTTCTCGAAGATGAATAGCAATGGTTCGAATGTCTCGAAGTTGAATAGCTGAGATGATTGGTTCAACTTTTCGAGCTGAGCCGAGCTGTCGCGTGACAGATGCCCGGGTATAAAGACGGCGAACTCCTGTGAGCCTCGAAGTAATTATCCCACAAACTTCCATCCACAATCACTATCACTACCACCACTACTACTACTACTACTACTATTTAAATTAAATTTCAACTACTTAGATTAGATCGAAGATGGTCGAAGAAGTTGATCGAAGATGTCGACGATGCATCAGGCAGAACTTGGACTGTACTCCAAGTACTGCGACGCGAGGGGATAGGAGTAAGTGCGAGGGATGTTGAATTACTAGAGTACCATGTGTCTTCCAGTTAGGTTTCCCTTTCGAAGATCTTACCACAGCCTCTATTCCACGTCAACCCTCCACTACTATAACTACTGTTTGTCGTTTAAGAATCCCAACAACCCCTCCATCTTCACCACCACCACCACCACCAAACTCTCCTCCACCCCGCTCGCCAATAGCCGTTGGACGGCGCCGAAGAAACAACCCAAGGGTCGATTATTGCTTGCCGGGTTGATTGGGTACGCAGGAGATTGAAGGATCGGATTTACGTAAGTGATGTTTGATTCGAAGAAGAGAGGAAAAAGGAAAGAAGTGAAAACTGATGGCTTGGATCGATTAGTGTTGATAGGACCGCATCGCAGATATACGACCCAGTCACCCATGCCACCACCAGTGTATTCGTATTCTCCCCCCCCGGCTTATCCGAATGATCGAGTGCCGATGGTACCGGCAGTAGCCGACACTCCTTCGACGAATGTCGAAGGAAGGCAAGGAGAGGCGAACAGAGAAGGAGGAGAAGAAGAAAGAAGGGAACAGGAAGCGAGGGAGGAAAGGGAGAGGACTGCGAGGGAGACGGAAGAAAGGGAACGAGTGTCGAGGGAAAAGGAGGAAAGAGCTAGGGTTGCGAGGGAAAAGGAGGAAAGGGAAGAACGAGAGGAACGGGAACGGTTGGAAAGAGAGGAAAGGGAAGGAGATGCTTCGAGGCACGCGGCGATTGATTCGACCGATGCTTGAAGATTGACGACTGGCTTCGAAGAAGGAGGTTCGAGGAAGCGAAAATATCAGGAAGAGTTGGCGAAGGAAGAAGGATGGGGAAGGAAGAAGTCAAAGAAGAGTCGGGCCGAGAAGTTGGAGGCGATTTTCGAAGAAAGGCAAGGGAAGCAGGTCGAGTTGCTGAAGAGAATGTCGAACCTGATCGAAGAAGAAGACTTCGAAGGATTCAAGTTGATTGTCGAAGAATTGGCGGAGAATTGGGAGGAAGCGGAAGAAGAGTTGAAGAAGGAATTGTAAATAGGATTTATTTTATTATTATTATTTTTTTTTTTTAATTTTATTATTTTATTTTGTTGTTATAAAATTTTATTTTTTTTCAGAAAACAAGGAGAAAAGAAAAGAAAATAAGAAGAAGTTTTTTTTAATTGATTGTAAATACATTTTGTTTATTGGTTAAGAAGAAGAAATTTGGGATTTTGTTTTGAAAGAATTTTAATGTTCGAGAAAAGAGTTTGGGAATGAATGAGATAGAAGAGGAAACAGAGAAGGAAGCGTAAGATTGGTTCGTGATTATTTGAAGTGAGTGATTGAGTTGACAAAAAAAAAAGAGAAACAACAAAAGAATAGGAAACAAGAAGAAGAAGACAGAGAGAGGAAACAATGGTAGGAAAACGAATAGAAGGGTTTAAGAAGGATGACGAGGTTTTCGAGGATAAGAATTATGGAAGTCTCGAACCAAGTCGGGAGAGTTTCAAAGATGAGAGGCTGGTTCCCAAGAGGTTCGATCTTCGTCAGACTGGTATCCAGTCCATTCGACGAGGTATTGTAATTGTCCTTTGCGTAGCCTTGAATCAAGGATACGGCTTACTTCCCACTGCAGGTGATCTTGAATATTAACGGGTTCAGGAGGGGGATGAGTCTTGCCCGGGTATAGACCCTTAGCTGGCTCTAGGAGGGATACATGAAAAACTGGGTGGATAGCGCTCCACTTCGAAGGAAGAGTGAGTCGATAAGCATTCTTCGAGACAACTGATTTGACAGGGAATGGGCCTAGTTTTCTTTCCAAGAGTTTCTTGGCGGGTTGAGTTGTCCGGATGTTCTGAGCGTCGAGCCATACTTTGTCACCGATATTGTAAGATGGGGATTTGATTCGAAACTTGTCGGCTTGAAGTTTGTACCTTTGACTGGCTGCTTCGAGATTGGTTCGAAGTTGCTCTTGAAGAAGCTTAAGGTTGGAAAGGTAATCGGCGGCAGGAGTAGAAGGGGAAAGATGGATTGGATCGAAGCTGGGGTTTCTGCCGTAGATTGTTTGGAAAGGGGATTGTCGGGTCGAAGAATGAGTGGCGTTGTTGTAGGCGAATTCGGCTAGTGGGAGCCACTTGCTCCAATCGTCTTGCTGGTAACTGACATACATTCGAAGATATTGTTCGAGGATTTGGTTGACTCGTTCGGTTTGACCATCTGATTCAGGGTGATAAGCTGTTGATAGGTTCCGAGTGATCTTCAGTTGTTGACAGAGTGAGGTCCAGAAAGCTGAAACAAAAAGTGAGCCACGATCGCTGACTATATTATCAGGGAGACCATGCTTGGAAAATACATGTTCGATAAACAGGTTAGCAAGGTCTTGTGAAGTACAAGTAGTCTTGGTTTGAAGAAATAAGGACATCTTTGAAAAACGATCCACTATCACGAGGATAGCGTCATGACCATCTGACAATGGGAGTTGGGATATAAAATCCATGGAAAGGGAATGCCAAGGAGTAGGCGGGAGTGGAAGCGGTTGAAGCAACCCAAACTTCCGATGTTTCAAGGATTTGTTCCTTTTGCATACATAGCAACGGTTAACATAATCTTTTACTTCTTTAGCCATTCCGGGCCAGTAGAAGTCTCAAGAAATTAGCTGGTAAGTCTTTTCTTGACCGAAATGACCTGCTAATGGGGAGTCATGTCTTGATTCGAGGATATCCAGTTTGATTTGAGGATCATTGGGGACTACGATTCTTTCTTTATATAAAAGGAAATCACTATCATCTTCAATAGTATAGTCCTTTGAGCCCTTGCTTCGAAGCGCCTGACAAGCTGGGTCTTTCCTTTGAGCCTCACAAAGCTCGAGGAAGTTGCGATGCAGTTCTCCGAAGTGGATAGAATTAAGAGTGACGGGTTTGGAAAAAAGAGTTCGAACATTATCAGGATTATTATTGGCGAAGGCTCTCCCCCCTCCCGGGTAAACGTCGTCCCGACGTGACAAAGCATCTGGCACTACAGCCAATTTGCCAGGACGATAAGTTATAGTGAAATTATATTCCGAGAGGAGTTCAGACCAACGGATCTGCCTGCGAGTAAGAACTTTGGTGCTCGTAAAATATTTAAGAGCAGTATGGTCAGTCAGCACCTCAAATGGTTCGGTGAGACTAAGCAAATAAGAACGCCATTTCTTCACACAATGAATGATTGCGAGAAGCTCCTTGTCGTGAACTTCATAATTAAGTTCGGCGGCATGTAGCTTGCGTGATTCGAAAGCTATTGGATGGAAGTTCTTCGAAGAAGTCTTCGAAGAAGAGGGAAGTTGTGATATAACACCTGCGATGGCGTAGTCACTAGCGTCAGTCTCAATCAGTGTCTTACAGAATTCACTGAAATGAGCTAGAATGGGCGCCGAACTGAAGGCTTTCTTGAGAACGTTGAATTCTCTTTCTGCTGCTTCGGTGAACACAAAAGGAATATCCTTCCGAAGAAGGTTAGTAAGATTTACGATGGTTTTGGAATAATCTTTTATAAATTTGCGATAAAAATTAGCAAAACCAAGGAAACCTTGAAGAGACTTGACACTCGAAGGTCGAGGCCAATCAAGAACCTTCTGAAATTTGGCAGGATCCATGCTAATGCCATCCGTGGAGATGATAACTCCGAGGAAGTGAAGGGAAGAAATGTGGAATTCGCACTTGGATAACTTGGCGAAGAGTTGATTTGCCCGAAGGCGTCGAAGCACTTCCATACAATGGTTAGTGTGATCTTCGAAAGATGTGGAATAGATTAAAATATCATCGAGGTACACGACGACATAAACTTCGACGATATCAGCGAAGATATCGTTGACAAAGTTTTGGAAAGTAGAAGGCGCGTTGCAAAGCCCGAAAGGCATCACAGTATACTCGAAACTGCCAAAGCGGGTACGCATTGCTGTTAGCCATTCATGACCTTCGGCGATTCGAACCAGATTATAGGCTCCTCGAAGATCAATCTTCGAGAAATGAGTAGCACCATGGAAAAGAGTAAGAAGGTGTGACATAGGAGGAACGGGGTAAGCATTCTTTCAAGTGACATTGTTCAACTTCCTATAATCAACACATAGGCGGAGTGATCCGTCCTTCTTGGGAACAAATAAAACAGGTGAACCTGTGTTCGACTTGCTTGGTCGAAGAAAACCTTTTGCTACATTTTCCGCAATGTAGTCTCGAAGAGCAGTAGACTCCTGCTTCGAGAGAGAATAGACTGGGCCTGGCGTGGGAGCTGGGCCGGTGAGTTCAATCTGATGATCATAAGTCCTGTGTGGGGGTAGTTTATCAGCTCGAATGGAAGAAAAAACATCAGCAAATTCATGGTAGATGTCGGGAAGTGTCTTTCTGATGGTTTCAATATCTTCGATGTCATCATCATCTTCGAGGCTAGGAATTGTCGAAGAAGGAGGATGTGACAGAATCATGGAATACAAAAATCCTCTAAAAGAGGGTTTGGCCTTCTCTTCGAAGAAGGAGGAAAAGGGTAAGTTAGAGCAGTAAGCAATTACTCCATGGTCATTCGAAGTGGGAAAAGATGGGGAATCAGGATATTCGAAGTCTCCTGGCGGAAATGTATCATCTAACTCAATGATACGGTCAGTTAAGCTGTTTAATTCTTGGTTGACTGGAAAAGAAAAGTTAGTTAATTGAGATGGATTGGTTCGAAGGTTAATTACTCCCTCTTTCCAGTTAACATCTGGATTCCAATGAACTAAGAAGTCATGGCCTAGAATGGTATCATCCATCCCAGGGGCATCCAAGACTATGAGATCCCATTCGAAGCTGGGGAAAGTTTTGAAGTCAAAAGTCCATCTTGCCTTCTTCGAAACCCAAAAACTAGGTTCCTTCGAAGAATTCACTAAGAACACCGGGAATTTGGTGACCTCGGTGAGAGCAAGGGATTTCTGAATGGCGAAAGAGGAACTGATGAAAGAAACATTAGCTCCAGAATCCAAGAGGACCCTATAAGGTTGATTCGAAGAATCAAAGAGAATGAATCTCGAACTTGGGACATCATTAGTTATCTCACAAGCACGAAGGTTGACTCGCGGGGACATGGAAAATAAGTAGTTTTCTTTGCAAGTCTCAAGAGAACTACTATCTAATTTTTTGACAACTTAGCCGCTTCACGGGCTAATCTCCTGGAGCAAACCTCCAACTTATGAGTTCCACCACAATACATACACAATCCCTCCTTCTCACGCCTTGCCCTTTCATCCTGATTGAGATTGCCGTCCTGATTGAGCTTCTTGCTGTATTCAGGTCGGGACTGGGGTTTTGAGGAAGCAGCGGATTTTGAGGAAGTCGAAGTCTTCGAAGAAGTCGAGGGCTTTGAGGATGTGTTGGCGAAGTTCAAAGATCGGTGTGACTGATTCTTCGAGGAGTCGCTCGGTTTGGCGGAGTGAGGCTGGTCTGGCTTCTTGGTTCGAAGTTTGTCGTGATAGCAGTTGTCCAGCTCGATTGTTCGATCGATGAGTTGCTGGAGTGTCGAAATTCTCTGGCCACTGATAGCGAGCTGATTGGTGATTCGAGAGGGAAGACCTTTGCGGAAATGGAATGCAAAGGCGGCATCGTTCCATTCGATGCGGGATTGAAGAACTCGAAATTGGGCAATGTAGGTCGAAGCCTTGCTGTTGTCCTTCATCGAGAGGGAATTGAGTTCGAATTCCGTGTTGCGAACTTCATTTGGGTCACCAAACAAGGTGAACAGCTGTTGCTCGAATCGTCCCCAGTTGTTGAGTAGTGATTCGGGGTTGGTGCTGTTGAGAAGTTCGAGGTATGGCTTGAACCATTGAGAGGCTCGGCCGCCCAAGTACGAGGAAGCGTACAAGACCTTCTGGCGATCATTGGAGAAGGTTTTGGGGTCGTTCGAAAACAAGATCTTGCAGGATTGTAGGAATCCACGCAATTTGGAAGGGTTCTCACCGTCGAACTTGTCGGGTGCCTTCATCCCAGGGGTCCGGAATTTAGGCGCATCGGGGCCACCGTCCGATTTTTTCAAGGCTTTGATGAGTGACAACAGGATTGTCGAAGGATCTTCATCGGAGGTGCCGGTTTCAGGTTTTGAAACTGGCGGGACGGTGGTGTTGCGACGAGCTCGAGGTTGGCCGCGAGGTGGCTCGTGGTGAGTGGAAGACTCCGAATCAGAATAGAGTTGATCCAAAGGATCGATGGGAGCATTCTGATGACGGAGGGAAGAAGAGGGAACCGGGTCGAGGGAGGCTCGCTCCGTAGGGGTCTGTTGGGGACGCCGCCGATCAATGTCTTGATCGAGGGAGTGTTCTGCAGGGCCCTGTGACCGGGTTCTCGGCGGGGTACGTTGCATTGCCAAGGGAAGGGTTTACAGCAGCGGAAAAGCTGTTGTAGCAACAAACGTAGATTAGAATATCGAAGTTTGTTGTAGGAGTTAATTAATATACTGTCATACGACCAGCCCAACGTACTAATAGGGGAGCTTTAACTGGTCGCAGCGCGAGGAGGGAGGTAAGTAATCGGAATGCTTCAAAGATAATCCTTAATGGTTCGAGGATACTTTGAAGATATGTTCGAAGATGCTTCGAAGATAAGTGGAACTTACTTCGAAGATGGCTAGGAACAAAAGCGACGCTGGCACGGTTATGGCAATAATAACTATCCAACTATTGAAGCGTAAAACGTATGATATTAATTAACTGAGGAAAGAGAGAAAGAGGAAAAGTACAAGTGCTTTTATAGTGAAACTGAAATGTACTGAATGAATGAATGAGAAGAAACCAATGCGCTGTGCTAACAAGTATGAGAAGAATAATTGGAAAGCACATGACGAATCTATACAACATGACAGTGACTCGAAGATGGAAGACCTGGGAGAAAGGAAGCTTGGCTGTGTTGAATTGAAATGCTGTGCTTCGAAGAATTGGAACGGTCTCGAAGTTCCGTCCGGAGTCAGAAGGTCGAAGTCGGCTGGGTCGGAGAATGGGTTATTGAACCAGTCGAAGGATGAGAACTGTCTTTGGAGTATGGCGTATGGATTTGGTTTGAAGTTGATTTCTTCGAAGGTGTCACGCGAGGTTGTAAAGTGAAAGGTTGAGTAGGTTTGATGAGCAATGTGCATATGCATTTCGAAGGACTGCTTTCTCAAAGATGAATAGCAATGGTTCGAATGTCTCGAAGTTGAATAGCTGAGATGATTGGTTCGACTTTTCGAGCTGAGCCGAGCTGTCGCGTGACATTTTCCAGGTCGCGGCCACTGCCCTTGCCAGGGCGCAGCCTCTGCCTTTGCCAGGGTGTGGCCTCTGCCTTTGCCAGGGTGCGGCCTCTGCCTTTTCCAGGGCATGGCCTCTGCCTTTCCCCAGGGTCCAGCCTCTGCCTTTGCCAGGGGGAGGCCTCTGCCTTTGCCAGGGCGCGGCCCCTGCCTTGGCCAGGGTGCCACCACTGCCTTGGCCAGGGTGCAGCCACTGCCTTTGCCAGGGTGCGGCCTCTGCCTTTGCCAGGGTGCGGCTTCTGCCTTTGCCAGGGCGCCGCCACTGCCTTTGCCAGGGCGCGCCACTGCCTTTGCCAGGGCGGGGCATTGGCCTTTGCCAGGGCGTGGCCTCTGCCCTTGCCAGGGCGCGGCCACTGCCCTTGCCAGGGCGCAGCCTTTGCCTTTGCCAGGGTGTGGCCTCCGCCTTTGCCAGGGTGTGGCCTCTGCCTTTGCCAGGCGCCGCCACTGCCTTTGCCAGGGCGCGGCCTGTGCCTTTGCCAGGGCGCAGCCTCTGCCTTTGCCAGGGCGCGGCCTCTGCCTTTGCCAGGGCGCAGCCTCTGCCTTTGCCAGGGCGCAGCCTCTGCCTTTGCCAGGGCGCGGCCTCTGCCTTTGCCAGGGCGCAGCCTCTGCCTTTGCCAGGGTGCAGCCACTGCCTTTTCCAGGGCGTGGCCTCTGCCTTTGCCAGGGCGCGGCCTCTGCCCTTGCCAGTGCGCGGCCTCCGCCTTTTCCAATGCGCGGCCTCCGCTTTTGCCAGGGCGCGGCCTCTGCCTTTTCCAGGGCGCGGCCACTGCCTTTGCCAGGGCGCTTCCTCTGCCTTTTCCAGGGCGTGGCCTCTGCGTTTGCCGGGTGAGGCCTCTGCCCTTGCCAGTGCGCGGCCTCCGCCTTTGCCAGGGCGAGGCCTCTGCCTTTGCCAGGGCGCAGCCTCTGCCCTTTCCAGGGCGCAGCCTCTGCCCTTGCCAGGGGCGGCCTCTGCCCTTGCCAGGGTGCAGCCACTTCCTTTTAGTACTGCTGAGCAGGGGGTTGAGCAGTCCACCTCAGCAGATATCTGAGTATCTTCAGTGGAGCCTCCAGCTTGGAAGTTCTGCTGAGCAGGCAAATGACAAATGCTCCTGAGCAGGCAGCTGAGCAATGCTGCCCAGAAGGACAATGGCAAAGGCTAATTATAAGGTACTTGAAGGAAGCACATTAATTGAACCAAATATATTTTATCTTCCTAAAATATGCTGTTTACCCTAGAAAACTGATCTTTGGTGTTGAAAAAAAAAAAAAAAAAACACTCAACAGACAAAAAAAAGAAAATTCCTAAAACATTCCTCAAAAGGAAAACCCCCACATTCCCCCTTGGGTGAAATGGATCCTTGGGTGTAGTGAATCCAAAAACAAAGGGAATTTTTGGGGTTTGATTTTGTGGGAGACAAAACGGCCACAGGCCCAGGGCCCTCTCCAAGACCCACATGGCCCAAAGACAGGGCCCAATGGCCATAAGAAGGGGCCCGCCTCTGCCCATAACCTCCAGTGGGCCCACAGGCCCACTTTGATGCTCCAAAGGGGCAATGAAACATTCAAAGGGGCCATTACAACCCCCCAGGCAGCTCAAAGCGCCCCGTATAACCCCAGACGCACACCATCCCCCCCAAAAGTGGCCCAATGGGCCCATCTCAAACACATTCATTCCCCCACATATCTTCCAAATTGTTTTTTAATTTTTTTTTACCATAGATATAGTAACACGTGCTGACATACTCTCCCATTCAAATGCTAACAGATTCCGCACAAATCACCAATTTGACTTCAAAAATCAACAATGTCTTCACATCAGACCAGTGAACTAGGATGTGAGATTCATTCCTTTATTTTGTGTATAATATAAGTAGCTGGCTCACTCCCACCCACCCTCCCACAATTACACAGGTTTGGATCTCTGGGAAAAATGCACAGAGCTGGCGCGGCACCCTGCGTTGAAACCAGATGAACGTGAAAACCTGGAGAATTGGGCCTCTAAAATAACGGCTGAATACGAGCATTCAGACGATGAGAATGAACAGGTCTCCAGAACCCCGGCGCCGGCTAGAAACACCTTAGGTGCCACTAGGCCTGCTCCGCCACAGTCCCACCCACGCCCTGAATTTGCAACCAACTCAATGGCATACTTATATGCACACACTCCTGATCCCCTACCTCCAGCAACCAACCCAATCCCCACGCTCAATCAATTTGCAAACCAAATCAACAAGGATGTTCAATATGGCCATCCCAACACAACAAACCCAGCTGATGGATCCCCACATCGAAGCGGAGAGATGCGGACAGATGTCGAAGGCCACAAGACAACCCTCAACACCTTTGGCCAGTCTTTCCTTCAAGGCGTACAAACGGCCCAACAACTCATTGGCCAGAGGTCCTCCAAAGCCCCCAATGCGGACGGGAGACAAGAAATTAACAATCCAGCCTTCCGGGACACCTCTGAAGACCCTGACGCAGAGGGTGAAACAGATGACTCTGAAGACGGTGCAGAAGACCAGCAAGTCCACCAAAAATTCCTTCATTGACGTCCCAAACCTACCTTCCACCAGGAGCCAGTCCATGAACCTGTGCCACGACAAACCCGATATTGCTATGACATGGTACGAATTGAAGATCCTACGGTTGAAGACCCTACAAGCAAAAAGGCGCACCTGGACAACTCTGCTTCTTCTTCTAAAAATATAGGCCCCATGTATAATCTCTTCACCCCTCATCCCACCTCTCACGAATTCATCACTGCGCAACCACTGCAAGGCCTCAGAATTCCACGGAACCCCCCTGTTGCTGGGCCATCAACAGTCAAGCCACCTACCCAAAGACCACTGGGCAAATCAATTCCTCCTCCCCCTGTCCTGAAGCCTGCTTGTAAGTCACTCCCCATTGCTTATGCACACCCATCTTGTATTAACATCCCTCCTTTGCGCACAGCTATGGGTCTATTTATCCCTGGCCCAATGCTTCCAAAAGCATTGGCAGATGATTTGAATGAGGATTTGGCGGGTGGAATTGTGTGGTCACACCGTTCAGCCGAGAAAATGATTGAAAACATAGCATTCATCCTCACACACCTTCCCTCAATGGTCACGCCACATCCAACAATGCCACAGGAGTTCAGCCGAGGCATGCAAATCTGGTAATTAATCACTTTTTTTCTCACTTGTTCATACATCACAAAGGCTGATATTTGTGTGGTATGCAGAGAGAATTCTTAACCCCACTCAACCTGGTGCTCTCTCTCTGATAACTCCTGAAGTTGTCAACATGGCACAGCTCGAGGCTTCCCAGGAGAACCGGAAGGCGCCGCCGTCCAAACGTGTCCAGACCCACACACTTGCGGCGAATCTGGCCTCATACTTTTCTCCAAGTGACCACGCTTATCTCCGGCTTAAAAGTGCTTTGCATAACTGCTGGGCCCTTCGACACATGGAGCAACAGGGCAGTGAATGGCAGCCGCCTCTCCCCCTGGACAAATCTTTGTGCATACTGCCCATCTTGCATTCCAACGAACTTACGAAAACCTTGGAAGTCACGCAAAGGATGGATCAAGCTCCCAACCAAACACCACCTCCGGTCTCAAGGACCTTGGTCTATACTTCACGGGTCTATGTCAGCCTTATTTTACATCTGCAGTCTCCAGGCACCAACAAGACCAAAGTATAAAAAGCTTGATGAGTGGTCAACATCAAACACGCGTGAGCAAATGCGGATGCTTGCTGGTCTCCTGGTTTTTGGTCCAACAACCGCCTTTGTCACTAACAAATCCAAGTGCGAACGTCCGACTACTTCAAATGCTTTGGCCTTATTGGAATTTGGCGCCAATGTTCTGAAACATAAGGTCAATAGTGGTAATACTTCTGTGATGCCTCACGGGACTTTGGATAACCTCCGATTATACTTTCTCAACTTTTTGTGCTCCATGGGATTTAACCGGATTAGTCATGATGGTTTGCCAATGGTTGATTGGAAAAAACCCATGAAGAGTTTCACAAATGTTTTTCTATTCAAAACCTCCAAATTTTGTTTTCCCAAGATATAGAAATAGCTGTAGCCAACTACCACTTCTGATATATGTACTACCACTTCTGATATATGTACCGGGGGTTGTTTTTTTTTTTGGGTTTCCCTTTTATTTCTCATTCACATGCCCTTGAGTTGTACTTTCCACCACCAATGTCTTGCTCATCCACTTGAATGAAACATCAGACCTAAGTGTTTTTTTGAAATTACACCCAAACAGAGTATTATTAATAGGCATCCAAGGATACTCATGTGGGTTTGTGGTTTCTACCTTATTGAAGGTAGGTTGTGGCCAATTCTTGATGATATATCAGCATTAAACTATAGATTATCCAGAATTAGGCTATTGGGATTCCTTAGTGGTATCATAATTATTATAGGGCATAAGGAAAAACCCCCGTTTTTTCCGCCGCGTTTACACACACAGTTTTACGCAGCGGCGACCTCAAATTGCTGCTGCGCAGCACACCCGGTTTTCCGCTTTAAACCCGGTTTGTTTTATTTATTTTTTTGCGGGCGGATTTTGTTTTTTTTCAACATTTTGAAATTGTTTGATATACTTCCAGGGGTGTAGAAATTTATGGTATTTTTTATTTCCCAAAAAACAATGTCTTCTATTTTTTTTTGCCCATTAAATATCAGTTCAGGAATGTAATTCAGGCGTATATTCACCATTTGTAAAATTTTTTCTAGCTGTTTATCAGTAGTGTTGATAACAATTTCTCTTTCTCTTATACTTATTATTTGAGTGCGCATTCTTAGTCTGTACTAATGTCTCTTTGTTGTTAATTATATTTATTATTTATTAATAAATCATTAACTTGCAGTTATGTCTCTTGCTTTTTATTTTAGGGCATTAATAAAAAAACCCGGGTTTTCCCCGCGTTTACACCCGGTTTTCTGCGCAGCTGCGGCTGCGCAGTGCACCCGGTTTTCCGCGCGCAGGCACCCGGTTTTTTTTTAATTTTTAATTTTAATGCAAATAGCATATGGAGGGCGGCATTTGATGCGCGTGACCCCCAAAACAAATAAAATAAATAAATGGAACAAGGAAAATAAACAAAATAATATAATATAAAATGATATAAAATTAAATAAATAGAATAAATGAAATGAATAAATTAAATAAATAAATTAAAAGCAAGAGACATAATTGCAAGTTAATGATTTAATGAATAACGCAACCTCCCCCAATCATCCTTGTTCAATATTTTATTTAAAACAAATAAAATGAGTAAGTAAAACAAGTAAAATAAACAAAAAAAATATATAATAATAAAACAAAACAAGATGCAGGATAAATGAATGAATAAAATAAATAAATAAAAAAATTAACAAAGCAAGAGACATAAATTGCAAGTTAATAATTTATGAATAAAGAATAAATGTAAATAAACAACA